>VZRN01002819.1:923474-987283 GCA_013397935.1 Dasyornis broadbenti | reverse complement strand
CCGCGCCGGTTTCGGTTCCGTGCGGGCGCTATAGCGGCTGAGGAGGGTCAGACGGCGCAGAGTGCGCGAACGCGGGTGCTCCGCCAGCCTCGAATCCTGAGGTGAAAAGCGGCAGAAAAAGGTGCGAGGCGGCGCCTGAGGCAGCCTTGGAGCCAACTCGGGCTGGAATCTGAGGAAAACCCGCTAGAACGGAGGCCCGGAGCGAGGAAGAGGACACCTGCAGGGGGCTGCCACCTCTTCCCGCCACTGGCGCCTCAGGAGCCAAGGTGGCTCCTGGGAGAGTTGGTAACGTTACCGCCAAAAGTTCCCGGCCCTGCCTGAGGGGCCGGCTTAAATTCATGAGGGGAAAATTAGGTGCATTTGGAATTAACTTGCCGCACAGACCTTGTTCTGTAATACAACCACAAAAAATCCCGCCCAAAAGCCCAAAACATACACTTTAAAGCAGCAACGCCAAAATAATCTGCAATGTGCAAGAAGAGGGTTAGAACACAGAAATCGCTTATCACTAACTTCTTGTACAAACTCTGTACATGCTCAGCGTGCATCACAACGTCACTCAGGGGACAGTGGTTTTGTTTCATTCCTCAATGTAATGCAAAATAAATTAGTAATTAGTGTTCGTTGTGTTGCTGTGGTGAGGGAACAATAATGTGATCGTGGAGATCTGATCACAAAAACAGTGAGACAGAGCTATGTGGGATTAAATGAATTTAAACTGTCACAGAGCACCTTAACCTCATCTGCCATATGGCTATAACAGTTTCCATTTGTCAAGTGTTTAATAAAAAAATGTAGTCATTTACTACTTTTTTATTTCTAATGCTCTTTTGATACTGCTTGTTTACTTAACCGGATTTTTCTGTCCAAGCTGCATTTATAGGAAACAGATTCATTGACAGAACAGTCCAAGCAATTTTTCTTCCGTGCCAACTTTTTTCTTATCTTTTTGGCAAGACACAAAACTGAGAAGTAAAATGATGAGAAACTTGAGATTTGGCCTGGGCAAAAGGGCTGTTAACTTTATCCAGGTTTACAATTTATTGGTACAGTTTTATTTGGTACAAAAATATATTAGTTGGCAAGGCAAGAATATTCCCCATGTTCTCCTGAATTCCCGTTGACTTTGCTGCTGACAAACAGACAATTGTTTGGAAAGTTGTTAATGTAGTTGTTACTCATTGCAATTGCTATTCTCACACTCACCAAAATGATGAGTGAATGTTTTATCACTGCCATGGACTAACAGACTATGGCCATACCACTGTAACAGGAAAAGGATACCAGAGCTTGGATTTCATTCAAGAAACGAGGCACCAAACAAAATTAGTGTTTAATCTCATGAAAAAAGGCAAAAGGATGGTGCATTTAGTAAGAAAGATTTGCACTTTATTTCCCTCTTCATTAAGTTTTCTGTGGTCTTCTTTTTAATTCCACTGTTGGAAATTCAAACAACAACCCCAAAACAAACCACAAAAAAAGTCCAGCCCAGTGTACACACCTGCAGCTATTTAGCATGAAAAGCTTAAGCCTGCCAAAAATTTTCCAAGTCCATCCTTACTACACCTTTTTCTTGTAAAAAATGAGATTTATTTGCTATATTTGAAAATTTATCTTTGTACAATAATATAAAAATGCAGTTTTCATCTCAGAAAGCCCTGCTATCACCATCCCAAAGACTCCCAAGTCACTCAAAGCCTGTGAGGTTCTCCTGGGAGACATTTGCTCAGAGGAGCAGTGTTAAGGAAAACCCTGAATTCACCAGGTGCCTTCTGCCCTTTGGAACACCCCAAGTCGGGATGTGGATGTACAAGTGTCTGTGGAAAGCACAGAGTTAACACAGCAACTTGATTTTAATATGCTAATTTTAATTGATTATTATTAAAGGCCAGGAGAGCAGCAGTAGATTTTGAGCTTTTTCTGGCAGCCTCTGCCCCACTGAAAGAAACATACTGAGCGTCTCCCCATGACATTATTCCATGTTTTTATGCTGTAGGAGTCCTCCTGATATTTATCCCATGGTTGTTGATAGCAGTAGGAGTTATTTTTCAGGAGCAGCTTAAGCAGCTCCCTTTTGGCCAGTTTGTCAATGCCCCATCCTCTCCAGCTCTCTGGGTGTGCTGGTGCAGCAGAGAGCTCATCTGCATTAAAGTTTTCCAAGTTCCTTGAGGGCATTAGTTGTGATCCACTTAGTCTTAAGCCACTTCTTTATTTTGGCCAAGGCTCCTCTGTAGCTGATCACCCAATTCTATCCATCCCCATGCTGCAGCTCAGTAAATATCTCATTTCAAGTGTTACAGACACTTGTAAAAAAATGATGCATGGCTGTTTTAAGGAATGGTAAACATGGAACCAACTGCCCTGGCAAGAGGTAGTGATAATTTTCCATGCACTCTTCCACTGAATGGCTTCTTATAGCTCCGTTTTTTCCCAGGCTTAAGTTTATATGCTACTTTATAAACAAGATTAAATTGAGCTCCTTACACAATTTTGGCATAAAACCCTACATGCTTATTATTTTATTTATTATAATTTTGCCTTAAAGTGGAACCCATTGCACAAACCTGGGTCTCTAAAAGCAGCTCAATATGGCACTTAAAAAACCAAACAAACAAACAAGCAGCCTGACAGGGATTTATTTCCCCCTTTTTTTCCATCACTGAAGAGAAGGAAAATGCTGATAATAAATAGTACCTGCAACTGTTCCAGGAAAGATTCCCAGCAGTGTTCCAGCCATACCCAGGTAGGACATCCCATTACTGGCTTTATTACAAACTCTGAAGAGCAATCATGGCATCACTAAATAGCCCTGGGATGCTGCACCTGAGCAAGTAATTTTTTTTTTTAATTGATAAACTTGTTTTGGCAGGATACAGATCTCTCATCCTAACTTTCTAAAGAAGCCTTAGGAGTATCTATTGAAATTGTATGACTTTAAACCAACTTATTTTCTACTTTACTTGGTTTTCTCTCCTTATGCTTCTCATGTTTAGCTGTACTTTAATTTCCTGCTGTGTTTCTTGAGATGGCTTTCAGATGCTGCTAGATTTCCTTAGCTGTAATAACTCAAGTGTCTCACTGGCCTTCAGAAAACTCATTTGGATGAATGTAGCAATCACAATGTGTGTGGCAGGTGGGTGTAATCTTTGATTTGAGTGAAATAAGAAGGGGGGCTGATTGCATTAAACAAATTGCCCATCTGTGTCTTGGACCTTGTTGGGGCACCTGTGTCTCATCCTATTTTAGGGCAGCACCAGCCCTCTTTCTTTTCTCTCCCAGGTTCCTAAGGGCTCTGTGCTACTCTGCTCCCTGAGTAGGAAATGTGAAACGGCAGCATTCCACGTGCCCTGGGAATGGAAGGTGGATTCAGACAGAAGATGTGCGTGACTAAGCTCAAGCCTGTGCTCATCCCAAGCCTTCCTGTCCTGCAGGGTAAGTTGGAGATCTCCACAACCAACCATTTCTCTTGTGGGAGTGCTTGAACACATGAGAAAGAGTTGAAGATGTAAATCCCCTTGTATCTGACTCAAACCTGTTAATGTGAGGTGGCAAGGGCCGTTCTGCAGGATAGTAGGCAGTTGTATAATCTGAGAGAGATCTCTCTGTGTTACTTGAAAATAGAAATTATATGTAATTCTTCTTTCCAGGAATTTTAAATGTCTTTGGCCTGGTACTGAATTAGAGCTGCAATTGCCTCTGGGAGCTGTGGATTTGGGTTTTTTGACACTTAAAACCACTTCACTTGCTCTGAAATTATTGTGTATACATGCTGCAAGATTGTGTATTTCCAGCTAATGAAAGGAAAACTATTCCCTCTGACAAACTCTGTCCTGTTAAAGGAGTTACTTTTGTATTTTATACCTCTTTATTGAGCTGCTTCCTCTTTCACCAGCTCCCCAAGACACAGGAATATTCCAGGTCAGTGGAACAGGTTCCATGTGGAGGTTCTGCTTGTATATATTTACTTACTAAATATATAGACTTGTTTGTTGTAGCATAGATTCTGCAAGTGTCTGTTTCATTTGCAGAGTGTTTTTGAAGTAAATGTGCTTTATTTGAAGGGGTAAATATGCCTTGGCTGGGGGTGTTGATTTGAGGGTAAGGTGTGCGCTGGGGGCTGCTTCTGGCATTGGATGGAGGGAAGAAAATAATAGATGGAACACTGGCTTTGCCAGAAAGTCAGAGGGATAAGCAACCACAGTGAGTGTTACTTTTTTCCCCCGACCAATTCATTGAAGAACAATTCCTTCGAGGTAGTGTGAAACACCACGTTTAAATTCCGCATTGGGCTGGGTTTAATTCCAGAGTCTATCGCTTTCGTGGGGGGTCCTCACCATGCCCTGGCTTTTCTGTAGTACCAAAATTGAGAATACCCTGCCTAAGATTGCAGCAAGCTCCCTAGAGAGAGCGAAACCCTAAAACGCGTGATTTAGTGTGTATTTATTTAAAATAATCCTCTGCCGCACGGTGGCACTGGTGAGCTGAGCACGGGCTGCGCTGGTCCCGGCTGTGTTCTGGCTGTTTCCTGGTGGTGCCTGCAGGGCGCAGCTTCTGCCCACGCAACTCCTTCGTGGCTTACTTGGAAACGTCCAAGGATAGACGGAATGTTTATGGAATAATAGAAAACAACTGCTTGGTTTTCATTTCAATTTTTAATTTGCATGGGTGAGTGATTGGCACAGAGAGTGTTTTTTGTTTGAAGTGAAGAGAAAAACCTACAGAAATACTCAGCCTTACAGAATTTATTAGGGACAGTGCTCTTCCCTTTTTGTGAGCAATGGGAGTGGAGAGGGGCTGAAGAGACCCCAGGTTCATGAATGAAAGAGGAGAACCTAAGGGTGTGATTTCTAAGCCTGTCCAGGCATTTCTGTGGCCTCTGATCATTTAATGCAGAGCCCTTAAAAGAGTTGAGTGAAGCTAACTGCAAGAGCACTCTGCTTGTGTGGGGTAACGTTTAGATTCCTGTTTTCTAAATTGAATTAGCACCAATTCTAACCCTACAGATGGCTTTGATGACCTGGATCTTTAGTTGATGTGAAAAGAAATGTAAGTGAACGTCTCATGTAATGCACAAAGCTGCCAGATGTGTGCGCTTGCTCTCTGTCAATCCAGTTTTTGGGTGCCCATGTTAAAATGATTTGTGCTCTAGAAAACACTCCAAAAATCCCATTTGAGGGCTGAGCACTGCTCAGGGCTCCTCTCTGTGTCACCCTGCGAGGCTGTGCAGGTCTTTGTTGGCTGTGAAGAGCCATCTACTTCTAAATACTTTAATAAGGGAGTTGTGGTACATACCAAGGAATACAGGAAGGTCTGAAATGACCCAAGGCTCTGAATTCCTCGAGTGATAGAAGGGCAACATGTGATTGTTCTGTGGTGTGTTGTGTGTTGGCACAAAATCAGTCAAAAAAAGTGAATTTGGAACTCTTCAAACCCATTGTTGAAATGCTGCTTGTGATTGCTTAGCTGTGGGTGTGACATTTTGAAAGAGCTGTTTAATGGTTACTTGGGCTTTCTTTTAGCTCAGTATGTTAATTTTAACAGGCATTTTCAAGTAAGAGAAGGAAAAACAAGACAGTGAAAGCTTCTCTAACAAAAAGCAAAGCTCTGGGAGCCTCCAAGTTTCTGGAGGTGCCAAGGTCCAGGTAGTGGAGAAAGACAGGAGATGTTTGCTTGACTGCAGCTTGTCAGTCATTAAAGCATCTTACCCATTGAATTCTTCTTATTTTTCCTGGGAAACTCAAGGGAAAAATCTTTGAAACTTTGCTAAAAGTTGGATGTTGATGAAGTCTGAACTTGCAGCAGTGCTGCACACTTGAAATAAAACAGCAGCCTTGCAGCTCAGAGTGCTGTGGATCATAGCTGTTCCCCTTTGGCATGATGCTTTGCATTTTTCTCCTCAATTTCAAAGCAAAACTATAAATAGTAGTTGGGAACTGTGTGGATGTGGTGATTGATACAGGGGTTTTTTGTGCTGTTCTCACCCACTTGCCTTATAAAGGAGGTCCAAGCTTAAATTAAGAGCCAATGATGGAGCAGTTTGTCAACTCATGCCATGTCCTTGATCCATTTCCAGTGTGTTTGGCTCTATCCTCTTGCTGTGACAAATGTCACTGGTTTCAGCAGGACCGGGTCAAGCCCTTGGTATGAAGCTTTTAAATTTTACCATGAATGCAAATACTTATTTCTTAAAAAAACTCCTTGGAATCCCTAAATGTTTGCATTATTTATTATTTTATTTTCTCTTGTGAAAAAGTCTGTATTATTTTTGGGGGTATGTAGTAAGAGCTACACCTCGATATAGGTCTTCTTGATGAGAGGAGATACCACATATAAAATGAAGGATGAAAACAGCAATAAAAAGTTTCTGAGGCTGATAAAAATATGATTTATAGTCAGGACCCAGTTATAAATCCCATCAGCACTTACTATAGCTATACTTACACGTTGCTACCTTGTTGAAAGGAAGATTAGTAAAGAATTCAGAACGTGGTGTTTAATTCATACAGCTACCTGCACAAGTTGCAACTGGCTTGACAAAAGCCAGTGTTAGTAAAAGTAGTAGAAGAATAGTGGTGTGTATTTATATTAATGAGGGTATCCGCCATTTAAAGCTAAATGTAGTCAACCCTGTTTTGGCGCCTGAAATGTGTAGAACATGTGAAATTTCACAGGGTTATAGCAGCTGCTCCTAGTAACAGGTCTTTGCTCTACAGCTGGTAACAGTTCAGTGATTCAGCTGTAACTTTGATTTATTTTATTGTCTCATAACTTCATACTGTGTGTTTGGCCTGGCCTTGTCTCAAGTGTTGTCTTAAGAGCATCCCAAACCTGATCTTTAAGTTGTTTGTAGGTTTTTGTGTGGTGGGTGTAAAGAGCATCTGAAGGAAACCAGGAGTTTCTCTGTGGTACACTCTGATTTTTAGCTGTGTCATTGGAAAGGTTTTTATCAACAACTTCCATCATATTATTCCCAGGTGATACTCTGTCCTAATGGCTTCAGAGGTTTCACCACAGTTCTAAAAAAACCCTATTAATAAATGATTTTTCAATTGTTACTGCTGTTTTCAGGATTCTAAAATGATTGTGTGTACAAGCAAGTAGAAACACAAAGCCAGAGCAGCACTATCGAGTGTGTCATTAACTGTGGGGCTTCTTGCTGAATCTTCTCTCAGTGACTCTTTTCCTTCAGGGTTATACCTATTTTCCACTTTTCCAATTGCAAGCAATTGTTGAGTAGTTTCTATTTGTGAAATCCTCAAGCAGATGTAATTCTGCTCCTGCCATGAGCAACAAAAAACCTCTCATCTGTAAAACTTATTTTCTTTCTGAACCTGCTTTGGCGTGATACTTTTGAGAGCAGTGGCATGTGGTCAGCTGGACTTTCACAACAATTTCTGCTAAAACAGGGTACAGTGCAAGATGCTGATGGGCACCAGCAAACTCACGACCTCTAAGGAGGCTGTGCAAAAAAAAGCAATGCCAAGAAAATCCCCTCTTCACCTGCTCTGAAAAGGAGTTTGACTTGCTGTGCCACAAAATTTTGAGGGCAGGGCTGATTTTTTTAAGCCTGGGAAGAATTTGAAGCCTCTGGGGTTTGTGAGCCTCTTGCCCTGAGTGGCTGGGCTGGAATAAAACCCAATTTCTTGGCTGATTCTGCAAAGTTTGGGGATTGTTGGCTTCTGCATTGGGATCCCTGGCCAGGGCTGGCCCTGAACACCAGTGGCCTTGGTTACACGCAAGGGAGAATATGCTTTTGAGGATTGCAGTGAAATGCTGCTGAGGGTGCTTTTGTGGCAATTTGGCATCTGTTCAGCACCTGCCTTTAACTGGGTGGGTGTTAATCGTTGCTTCCTGGAGGGAGTTTCCCTTCTGCGACCGGGTAACTGCCCATGGCACCTCCTAGACTGACCCTTGGAGCTCGGCATGGCCGTGCTGCAGTTCCTGAATTCCTGAGGGGAGCCCACCCGTGCCCCCTGGCTTGTGTTGCTGTTGGCAGAAGGAAAGGGTGCCACACCCTGTGTACCCGCTTGTACTGGTTTTGCCTGGGACAGAGTGGGCTCAATGCTGAGCAAATGTCAGAGCAAAGCCTTGCACAGATTTGTTCTCATTCAGGGAAATGGGCAAATCTTGGTTTCTTATTTAGGAGCACAAATGCTTGAGGAAACAAAAATGAAGTACTAATGCACACACACATACCATAACTGCCTCCAAATGGAGTTAATTATGGACACGCTTCCTCAGCCCTCCTGCTCCCCACAGGTTTTCCTTGACTAAATGAATTGTGAATCCTGTTCCTGTTGTCCAAGTTAAGTGGAGTGAAACCTGCCCTAAGTAATACTGGGGGGAAGTTTCAGTTGTAATTTTTTTGTGATGAGCTTTGCCATTTTAACATTATTAAACTCAGTTATCACAATTAAGTTTGCTCTAGGGTTTTTCTTGGTGCTTTTATTGGCTGTTTTATTTAGTTGATTTACTTCAATCCCTGAATATAGAGTTTTAGTGTTCCTGGTTTTGTCAACCTTTTAAAAAAACTTCAGCTTAAAAAAATTGATTTCCGAGAGCTTCCCAAATCAGAGAAACAGCACTCTTGATTTCATCATGAAGAGTCTGGAGTTGACAGTGATTAAACTAATGAGCTGTATAATTATAGCACAGGTTGACGTGCAGAGATTTTGCAAACCATTCCTCTCCTGTTGCTGTAAAGCCAGTGTCTTTTGCTCTGCTGCTCCAGAGACTCTTTCCATGCAGGAATTGATTACATTTGCAAAATTTTCTTGTAAAATCTTTTCCCTTGTAAATATATTCTTTCCGCACATCCACTGCTGATGCAGTTAGAAGTGGTTTTGCATTTAGAGGAAATTTTTTCCCTTGTTCCGGGTAGAGCCTTTCTCACAGGTCCCAGACTGGATCTGGTAGGCAAAATCTGTGTAGAGCTATTGCCATCATCGTGATTCCTAGTCTCCAATCCTTGTTGTCTCTGGATCATGGTAAACAGATAGTGTTCAAATTTTACTTGAATATCTGACTGCATTGGAAATGAAGCAAAATGAATTCAGCCATCACTAATAGTAATAATGCCAAACCCTCAGGAAGTTTTTCTTCTGCTGCTTTTCCATGGTCTTCTTTATAAATCTGTTACACAACTGTTTCACCTAACCAATGGTTTTGGAGGTGCATCTACAAAATTCTTGGGTGTTTTGTGAGCTGAATCATAATGATCATGGTTCCTATGCACACAAGTCTCCCTTTAGGTCTGTCCATCTTGTTGGTGTGTACGGAAATTGGATTTAATGCAGGAAAAAAGGTCTCTGTAGAGGTACTGTTCTAGCTAGATAAATGCAGCATTTTAATTGCATTTATAATTTGACCCCAACCAGTTGTGTATTAGTAACTGTTTTGCTCACAGCAGTAACCAGCAACAACCACAGGCATTGAGCTTTGTTTGATCTAATTTTTGGAAAAAATTGTTTAGCAATCACTGCTAATAGCTGGCTGACACTTGCATAGCATCCAAGTTCAACTGTACATTTGCCTTTCACAGGGCAGACTTGCAAACATGATCTGGCACCTAAACAGGCCTGTGCTAGACTAAAATTATTCATGTGTAGCTGGATAAGTAAACAAATAAGGAATTTGGAGATTTTCAAGATTATTGAATATTTTTAATTGGGTATCTGCCTTTTCAACTTGGAACCACTCAGAATGGTCTTGAAACCAGGCTTTTAGGCTTCAAACAGCATTTATTTGTTTCTGGGTTTGGTATTTGTGATTAATTAATGGATTTCATGAGCTCGGAGAAGTCTTAAGAGGGGGAAACTCATCTCCAGGATGATGGACATATCCAAGCAAACAGGTCCTGTATGCTTTGCTGTCAGGTTGATGCCCCTGCAGCGTTGATCTGTATGGCACTGATGGTTCTGTCCTGCACTTCAGCAAAATATTATTCCCTTGATGCCTCAAAATCCCAGAAAAGGTGTGTGAGCCCTTAAATGGGAACAAGCGCTTTTGCAAAGGGTGACGTGAGGTGAAAAGGGGAAGTGCCGCGCAGGGGCTGTGCTGGCTCCTGAGCTGCAGAGCATAGAAAATGCTCCAAATATCAGATGTGTAAGTTGAAAATGCCTCAAGGCAGCTTAATCTTATAGGGGAGGAATTGGCATGGTGCATAAACCAAGCAGAAATGGGCCTTGGCAGCCGCGGAGCAGCAGCGGCAGCTCCGGGACAAGTTGTTCCGAACACTTTATCGCTCGTGGGAGCTCACGCTTGCTGCACTGCTGACCTGGGCAACGTGTCTCCTGGTTTGATCTCGGCCTGATATCTCCCTCAGCTAGGCCATCCTGTGCTTTATCCCAGCCTGAGCCAGCTTTCCAGGGAAATCCTCCTTGCTGCGTGGGATTTTTGCTGCTAGGGAGCGCTGCAAATCCACCCAGGGCTGGTGCAGGAGGTGGCAGAGGCAACCTTAGAGCTGGAAAGAGGAAGAAAACAGTGTCGTGGAAATAATGCTTTCTCAAATGTAGGTCATTCCCAGCCTTTTTTGGGGATGGGGTGGGCAGGTTCTGCAGCATCTCAATGTTCAAATCCACTTGGGCGGTTTGGTGCCTCAGGACTCCTTTCCGCTCTGCGATTGCTCCGTGCTGGGACATTGTGGAGGGATTATTGGGGCAGAATTAAAAGCTTTTTTGTTGTTCTTCTGGATGGTTTTTTGGCACTGGGGAAACCTGTAGCTCTTGCAAAATGTTCAGCATCCCTGAGCTTAAGCACTATCGTAACATCAGACCTCACTGGATTTTGGCTTGAGGCTTGTATCCGGAAGTATTAAAGTGCTTGTGTTAGACAGGAATGTTGCCCTTGATATAAATTTCCATATAAAAACCTTTGCTTGTCATTTCTTCATATATTCCCCGTTTGTCTCTCTTACTTCTTTTTATTGCCGTTTCTGCTTGGCAAACGCCGCTGTGGTCCTAGCTGCATGTCAGCCTTCGAGGGAGCTCCTGCAGGGCAATGAGGCTTTGAAAATTAACAAGAATTAGTATTTTTGGCTTCCCATGGGCTCTGTAAGGCTTGTGTATGCCTGGTGAAGGAAATGCGTGAGCAATGGGTTGAGGGTGACTTCTCCCAGTGCCTGGGTAGCCACAGCTGTAGGTTTTCCCTGTGTGATGGGGCACCCTGTCCCTTTCCCTGTGCTGTCCTGGTGCTGCTGTGCTGGGTGGGATGGCATTCACACCTCTAAAGCCTCCTGAGCTCTGCACTGGCAAAGGGCTGTGTGGTTGTTGGCTCCAGCCTCGGTGCTGCAGGGCATGATTTCAACCATGTCTATGGAGACCAATTTTCAACATCAAAACAAACCAGCGTAAGTGGAATTTATATTACCTTTTTAAAACGCAAGTCAACAGAGCTGAGGGCTCTGCTTCGAGGAAGCCTCTTGGGTTGGTTCAGGGAATTACTACAAATATTTTATGTCCTTTTGGAGACTCCAGGCAACCTCAGGAAGCATCTGCCGAGGACAGCTGTTGAATTACCCCAGGTTAAATAGCTGATCTCAGAGGGAGTTTGGGGCCTGTGGTGTGAAACAGCATCCCCCCCATCACCAAACACCCTCCACTGCTTGAAAGCACTGTCTAGTTTTCAAGTCCAGGCTGATCACTTTAAATTTCTAGAAAATAGTTTTTCCTCCTGAAGTGTTTTCATTTTGCATGATGGTGGTCAGGAGCAATGAGACCAAAAGCCTTGATCCCACGTGTCTGAGTGTGTGTGAATTTGAGTAATCCCAGAGGCAAAGAAATATTCTGCTGTGCAGAGGTAAAAATTATCCCTGTAGCAAAGTAACAGTAATGGATGGGTTAAATTCAAATAAGATGATGCAGTGGTGGAGGATGTGTTCCAAAGCCCGTGGAAGAGGCAGAGTAAAGATGGGCCGGGGGTGTTCCACCCTGCTCTGAAATGTGCTTGAACAGTCAGTGCTCAGATTGAAAACAATCTTGTAAAGTCAGTAATAGAGGCTAAAAACCGGAATCTAGAAATTTTATGAGTATGTTTTGTTTTTTCCTGAGCTGGTTAATGCTTATCCCAGTCTGGGGAAGAGAAATATCCCAAGCTACTGGACTTAACATTTGCAAATAGCCTGGTTTAAGGATTTTGGCCTAGGTACAAGCATCAAATTTTGACAAGATGAGTAGTGACTTAAGTGCTTTCTTTTGTGCCAGCAAGCTGCCAGCCTAGAAACATGTTTCCATTACCTGGGTACCTGCAGGCAGGTGGATTTGAGTGGGATGTTGGTTCTGACTGGATCCTCATTTCTTTATGTGTCATACACCTGTAACAGCTGTGTGTGAGTAATCCTTCAGGAGAGCTTTAATTGCATCTCTTATTACCATGAGGTGAGTGTGATGCCTCTTCAGCTTTTCTTTACGTTTGTATGCAAACAGCCTTTGTGCAAAGCACAAAGTGAAGTTTCACAGGATTGTCACTATGGCCCCTTAACTTCTGGCACCCCAGAAAATGGGGATAACAAATTTTTAAACCAAGTAAGGAAACATATTCCTGCAAAATGTTTACTTGTGTTTGAGCTGGGTGGCTTCCAGCCTGGTATGGTTGATTGTCCATGAAATTGCGGTGCTTTATTGGAGATATTCACTGTATAACTCAAATCTTCCCTCCTCAGCATACCAGAGCAGAGGCAGAAATCTCCTGACCCCATTAAAGTTTCATGTTACTATTTTGATCCTCGTGATTTGGTTTTTAGTACAAAATCATGGGCCTTGCAGGGTGCGCTTAGCGTGTTGGTTCATGTTTTCCTCTGCCTACCTACATCTGCCAGCTTGTAGAGCTCTCCTGAAAATAAAACAGCCCTACTACATATCAGAGGGCAGTCTCTAGACTGACCCTGGGTTGCAAAATTGTCTGAAACCAGGTTTATTTTGGGATGAGAAAGCAGCAAATGCAAATCTCTCCGAGGGTCAGTTCATGCCTATTAAGTGTGTCCAGAAATGGCTTTCCTGGAAACACCATTATCTCAGTGATCTGGTTACTCCTGCCTTCCCCCAGGCAGTGCCTTTAAACTGGGCAGAAGTGAAATTTTTCTCCCTTCAAGGTGACTTTTTTTTGCAAACCTTTGCTGCTGGCTGAGTTGGCTTTGATGCAGTTGTGGCCGCTGCTGAGCTGGGTGTGATATTTGGGCACTGAACCCCATGCTGGCAGCAAACCACACGAAAACCTCACTAATGCAGGCGATGGATGCAGCACCAACATGCTCTGCACAGGCTGCGTCCCTCCTTCCTTTTGGTGGGATTTCCAGGTTTAGGGCATTTGGCATCATAACAGACAGTGCTGACGGCAGAGCTCCTGGCCAGGGTGTGGAGCAGCTTTGGAGCTGCCAATGGCAAACTGGGAATGCTTCCCCTGTGCCCGTGGGTGCCAGGGGAACAGCTCCTGTCCAGGACAGCCACGTATTTAATGGCTCTTGGGAGGCTTTCCTGGGAATGTGTGCAGTTAAAACACAGCCTGGTTTGGGTTTTAACATTCCCAGCATCCTGCTGTAAGAAGGGGACAGAACCCAAGCTCCAAGCTGTGTTTATGCTGTAGTGCATTTACACAAGTGTGCAAAGGTTCAGCTTCATTCCTTGCTCTGTTCCCCAGTTATTCCTGATGCTGGATTAGCTTTCTGGAGTTGTGGTTTCCTTTTTGAATGGTCTGCCATAACCCTGACACTCTCCTGGGAGGCAGTGGTCAGTCCAGAGACCTTTGCTGTTCAAATAAAGCTGGGATAACTTCCTGCATGTGCCTCACTCTGCATTTATCCCCTTTGGTTTTATTTGGCATTTCCTGCTCAATATTCAGAACGTTGTAAGGACTCTGTTTTCCAGAGGATGCTCATCTTTACCTGAACAACTGGATATTATTAGCAAAATGTTCTGTTCCCCTTCTTTTATCCTCTTCTTACTCTGAGGCAGGTCCGTTGATTTGTTGCCTGTAAGAGCAGCTCTGGCACAGTGCTCTCATGCCAAATTCTTCCTCTGGGCATGCAACAGAAAGCTTCACTTTTTTTTTGGTGTGGTTTTTTTTTTTCCTTTTGCCATGGCATTATTGTTTTTTGCTTGTCTCCCTAAGGCATGGATCCCTCCTTGGCCCCATCAGCTTCCTGGGATGTTGCTTTTGCTGTGACTGGGAGAGGCTTGGTTTGCCAGTGCAGGCATTTGCAAGCTGCTCCTTTGGCCTGCCGTGTTTGTTTTCACGTGTGACCTTCCAGAGCTCAGGAACGTTCCCATTTGCCTTGTTCATGTACAACCTCAGCTTCTCAGAGAATGACTTACTGATTTTAATAATGCCTTTTACCCTGCTGTTTTGGTATGTTGGCTTCCCCTCTGCAGCCCTTGCTCTGAGCTTCCAAAAGTTGTTTGTTTTCCTAGTTTCCATGCCGCCTGCAGGAATTCTGCTCTTTTGACTTCCCACTTGGGTGTTTGTTGTATATATTCTGTATGGGAAACATTTCTGTATGTTGCACAGAGATACTCCAGAAACACTCCAAGTGCAAGAAGAAAATGTGACCCTCCAGAGGAGTTGGTCTCAGGTTCAGGTGTTTCTGGAGTGACACTGGCAGGATTTTGAGGTGTCTGTGTAGCTTCCATGTCTGTGGTTTCAGAGTTTAAACACATAACTATGTTGCTTTTGTCAACCCAGCTGGCAGGCTGCTCTATTGGAAAGCCTTTCTGTGTGCTTGTTCTTCAGGTATATGGATGGAGATAGGGCATGCCTTTGCTTTGGGAGGTTTTTGTGGACCTGAAGAAGTTTTAGGGGGTGTCTTAAGGGTTGGGAGGAGAGAAAAAATGAATGTTTTATTACAGCAATGCAATGAAGTGCAGCAGAGCATGTATTCGCAGAGCAAGAGCCTCACCTTTGAATGTTTATCCTGTTTGAATATATATGTACTGTGTGGTTATGTAGAAATTACAGAAATGTTGTTAACATTTAAAAATATTTATTATCCAGATGCATTTCTATGAGGGAGCAGGGATGCAGAGTGCTGCTCTTTCTTCTGGGACTGTTGGGATTCTGGATCAGAAAGCAAAATAATTTGTCTCAAGAGAAACTACCTGTGACTGATGTAGAGTGAATGTGTTTGCAAACAAAACCTGAAGTTCACCTAATTTCAGTATTTTGGTCTGCAGGAAGCATTGCTGGGTGTCTGGGCCCCTCAACCAGTAACAAGGTGATGGCTGAGATAGCAGAGAATGTAGCAGGGGCTGCCTTCAATGCTTCGTTTTGGTATTGCTGTGATGAAGTTTGCAGCTTTTTGTGTGTATTTGCTCAGCAGAAATAGGTGTGAGGCTTTAAAGAGTTAACTCTGAGGTCACTTACTTTAAAAAAAATTACTTGTTCAATGCACATAACTGAAATCAATATAAAGCAGGACCGTACCTTTTCCCGTGAAAAAAATTACAAAAGCGGTTGTACTGCCCTTCAAATTTGCTTTGGCAACTCTAACCCAACCCTGTTTTATTAAACAGCTCTCTTTCCTCCTAATATATACAGAAATGTTTGCTGTATAAACATCTTAACTAGACATCTGCTTTTCCCCAGATATAAAACACTGTTAACTTTTTGCCCTGTTCACCGAGGCTGATCACTTTTTTCTGCTGGCCAGATGAAATAAAATTGGGTTTTGTAGCAGATGCAGCCCAGTTCAGTTTTGCATGACGCAGGTGTTCCCCCAGCTGGGAAGTGTGGAATTGTGCCATGTTGCTGAGATGATGGGGAGGTTTAGATATGTGAGGGCGTTAAAAATAATTCTCCGTGTTAACAGTGGGCTTTGTCCCTGGTGGGCTCCATATGCTGAACAGCTGACTGGGGCAGCAGCTGTTCTATATTTTAATAGGAGACTTGTAAAGTTAGAAACACGGATGATCATTCAAAACACAAGTAACTCTTTGCAGCCATGGAAACAGGATTCAACAACAAACTTGCATTTGTGAGCCTTCCAAGCAAAATAATCCCACTGCACTGTGTTCAGGTGGTCCTGGGGAAGTGAATGAACTTGCATTTTGATTTTCTTAAGTTCTGTTTACTCAGTCCTCTTTTTTTTTTCCCTTTTCTCCCTGTTTTCTGTTTCTGAGAAGATACTAATCTTTGCATGTGATCCTGATTTAGATTCTTCTCCAACATTGACAGATTTATATGAGAATCCTTCCTGGAGTGTGCTATTGGTAATGGTCATACCAGCGGGATACAGGGAAGGCTGAGCAAACACTTTGCTCTCATATAATTTATTGGGATTTCAATGTCCCTTATGATCCAAGTAGCTCTCCGAACCCCTGTTGCATGTTTGCTGCAGTTCCATATAATTTGCAGGGAAGGGAACAGGTGAAGCTCTGCTTGCCTGAAGAATTGGAGTACCTGCAGGTTTCCCTCCTAAAATCCTGCAGGTTTTTTGGTGTACAAATGCACTCTCGTTCAGGCTCTGAACCATCTTCTCATTCTGACTGTGGGCTTCTTTCAGGCTCAGTCCTGTACCCCACCCCTACCCAAAACAAAACCAACCACCCCCTGCCAGTTTCTGCATAGCTCAGCTCTGCTCCTGTTTTGGTTTGGAGGGGCTGCTGTTATTCCAGCTCCTGGTTCTCCGTGGAAGTGCTGCCCACACCCAGTGAGCGCCTTAAGGCTCAACCAGCCTGCTGCAGAATAATGACAAGTGGCTGCATGCACACTCCTGAGCTGTGTGGCAACCTCTGACTCGGCCAGTTTGGGCTCTCAGTGGTCTGGTGGACACCTGGATATTGCAAACAGACAGGGAGCAGGGTTGACAGGAGAGTCTGTGTGTAAATAAAATGGATTAGGCCAAGTATCTGAGAGCAGAGTGGGATGTGCGGGCTGAGGAAGGCTTGGGCACGTGTCTGAGGTACAGCTGCCTCTGCTGCTCCTGCCATTCGAGTGGTGTATATTTTCATATATAATGATCCATTTTGGGTCACTGTCAGAAGAGCAGAGGTTTAAAAAGAAGGCTTAAAAGAGCTGGTGATGAAACTGATGTAAAAATTGGCAGGGCATGAAGGTAGAGTAAATCCTTGGGGCAGAGCCTGGCAGCTTGGGGACTTCAGGGATGATTTGTGGTTTCTTAATTTGCCACAGGGGCCAGCCTGGTGCCCTTCAAATCTGAGCTCTTAAGGAGGCAAAGCCACTTGAGCTCCCTCTGGACACCTATCAGGAGAGAACTGCCCGTTTTAAACTTAGAAGCACCAAAATTGATTTTCTTGGCATGGGCAGCAATTTGGAAGTTCGAAGTCAGTGTAAAAGAACACTGCTGATGCTGGGGGTGGAGGGAGATGCCTGATGGGCAGCACAGCTTGTTTGTGAGGGCAGCCTATATTGAGAGAAAAAGTTCGTTGGAGGAAGCGTGGAGGTGAGCATGTGCTGCTTGCCGCAGGAATTGCATGGAGGAGCAGAAGGCCAGGGGCATTTTGCTCAGTGCATCCGTGGAACGAGGAGTTGCCTTTCAAACCGAGTGAATTTGTAGTGATGAATGGGGAGGAATCTCTCTGGGGAGAGGAAGGAGCTCCCTAGAGGCCAAACTCTGTATCAGAGACTTTTCACCATGGCAAACTCCAGTTAAATCCCACTACAGAGCAACTGAATTTGTCCTGGTGAGCCCCTTCCTGCAGGGAGGGATGAGGGGTGCCCGGGGTCTCACCCCAATGCTCCAGGGCCCCAAGCAAAGAGAACGTGACCCAGCACCAGCACAATTTTCTGCTCCAAGCCTTTTGGCAGATGAAGTATTTGTTTAAGGCCACAAATGACTTCCTGAAGCAATGATCATTGGATGATGGGGTCCTGCTCTGCAGTCTGCCTGAGCGTGAGGGATGTGTTGCCCTCAACCACAGCGGTTGTGGTCTGTTCGAAGTTATGTTCTGGAGTGAACTTTAGCTGTCAGTAAAACTAAATCTCAGTGGGCAGCAGGCTTGTCCTTCTACAAAGGAACTGTGTTTTTAGTCTTCCAAGAACTGATCCTGTATGGGCTGAGATCTGGATCCCTCTGACTCTGCAGACCTCAATATGGCTTTGCCGACTCCCAGAGTACGTGACAAGAAATGGTAGTAGTTGCAAACTACCTCAAAATAGACCAAATACAATATGGTAAGAGATCTTTATTAAAAATTTTGTACATCAAAGGATTAACTACTGCATTTTAAACAAGAAATAAGATTTTACATATTACAAAAGATGTTATTAGTTCTTGAATTAGAAATAAATTTTATGAACACTGTACATGATACATCTGAGTTGTAAGAGCAGGAACAGGACCGAGTGCCTGAAAATGATATAACTTAATAAGAAAAAGCACTCAATTCTTAGTATACAACATAATATTTCTGGAAAAATAGTATGTTAACTTCAGTCTGAAAATGCTGCATCCTTCTGACCAGTAACTACCAACAGTGTTCTCAGGAGTGTTCTCATGGACGTTTGTGCCCTGCCTGGTGATTTTCCATTTGGAGTTTCTTCCTTTGTTGGAGAAATTTTCTTCCTATGGTCTATTTTTCTTGGAGAGAGCATAATGTTATTCCATGGTATGGTTAACACAATCTGCATACAAAAACCTGACGCAAAGCATTTCTCACAATGTAACTTTACCTCCAACCCAGATTAGAAAAACCAACTGTGATAGCACATAAATGTCTACAGAAATAGATTTTAATTGACTGTTACCTTTTGTTACAAAGTAGTTAGAAAGAAGAAATATATTTTAGCTTATCAGATAACCGTTACTTTGTGTATCATTTGTACTACATAATTTTTTTCTTTTTTGAGATTCAGTGTAGCTGCATTAGAATTTAAAATAAAAACAAAACAGAAGATCACTTAAATTGCATGACCTATTTGGCCAGGAAGGGTGTGTGAAGTTTTACAGGATAGTATGAACATACAGTTCTCATATAAAAGTGTAGTATGTATCTAGTCCAAGGAAGGTAATAAAAAAAGATTTAAATCTTTATACAGAAAGTGACAATGCCCATGTTATACTATGGAACACATCTACTAATTTGGAATTACAGGTGTAATGTGTGAATAAAAGATATCAACTTACTAAACAATTTTTTTTAAAAAGAGAGCAAAATCTATAAATAAAAATAGTAAGTGCTTTCTTTCCGATACTATTCTTTGGCTGCTGGGAGTGCCAGTGGAGGGTTATTGCAAACCACTAAAAGGCGTAAGGTCCCACTATGATCGTTAACCTCAGCACCGAGCTCGTACGGTAATTCAGGCTGTTCACTGTCAGCATCTCCAGGTCCACAATGTGCTCCCTGGGTCCTGAGAGGGACTTCACCAGCACCAGCATCGCGCTCACAGCGCTGGTTTGCTGCAACAACAACACAACAGAGCCCAGCTCAGTCAAAGCCACAGCAGCTCCCCAGCAGCAGCAGCACTGCTGTTGCTTCACTGCGCAAGGCTCTGTCTCAGCACAGGCAGGCACAAGGCAAAGCTTCTTTTAGCACTTCTAAATGGCCATGACTAAGCTCACACCTGGCTTTGCTGCAGGGGAAACTTCACCTGACTGATGCCCAGGGGAATCAACTGCCCTGCAAAATCTGTTCCTGGTTATGCTGGCTCCCAAAGGATGTGGGAAATGGTAATCTGTCCCAGGATGGTCTTTGTTTTTATCCCCATCTACCAGCTTTTAAAATAGAGAATAAATAAAACAAGAGCCCTGATGTCTTTAACAGGGATGTAGCTTGTTCAGCAGAGGGAAACTCCAAGTGTGTCTGGTGGTTCATACTCTAGAAGTTGTGGCTGTCCTTGTAAACACTGGGAATTTTTGCAACTGGTGTGTACCTATTGCCATCCACACTTCATACTTTTCGCAGTTTGGGATTGTGCTGCTGGGGAACGCTGACAGGCCTTGTTGGTGTTGTGCTGCAGGTTTGTCCAACAGCTTTGTCATTTCCAGGTGATGATGAAAGGGTAAACTCCATCTTGCCCTTCGCCTACTACAAATATTTTCTCCCTCTGTCACACGAGTTGGGTGCACAGATGAATCCAATCTATCTGCTGCATCCAGGAGCCAGCTCAGCATTTTACTAAAACAGTAGGAATAACTTCCAAGTAAGCTTTTGTTTACCTCAGTCCCCTGGCAGGAATAAACACGTTCTTCCTTATTTAAGGCCTGTGATTTCTTGTTGGGTGGCAGGGGGAGATGGGAATTGTTACTCTGAGTCTGACGGTCACACTGCGGTCTAACCTAAGTGGGACCTGCACTGATCTTGTTTTTATTTTAAGCAAATAACGGTTTGTATTTTGGGGGTAGTTATGGGGTTTTGATGTGTAAGCTATAATCCAGTGCTTTACCCTGGATTTATTATGTCATAATAAGAAATTTTATATGGACGAGTGATTCCCTCTTCCCATCTTGGGGAAACATGGTGTAAATGGCAATGCCATACCTTGGTACACTTGTTGGCTGTACTATCAAAAGCCCAAAATCTCCTGATTTGAAGGAAAATAATTAAACATGAAAACCTCCCAATTACTATATTTCTGATAGAGGCCTTTTGTGCTGATTCTGTTTTACTGAGTGTGAAGCCACATATGAAAGAAAAAGGATTTCCCAGTAATCTGTCAATATTATAAGGATTCAAGAAAATGAGATTTCTTAAACAGAAAATCTTAAAAAGCAGGTGTTCTAAACACTCCCATTCATGTGCATCTACTTGGATGCATCCCACCAACAGGAAATACTGCTATCCCAAGTAATGTGAACTTCCTTGGTTTTTACCATGGGAAATAAAGATTTAGTTAGGTCTCAGCATAAAACCATTGTAAGATGGTTGGGATGGGGCACATATTTCTGGAATGCTGTTATCGATTTCTTTGCTCCTTTTGCAAAATGAGAAATGTAATTAAGGTAATAGTCCAAGAAGTCTTTCTATAATTGTGTCCTAAATAGATTTACCTGGGATGTTGGTACAGAGAAGGGAAGGCAGGGAAGTACTTCCTGTGAATTTGACACAGGTGTCTCTAGATTGCTAAATATTCCTGAGTTTGAAAGAAACAGTTTGAGTCACAATTTAGGGTTTTCAGGTAGAAAAATAAATGTCTTGTTAAAAACTAGAAACCAAGCACACTTAGTAAGGAAGCAACAAAAAACCACTAAACTTCGGGACATTGTAAAGGCTTTACGGGGATATTTTGGGTTTTCATAAGGATAAGGCACTGTTGAGGCAGGGTCTGACTGCCCCAATACTCACCCTCAGGTAGAACTCTCCATTCTCATTGCCAGACTTGATCCTGAAGGTGTTGATGGTATTGGGGTAGATGGTGGTGGCCTGGATCTGGAAGATGTCGGAGGGCACGGTCCTGTCGGAGCGGATGCTCATGTACTTGTACACCACCGAGTAGGGCAGCTCCCGGCAAATGGCGTTGGACACGGGGCACACGCAGCGGCTGCCACACAAACAGGGGTACAAGCACATTAAAAGACATTAAAATATAATTTTCTGCTTCATTCCATCATGTTCTCTATTGAGGATGAGCCTAAAAACACAAGATTAATTTTTCCCTTACTTCTCCGAGGTAAGGACATAGGGCTCTTGACAAGGATTTCTGGGGTAACAACGGAACCCTCCGTGGTAATTCCAGCAGATTTCGTCCTCTCTGCATTCATTAGTGGTCTCACACTCATTTATGTCTAGGAGGAAGGAAAAGGGAATGTGTCAAAGCAGACACAAGTGGGGTTGCTACAAAGGTACTACAAAAAACCTGCTTGTCTGTTGAAACCCATCAGCTTTCTGTGTCTTGTCCTTGTGTTGTTTTCTGGGACCTGGCTATAAAGGGTTTCTCTATGCAGAAGTGGAACAAACTTGTTTATTGAGTGTTAAGCAAGACTGCGTGTTTTTAGTTGCAGATGCACATTAATCATATGTAATGCAACTGTGGCAATGCTGCCAAGTTTATAATTAGCAAAGAATGATTTTACAGCATAAGGTGTCCTGAAGACAGGAAAAAGGTCTCAAGGAAGAACTGTGGTTGCTTGCCTTTTGCAGCTTCTCATTTGTAATACCCTGAGTGTCATGGTCTAAAATGCTTCTTTAATGGCTACATTTTCACCAAAATAGCTTTAGAAGAAATAGTGAAACCTTGTTTGTTGTGCAAAGTAGAGCTTCTGGTTTTTGCCTGGGAAAAGAACTCTGAAGGGAGGTGGGGACTGTCAGCCTTGCACTGTATTAATTCTCTATTTCCAGTCAGTGCCAGAGCCCCACTGTCTTCCCACATGGTCTCCTGAATTTCACACAGGCATAGAAAGCCTTTATTCAAATGTAATCTCTTGGAAGGCACAAACAGGTTTTTAGATGCTTAAATCAACTATCCCGCAATGCTCAGAGTCAGCTGCTGTTCTCAAGAAGGGAAAGAAGTTAATTAGGATTTTGTAAAACAAAATATTGATAAAGGAGAGTTATTTTCTCATATTTTCTGCCACTAGTTATCACACCTTTTCATTTCCAAAAATACTGACTTTAAATCAGGTTCTGCATTACAGAAGCAATAGTTCTTGCACTAAATATATTGTTCTGCAATATTCTCTAATAAGATGCAGAGAATTTTAGCACCACTGAGGAAAAACCACAAACTTGAAAATCCTGGCATTTGGTGGCACCTGGCCAGAACATTTATTTTTCTACACATGAATTATCTAAGCTGCTGAAGGCTTGCAATTTTTTTCTCCTGTTATCAGAAGAAACATATCTTTAATTTCTACTGTGACTGGATTTAGGAATCTCTGTGAGAAGAAACATGATATAAAGCCACGTTTCTTGTCTGTAAAAAAGGCCTGGTTTTATTCAGGGTTGTTTATCAAATTTAGAGCCACTACCTTGACATCCGAGACAAGTTTCACCTGCAGGTTGCAAAAACTGAAATTTTGTCCTAGGAATCTGATGGACTTGGAGTTTGAGCTGAAGGATTCAGATGAGATTATAAGATACGTAATGAATCATCAACTGCTTTATCAACATATCCTCTGCTAACAGCGCAGTAATCCTGTCATGAAATATAACCATTTAGCTAGCAAGCACTCTTAACCTCGCCTGAAATGGTGTAAATAATGCAGGGCTGAGCCTGCCAAGGGGAGGGCACTTACCTTGGCATGTTCTGCCTCCTACTACCTGGTATCCTTCAGGGCACACACAGGAGAATTTCCCTGGCTCGTTGACGCACTGGTACTGACATAAATAACTTGAGGTTCTGCATTCATCAGTGTCTGCAGAGAGCAAAAGATCTTCATGTTATTGGCTTTTAAAATTTACCACATTACAGAACTAAATATAATAGCTAAATACGTGGGGAAAAAAGAATCTGTCTAAAAAGAATTTTATAGAAAACCTGAAATGTGCTGCTTAATGCCTTGAAGCTGCAAATAGAACGGTGAATTCTACTAGGGTTTGGTTAATAATCCTCCAGAAGGAGAATGTTGGATTTGAGAAAGCAGAAGCTAAATTAGACTTCAGAACAGGTTTGGGAAAATAACTCTTGAAATTGTGTATACTTGTAGCATTCCAAAATGTGATGACTTTGAGGAAAAAACCCACAGCTGTGAGATTAGTTAGTAAGGCAAAAATGTTGCCTTTGTACTTGTGCCCTACACTCATGGAGTAGCTCTCTGGGAAAGAGGGGAAGGTTTTTTTTCCCCTTCTAATAATAATCAGTGGATACCATTCTCCTGCTTTTTGATCCTTGTGTAACCATCAGTCCCTCGTGAGGCGAGCCTGGTGTGAAACAGAACTGAACCGTGTATGCCATCAACAGGAAATGAATTTAAAACTATCAAGAGCAGGGATTGGCTTGGAAAGCACAGAGCTGCCTCCTACTACCTCTGAGCTGAGCCCAGCTCTTGGGCTGGGGTCAGGGATGTCCTTGGAGGCTGCATACTTGCTGCTCCCTGTTCTGTTCAAATAGGATTAGCTTAAGCAGCTTGGCTTAGCAGAGGGAGCATCTGTAAGAGCTCTTGCAGCTCGTTTGGGAGGGCAGGGCTAAAGCAGGGACCTCGCCGGCTCCAAGGCTGGTAGAAAGGACATGGGCTCTAAGGGTGAGGTCATCATGTGTCCAAAAGCAGATTAGGGGACCCCTGTGGAGGTTCTGGCAGAGGAAATAAAGTGTTGATTGTGTAATCATCAGGAGACATGCTGTTTGTATACACAGGCTGCAAAGCACCTCAAAAGCACGATTGTCACTCCTTAGAATCAGAAATTGGAGGTTTTATTTTCAGAGGAGCCTAACAACACACAAAATTGCCCTTGTTTTTGGTGTGCATTCCTTTCCCATTCATCTAATGGTCATCAGCATTAGACCACCCACAATTCCAGGGAGTTGGTGCAATCAAAGTTCTTATTCTTCCCACTTGGGATCTGAAGTGCAGCAATCTCTTGTCCTGTTTTGCACTTGCTATAGAGATATTCCTTCCTACCTGTGCCTGAAAGCAGCTGCAGCTACTCAGGTGTGAATTAGCCCCATTTGTACCATAAGAAAATAAATATTTTAAGGCTACAAACTGTTACCCACAGGGTGTCTCCACTTCAATTCTGTCCCTTAGTTCACAGAAGGACTTCTGGGAAGACTAAAACAAACCAAAAATTGCTCTTGTAAGACAAAAAAAAGTTTTACCTTCACAGTTGATTCTGTCACTGCTTAACTCAAAGCCTGGATTACACTGGCAGATGAAAGAACCCAGGATATTGTAGCACTGCTGTGCACATGGGTTGTTGGCATCGCATTCGTTTATGTCTGAAAGGAAAAATTAGATATTTATCTTGTGTAGGTGGTAATTAGGCTCAGTGGATTAGTCCTTAGGCTGAGCCTATTGCTCAGCAGAAGCTCAACTGGCTCTATCAATGTAGATGTGCAGTCACTGGAGCAATGTTAGATCTGTGCTTTACATTCCATGTGAAAACCAGTGTTTTTCCAGGAATGAGAGTCATTCTAATGTGTGATGAAATGTTTAATGTGGCTATTAAACTCCACATTCCAGCGCCTTTTTTTCAGGTATGAAATGCCAAGTCTCTATAAATAATTGATATAAGGAACATACACTGATAAGACCTCTCAGCATGCAGTGGTTAAGTTTTATTTGAGCTATTTATTACTCTGAAAATTTATTCTTTTAAATTCCATTGCAATTATAACATGGGCCTTTGAGGCCAGTAGAGTTCTGCAGTGCTCTAAGGCCTAGACCATATTGGGGGAAGGTATTTTTCTGTGCTACATTTTCCATGGTGTTGCCCATCCCAAGAACGTTTTGAGGACACTGGTATGAGAAGAGAAGCAATTTTTAATGGGAGGTTTATATAAGTCTAATCACCTCTGGAATCTATAGCCCTTGTTTTGCACAGATTGTTGATTAACTGCTGCTCCTGTCAGTCTGTAGATTTTAGTGCTTTCCCTTGTATTTCCCTTTTGCGTGTTTTCCATTCATATTTGTGTTTATCAGATATATCCAAGAGTAGAGAGCTGTGTTTGGGAAAAAACTTTGAGTTCACAGCTTATAAATGTCAGCAACACTGTAATTTACAGATACAATTGAAAACTGACAAAGATGAGGCATTCAGGAAAATGAAACCAGTGAAGAGAATATTAATTCTCTGCATGATGAACCTCCTAGTCCTGAAAATGAATGATAATAGGGGAAAACTCACCACAAAGTTTTTTTTTTTTCTTCCTCTGAGTTCATTTCTGGCAGTAGTGCAAAGGACGTACATCACACAGATACTACCAGGGGGAATAAATAGTGACCAAAGCCCTAGTTATGTTCATTTTCCAAGAAATATTAACCCACTTTCATTATAGGCAGAAGTTGTAACACAAATGTAGTGGGTACAGCTGTCAAGTGTCACTGTGGCAGATGTGAGAGTTTGTCTTGATGCAGGAACCATTCATTTACAAATTTTCTCCTCGGCTTCCCTTTTCCTGGTAGAAATGTACCTGCTGAGGCTGGGAGGCTGGAAAGCCGGAGAAGAGGTGTTTCAGTGAAGTGCTGAAAGACTCCACCTTCCATTTGAGCCATGGAAAGGGACAAATAAGACAAATGGTTCTGTTGTGTCCATGGGCAATTTTTAAAATCCTATGATTTGGTGAGAACCGAGCAATTCCTGTCTCGATTCAGAGCTGTACAGTGTGGCAGCATGCTTGATTAGGTCTGGCAATGCTTGGAAGGGATGATGGAAGCTGGAAAACACAGCCTGGTTTTTCTGTGTGTATAATATAGATTGTATATGCATAAATTACATCTGTGAAAAACTTCTGACCATCTCCATCAACAGTCTCGTGATTTTATAGCCATTCTCTCTGTATTTCAGCAGACAGAGTTACATTTCTGTTATTACTCTAATCTTTCTAGAACAGAACTTATGATTTCAAATTTGTCATCAGTCTTAAAGTTTTACTGTGCTGCTTCCCTTGGTGTTTTATTTCTAAGGGCAACATCACTGCTGAAAGGTCACTCATAGTGATCCTTGCTTTAGTTTTTAATATTTTCTAGATAGTCAAATGTGCCCTAGAGACTTTCTTTACCATGTGCTGAGGATAATTACACTTGACTGCAGAGTTATAGTATTGATTCCTTTGATTTCCAGTTCTGGCCTTTGTTGTGTGAACTGGGAATAATACCAAGAAAGCCAATAATAAAACAGAACTGAAAGAATAATTAAATCTAAGGTTAAATACAGAATATAAGGCTCTAGATGCTCCTTGGAAGTCTGCTATGCCAACAAAAGAACAGGTGTTCAAGAAGGCTCCAATTTTTTCACCAACCCTCCTTGTAATTCTCAGATCACTCGCAGAGGAGCCTCTCAGTGCAGTCTTTTACTGGCTGCTATTTATTTCCTCTAAGTTTCCACTGTGGCAGTCCTGTGGCAGCACCTGTGTGCCTGAGGGAGCTGCCATGCCTGCCTGAGGAATCCTTACCTACGCAGGTGTGGTTGTTGGATGCCAGCTGGAAGCCAGCGTTGCACTGGCAGTAGTAGGAGCCGGGGGTGTTCACACAGCGGTGGTGGCAGTACGGGGGCAGGGTGCACTCGTCGATGTCTGGGGCACCAAAAAAACAGCAGTTAGTTCACAGGGAATCACAGCACTTCCCTGCTGCTCCCCTGTGTCCAAGGAAAGTTAATTGCACTTGATTAACAGAAGGGGAAAAGTGTAAGTGAGTTGAGGACTGCTTCCATGGATGCTAACAAGATATAATTTCACTTTTCCTGTAAGTGGCTATTTTGTAACAAGCTTTTATGCTCTTTGTCTTCACTGTGCATTCCAACTTTATTGTATTCAGTCCTGCAGTAGTGCTTGGTCTAGTTTATTTTGTGGAGGTAAAACTCAGTGTTTTGTTCAGCTTTCCCACCGGGATCCCTCAGGATGAGACACGGTGCTGACAAACACAGCCAATGCGGATTGGAGCTCATTGTCCCAAAAACTCACATGCAATGCTCCTGGCACATACTAAATCTTTTCAGCTCCATTAGGGTCAGTCCTGATTTTTCTGTGCAAGTACATGGGTATGGCAAGGCTAGAGAATAAATGGGCCTGAAAAGGAAACCCTGTGGTTGTGCTCCCACAGGGATCCCCAGAGCCTGCCTGGCTCCCCAAGAGGGTCTCATCACTCCTGTTCCCCTCACTGCCTGTCCTGGATACCTTTCCCTGCAGCAGCCCCACACCTGGCTGTGCATCTCGGGCTGTCAGAGCCTTCTACAGCCTCTCCTTGCAGCTCAGCCCTGCTTTTGAGGTGGAGCAGGCTGCCTTTCCAAGAGTAAGCATTCCTAGTGTGCATCGGAGCAGGGGCTTCACCTGCCAACCACACAAAACGTGCACCGCCCCATTCTCTTACCCCTGTGCATTCTAAAATGCTTCCCTGCATTCTGGAGGAGATAATAGCTCTGGTTTTGCCTGGAAAACGTTTTATTATCCCATTATCGTGTGTGTATATGCAGTGGCTGCCTTGAGCCATGGCCTGCTGGAGCTTGGTGAAGAAATCCACGCCATGCTCCGTCCTTGTACACAACGGGACATTTCAAAGGATCAACACTCACACAAATCAGACCAGTATTCACTGGAACAAAGAAAGGCACTTCCTACATCCATGCCAGATCTTGAGTTTCCTACCTCCAGCTGTTTCCACCATAGATGTGTTTTAAAAGAGGCCAAGATTTTTTTTTTTAATAATGAGGAAAGTGTTTGTTTTAATATCAAGTGAAAAAATAATCTTAAAATTAAAAGTTAACCCTTTCTTTGTCAAATTTGGGGGTGAACTTAGTGGAGTGCTTTGGATGATTCTGAATGAAGAGGCTTATGCTGGAAAAATCCTGACTATCCATACAGTAGCAATTGTCACTATAACTCTAGTTGCAGTGAGAAATTTGGAAGTAGAAATGGAATAGGGAGGCACAGTAGATTTCCATCCTTGACTTTTACAGGACCAAGCTCTCATAAGTTACTTTTTAAAAATAGAATTATACAATATAGACATATGAGCAATGCTTTGCTGCATTTATACACATAAATGCATTCAGGATCTGGCTCTGATTCAGTGGGAATTTTCCTTGTGGGGTTAGGCACATCGGCTCTGGGCGGATCTAAGGGCTCAGATTCAGCTGATCAATTGGGCCAAATCTGTTTGAAATGATGCTGGAAAACAATTTATTCTCTCTGCAGTCGTGTGTTTCAGAAAAGACCATTTGGCAATATGTGAACACGCAAATTTAAAAAAAAATCTCAGAAAAAAGTCAGAAATGATTTGTTAATTTAGATTAAAATCAACCAGTTGTTAAAAATGTGACATTTTTTCTCCCTCTACCTTCAAGCCGAAAGTCTGGAAAAATTTCTTTCAAATTTGAGAAACATTTCCTCCCATATGGAGAACCTCTATCAAGATCTGGCCCAGAGAACATTTTTCTGGCTAAGTTGTTATAAAATCCCCAAAGACAGGCTTTATTCTGAAATGCTGACAGTACTAACTGTTGGGATGTACTTCTAATTTAGGTCAGTGTGTAATATGTAATACAGGTGTTATTTTTGGTTTTGACCTAAATAGGAGAAGGGAAATTTCACTTTCCAGACATTTTCATGCATAGATTTAGATGCATAAACGTGTTCACATTTAGATATAGGGGTGTATTGCACTCCTTCATTTCTTCTGAGTTCTGTCATGTTTCCCGTAAGATTTTCATTTAGGACCATAGGTGTTGGTATCAGAAATGCTGTTGCATGGCAGTAATATAATTTACCTGATTTACCTTCTGTAAAAAAATCGAAATAAACCCCAGATATTTAAAAAAAAAAAACCCAATGACCTTCCAAAACTTTTTGTCTACCTACATTCCAAATTACTCATCCTACTCCTGCACAGAGAACTGAGAAAAATCAGATGCACCTGTGTTTACACCAATTTGACAGTGCAGGTCCTGATCTACATCTCTTAGGAAAGAGATAAGAATTTCTGGGTTTATTTCTACAGCCCTTGGATTGGAATCCTGAAGAAAAATTTCTGGGCATGGCTCTAAGTTATTCTAGGTGTGTACTAAAATCTCCCCAGTTTCCTACCTGTGGCCTTATCAAGGATTTTTAAAGAGATTAAGAATAAAAATGCAAAAATTCTTATGCACTTTGAAATGCAGGATCCTTGAAAAAAGAAAACCCCGAATTCTGTTGAGGACAAAAAACCCCAACCCCAAACCCTTTCCTCCTAAGCTGCATAAAACCAGTGCAGTGTCTTAGAAGAGGCTGTCTTGAATATCACCTCCCGATGTGTAGATTTGACTCTCTTCTTTCACAGTTGTTTTTATTGTCTGACAAACCCAAGGCTTAAGGCTGGAGTGCCTGTAGGTGCAATTTATCCATTGAAATGGTGATTCAAGAGGTGTTAAATGCAGGGTAATGGCACTTTGGCATGGTGTCCCCAACTGAGGATGGCATAGGGAAGATGCAGTGTTTACCTTGCACTTGGATTTAATTCCATGCTGTACTTGCATGGCTCCCAAGGGTGCCAGTAGCTTGTCTTGGCACGGAGAGTAAAGCGTGGTGGTTTTTAGAGGCTGCAAATCTTCTGTACCTGCATTCAGAGTTTCCATCTCTCTCGTTTTTGCTCATAAAGCTGAGGCCTGGAGCAGGGGTGGGGTCTGCGGGGAGGGAGTGCTGTGTCCCACAGAGCTGTGGTTGAATCCCAGGGGAAAGATGTGCTTTGGTTTGCTGCCATTGGGGATTCATGGCAATATCTGGGACACCGGGCAATGCCCCAACACAAACAATCAACACAATGGGAAATATTAGCAAAACTCAGCTTGTGAACTTCAAGTGTTGATTATCCTTAAAATAGCTGCTCGTTCCATGTGTTAGTGATTAATTGTTGTGGTAAAGTGTCTATTCCATTGCATTCCAAAGTGAGACAGCTGTTTTACACCACACATACCCATCTGCTTTATGATCAAAATGAAGTTTGCAACTGTAACTAATGAAAGAAAACGGTTTAATGTAAAGCAACACTTACCAACACATTGGTCCCCTCGTTTCTGGTAGCCTGGAGGGCACTGGCAGCTGAAGGACCCTCTTAAATTGACACACACTTGGTCAGCTCTACAATTGTGGGTTCCAGTTGCACATTCATCTATATCTTTATAAAAAACAAAACAAGTGCAATGTTGCTCATTACATTTATTTAAAGTATTTAGCCTGTGGAAATGTTTTGCACATCTTCAAGCCACCTATAAGTGAAGGCAGCAAAGTTCAAATACACTCCCAAGATGTCATCTCAACACCTACTCCATATGCAGCTATCAGAAATCTGGAAATATTTTAATTCTCAAACATTGCATTTGTAGATATTTTCAGATATGGTTATTTTAAATAACCAGATCGTTTCATTTATCAAATACCATTAATATTTTGTACTTGTCAGCCTAAAATTTTCTGTAAACTTCTTGCAGCTTTATAATGTTTGAATCATTTGCCTGTTTTGTTTTGGTTTTTTTTCCCACGCTGGTTGGGTGTTTCATGCTGAATTACTCCAGAAAATTTCAGCAAATGTAGTTCAGCTCTTTCTCAAGAAGGAGAGGAGGTAGAAATATGTTGTTTTGCTGGTACTAAAAGGACTCTGCTGATCTCTTTTGCATGGTTCCCGTGCTCCATGCTTTGGACGGGGACTTGGAACTTGGTATGCGGTGGCCTTCTCATCAGGAAGAGATCTGCCTCTTGTCATTCCCATGAAAATTCCCCTAATTCAGTCAATCTGTTGAACTCTCTGGAAACAGTTTACTTATGTTTGTATTTGCACAGTACAGCTAAAAATACAAGTTCTAGCCCGATACTTTTCGGAGTAATTCAGGCAGCTTTTAGCTTGCACTGAATGCAGGTTTATACAAGTATAAAAACAGCGTTTTCATTTTGCCTGCTCATTATGACTGCTGGAGGTACTTAATTATAATTAGACTGCATGTGCTGACAAATGAATTACAATTTGCTCTCTCATCTGAACATCCAAAACGTTGGAGAGCTTTTTATTGTAACATGACACACTACAGTGAGATGACTTTTTAATTTTTGGCATCGTATACAATTTGGAGACTCCAGGCTGAATAAACAAATTCCTTAAAACTTATGATCTCTAGTTTACAAATCTCAGCTGACCTCTCTATTTGTATAGGCACTGGGGATGTTAGAACATCACCAGTGGCAGATTCTGGGTGGTGCTTTGGAAAAAATGATGGATTCTTTCTCATAACAAATGAAAACAATTTTGACCACAAGATTCAATAAAAAAAAATTCATCAACAGTTTGAATTAATTCTCAACGTTTATCCTTTCCCCAAATGTCCAAATATTTTAATTATATCTTCCCTTTATCCGATAGAGAAACTAAAGCCCTTTTATGTTAGGCTGCTCTTTGCGTTTCTGCACAGTGTCAGTCCTGAAGCTGCTGTGCTGGTGCGGGATTTGCTGAGCTCACAGTTGTGTCCTGATTCTGAAAAGCACATTTCCAGGTGTGAAGACTTTTGGGGACTACAACTGGCTGCCTCCTGCCACCCCAAAACGGGGCAGCTCAAGGCAAGTCTTTGCAGGGACCTCACAAGCTTTGCGCTCCTGGTTCCTACAAAAGCTGGAAATAAGATTCTTGTACAGTTCCAGTCCTTTTTGTTGCAGAATGTGCTGGAACCAAAAAAGTTTATTTGATCTTTAGAAGCTTCATATATGAGTAAACATGAGTTACCTTTTAAGATGGATTAGTTAAAATGCATTGAATAATAAGCTACTCCAGCTAAAAGGATTCATAGATTTACTTATGTGCTAATGGTCTTTGGCTGTTCCTGGTGGTAATTCCCAATTATTGCCTGCTAGCTGCCTCCATATTTGGAAACCCTTGGAAGCTTTGATGCTATGGCCAAGATCTGGGTTTATCAAAGGTGGGAAGTGAGAGTGGGCAGGAGAGGAGCCTCCTGCCTTCCCTGGGGAAGGGGTAGTAAAGTTGCCATGCTTGGAGTGCTCCTGCTCCCACCCCAACAAGGAAATCAGTGGTGGTAGAGCAAGGCTGGTGCCCTAAAGGCTGTGTTTAAGGGAAATACAGTGGGAGGAGAACAATGGGCACCTGGAAAGGTTTCAGTGCTGACATCTCCAGTACTGCAATAGTTACCGATGTGTCCTACTGTTATGACTGATCTGGAGGTGAGGAAGTGAGTGAAGATTTCAGTGTCAAAAGCAGTGCCAAATGTGAACTGTGTTGCTGCAATCCCAGAAGCAGCCCAGCCCTCCTGCAGGACGGGAAGGAGCGCTGGTGGATTTAGCAGTGATGCTGCAGCTCTGCCTTTGAGTGAGGCCAGAGAGGAGGCTCCAGCTCTTGGCACTCAGTGTGACCCAGATCATTGTCCATTACAGAAACAGTCTGTTTCCTAACTGTCCAGAGAGTTAGTGGGGAAACAGAGGTGTGGAAGTCATAGGAAGGAAGCAGCAGCAGCACTGGAGTTTCCTTGGGATGTGGTAGAGCGTCTCTGTTTGTCTCTGAGCTGGCAGAAGCAGTTATTTATTTACCAATATACACACCCACTTCTCTGCCTCACACTGGTGAGGCCAATATTGATTTGGGATTCCCGCTATGTGTTCATGGCTCTTGAATTGGGTGGATTGTGTATCTCCAGTTCTTCAGGGTCTGGCCAAACTCAAGTTTCCAGGTTGTTTTCCCAGTTATGTCCCCCCTGTAGGGAAAAGAGGAGCTCCCATATCTTCATTCCATTATTCTAAGAATTCATTTTTCCAGTTGAAATCAGACTTCTATAATCCATGAGGTTCCTAGATTTACCATGATTCACACACATGCCCTCTGACAGTGGTTTTCAAGTTCCATCAATTCCTGCTTTTAGTCTGTCTCAAATGCAATAATATGGGAATGGCATGGGGGTTATATGAAGCACATATTCTTCCCTAAATTCTACCTCCTCATTCCATTTATTCTTTCTTGACAGAATCCCTGGGCTTAAGTAAATGAGGGCATCGAGAATCCATACTTTTGGTGTCTGCCTGGTGCAGACACACGTGAGCATGATTTGCTCTCTCGGAAGACGCTGCAATCTGGGACAAGGGTGTGACACAGGAACATCACAAAGCTCACCCGCTCTAATCGTGAGAGCAAGATAAATTTATCTGACCTTTCCTCTCTAGCATGAATGTTTAATAATGTGTTACATGCATGTGTATTTATAATAATTTAAAAAAATTAAAACAAGACTCTCCACTGCACACACTTGTCCCTCTGGGGAGAGGGTGAGAGAAAAAACATGTGACAGATGTTTGTCATGTTGCTTAATGCACTACTGGAAAGCACTCAAGATACCACAGTGATGAGTGCAGTGTAAGAAACAGATCTAGAAAGAAAATATGGGGCTTTTACAAGCTCATTCTTGAGCATCTTTCTTCTACATCCTCTTTTCCAAATTTAGTGTCATCATGGTAAAGTTCATCTCCAGAACTGTTTCAGCTGCTTATTCCATAGCTGAGGCTTCTGCTTTCAGCAAGTATCTTGCCTGATAAGAAAACACCTGAAAGCACTCCCAAATCACTCCTCATCCACTTTGTTGAAATTTCATCCCTAGATGTTGCACAAGCATTTGTTTGTCCAGGTAAGCCACATAAATTACATCAGGAACTAGTAATGGAAGTGATCTGCTCTTTTTCTTTTCTTCTTTTTATTTTCTAACTTCAGCTAACATTTCTAAAGTTTGTGCTGTTCACCACACATAAATGAGAGCTGTAAGTTTGTATTAAGTAGTTAAATACCTGAGTATTTGATTATCGATGCATGCAATCTGTGAAATATAGATTAATTCTTAAACTCATTGTATCTCTGAGTCTGGCTGATGATGTTGCTCAGATTTTTATTCCCAGACAGTTTTTCTCTGGACAGTTACATCCTGTGTAGGTGGAAAATTCCTTTGAAATAGCCAGGGTGTCTCTAACAGTACTTTTGCAGATCAATCTTACTTGAAAATGGAGTGTTACCTTCAGTGTCTTGATCAGTACAATAATTGAACTCAGATAATTATGTAGTGTTTCTGTAGGCCACTCAAAATCAAACTTATTAGAGGATTTATTTGTACTTTGGTTAGAAAAAAATATTTGCAAAATGGGTTTGGATTGAGTACTTTAATCTCTGCCCCTTGCTTGGAAGTGTTACATCCAGAATACTGCACTGAAAGGATGTGATAGCTCCAAAGCCAAGGACTGGGAGGATTGCAAAGCACAGAATTCAGGCACTCTGAATTCAGATCCATGAAGCATCATGACAGTCTTTCATTATTTCAATATCACTCTGTTTTTCCTGCAGGCTTTTGCTTCGTCAAACCTTACTCTGCCCAGAATGGGCTGGGTTGTGTGAGCCTCTATCAAGCTGCTGTACAGAATCCTTAAATTAAAGATCAGAGTCTAAGGAGAAGAGGAGGGGAGAACAGGACAATTAAGGACGCCATGTCTCAATTTAATGAGGTGTGAGCCACACTGCTCCTTCAGAAATGTGTGTAGGACGCCTCAACTGTGCAGTGGTGAATAGGGCCATCAGACCCCAGTGACTCATCCTAATATAAATACTGCCTTTTGCAGCAATTTCCAGGGCTGTTCTAGAAAGTTCCTTGTGGAAGAATTTGTCATCCATAACTCTCTGCAAGTTAAGAGAGTGCTCTGATTTGCACAGGCAAGTGCTTGAGGTTGCAGGGTGCTACAGCCATAGTGTGAGAAGCATGGAGGGCAGCAGAGCTTGTTCCTGTATTCCTTCAAAATATAAATCAACTTGCATTTCATAGTTTTAATTCCACAAGCCTCACTAATGGCTATACCCAGTGATTCCCTCATTTTCCAAAAATGTGCCCGCACTGCCTCTTGAAGTGATTTACACAATTCTGTACTTCCACTGCTGACTTTGGCAGCCTGCTCTGTATTTCAACCACCAGTTGTGTACAAAAATTTTGTCTGACCTGCTTTTTAGCTATAGCTTTCTCAAAACCTCGTGTATGGCTCCCTCTTTTACAGGTAGTTTTTCTGCTTCTCCCCTGCACTCCATTCTCTCAGGCTCTTATCTCTACCTTTAAAATTTTCTTGCTAGTCTCTCTTTCTGAGCTACAAACCTGGCTCTGTTCCCTTCCTGCTGTGACTCACTTTTCCCAAACCCCCTGACTCATGCTGCTTGCTCACTTATGCAACAGCTTAATCTCTGCAATTTGCTTCGTATCATTAGAAGCAGCACATAAACCCAGGAGATGCATTTCACCAGGGCTTTGAACTTTTAGAGAAAAAAAAAATGCTATCCACCTCTACTTTTTTCTTATTTAAGCCACTTCAAGCCTTTCTCCTTTCCAGCACATACCTGTAGGTTGTGCTCGGAGCTGGAGAGATGTTTTCTTAACTAACTCAATTGACTGAAGTGCTCAGCTTCTTGCTGCTCACTGGCTCTCAAAATTTTGCAATATACCACGGCGTCATCTTGCTCTTCTCTGTACATTCTCCTCTGTCCAAACAAGTTTCTAGGTTGCTTTTATCTGTTCTGGCCCATAGCAGTCTTGATATTCTACCAGATGAAAAAAGAAGGCTCTTAAAATCTTTTAAAATATTGAAATTCTTATTTTTGTTCCCACTGAGGAGCACCAATGGAGCAACTTCTGAATGGTTCACAGAAGTCTAAATCCACGACGATCCCACCAATGTCAGTGTTGCACTTGTCACGGACTCCAGCAAACCTGTTCTCAATTTGTTTTGAATATAAACCATAAATATTTTACTTAATGGGTTTAATTTTTTTGAGTTCTCAGTGTGAGTGAGGCCAGAAAACCACTTGGTCTATTTTTCTAAAGGATTCATCTGAAGTGCAAACATCACCTCCCATGTCACAATGGCACCAGAGAGTCTGATATCAGACACACAGTGATCTGCATGGTGCTGCAGCATCACTGACAATTTTCTTAACCTCAGGGTTCTGTCAAGCCTTTCCCTTCCTGCCCACTTCAGTAACTTTCCCTGGGTCTGTAAGATGTTTTACACTGGTATCTTTCAGAAAGAAACCACCTGAAGATAAAATGCTGGGAAAAATTAGATCTCTGTAGTTCATCCATGAGTATGGGCTTACTTTATTTGACCAAATTAAATATTTTGTCCCCTATTTATATTATATTGTTCTTGCAACTGAAGCCAAGCTCACTGCTATGTCGTTTCCTGGATCCTCCCTGATCCTTTCTTGTGCATAGGAACAGCATTAGCAACCTCCAAATTCCCTGGTTCCCTCCCCAGCCCTAGCAAGCTATCAACAATTTCTGTCAAAGGCTTTTCTATTTCCCTTGCTACTTCCTTCAACATTTGAGATGTTATTCATCTGGGCTGCATGCCCAGACGACTTTTAACTCATTGGTGTTGGGAGGTTGTGCTTTGCGGTGGTAGAGCCCAGCATTAAAATCTGTTACATAACAGCAGGGCTGGAGCTACCAGGAGATGAAATATCTGGAGAAATTTCCCATTCCTGGAGGGAATTCCAGAGACCTTCACTCCACGTGGTGTCACTGTCCAATGGTGTCATGAGGGAGCCTCTGTAATTCTGCCCAGCTCTGCAGCAGCCCAGAAACTCCCCCTTTATTGCTGTTTTTTTCCCTTTGAAATTTTCCTTTGGCCCTTTCATGTGAGGTATATTGGCCTGATTGCCCTGGTAACAAGTTTTCACAGTTGAGCAAAGGTAACCTGCACAAATACTTGTTTGCACAGGAAACAGAGATGTGAGAGCCAAAACCTACATTTAAGCAAATAGGTGAGGTAGAATGTTTAAATTAATGAGATTTTCCTGAAAAACGGCACGACTCCTTTGGTGTGCTGAAATGTTCCCCCTCTCCAGTTTGTGAGCGCAGCAAAGCAAGTTCCTTGTGGATTCATCTTTTACTGCTCCAGGATGTCATGGCAGAACACAAGCGAAGTAAAGCAAAGTATTGTTGTGGTAAATGTGCCAAAAAGAGAATAGAATGCACTGTAACTCATTGTGTGAGTTTTGTATTTGGACTACAGGAGTGTGAGAACTTCTGTGGATTTGGGCAAGTTACCCAAGCACGGTGATTCCAGGAATATGAAGGTACAGGAAAAGAATCCTTCTATGAACAGAAGAGAGTTAGCGAGCTGTAATAAGTCAGCCTGCCCTGCAGTTTTCTGTCACAATTATCTGTTGTCTCTGGTATGTCCAAACTTAAATTGACTTATCACACCGAATAGCTCAATAAAGGAGCGAGCCATAGCTTTCAGCACTAGAACATCTCCCACGTGTTTGGGAGTGGCAGGCAGCTGAGAAGGGAGGAAAAAAAAATGAATGAAGCTTTGAACTAATGCATTTCTTCCTCTCTCCTGCTCTCTCCCTCCGTGTGCGATGCTCCTTCCCTCTCCAGCATGCACCAAGCACTCTGGGAGGTGCATTGCACAAGGGAAAGGGCTCCTAATTCCAAGATCCTTTGGAGTTAAGGACACACCTCCTTATCCAACCACAGCCACGGTGAATTAAATGAATGTGATACATAAAGCATTGGTCAGGTAATGCAGGAATTGAACTGATCACTGTAAGTGAGAGTGGTCTGGCTGATGTGACAACAGTGTTAGTCTGATACAAGGCCACAAACTATTCCCAAAGGGATTTTCTATCCAATGTTACTTCCATGTGCATCCTTAAAACAAGAAACATGGACAATAATACATGTCCTTGTGTTTCTTAATATGTCCTCGAAGTTTCTTAAAAGGAAGAGCACTTTAATCCCCCATTAGAAGACCACATTGTTAACTCTTAGTCTTCCCACTCATCAAAAAGAAAATTATTCCATGCTTTTGATGGATCTAGATTAATTTAAAACTTGTATTATTGGCTTTATTTTTGCTGGAGTCATAAATGAAGTCATTACAACGCACTAATTCAGGGCAATGCATCTGCAAGTCTCCAAGTGCTTCAAAATATGAGTTGTCATAGTGGTAAACTTTTTGATTTCCATTGCAATAGCTTATTTTTACTTTCAGTGGAGTATTTCCTGCTGTTGCTTTCTTGGGATTTTATGCTAGAGGTCTAACAACTTGTGCTTTTTGGTTCATGCCTGCCCAAGTGAGGATCACCCACCCATGATGACCAATACACTTGGACTGGGCTCAAAAACAACAAGGGCGGATTAAACTATTCCATTATTGCAGATGAAAGAGTTCTCCCCGACATCTGGCATATCATCTTCAAAACTGATATGGAACATTTCCATAAATTCAGCTTAACATAGTTTTTGTGAGTGTTCCAAAGTATTTTTAACATGAAGAAATAGCATGCAAACTAATTTCCTATTTGAAAGTAAATGTCTTGTTCTTATTTCAAATTCAGCCAGTTATTAAATAGGAAAGAAAAAAAAAAAGGATGTTCACTTAACTTGAAGCATACTGGTGTGTTTACTTAAGTTAATGGAAAAGCTAGTCAGTGTTTGATGTAAAGCTGCCCCCTTGCTTGAAAGAAAACCAAACAACTGCTTATGAATTATGAATATCTCCTAATACTTTCCAGAATTATCTGAAGGATGTATTTTTTTTTCTTAATTACGTACACTTAAAAGTTCCAAGTTCCCTTTTCTTTTCCATTTTGTTTATTTCTCTCCTTGGAAACCTCATAAGCATTTTCCTTTAGCTAGGCTTGACTGAACAAAATATCACTGCTGCAACCTGTAATATTGGGGAAATCAAGGCCTGAAAGCTCATTGTGGTTTTTAATTAGGAAGTTGAAGCTCATTAAAGCTTTGCAAGCCTTTACACAGGACTTGCACTGGCAGCTGCTGGATCCCGGCAGAGGAGAACACAAATCTACCCAAAAAGTGAGTGCAGGGCACACTTCAAGAATTAACTTTCAGTCTGAGACAGCTCAGAAAACAGCTCCTGTAAAAAATGTTGCGTTTCTTGTGTGTTGGCATGTCCTCCACTGGTTAGTTCTTAATCAGAAGCACAGGAGCTTGATTTTGGGGGTTTTTTGGCTGTGGGTGCACAGCTGATCAGTGCAGCTCTGCTGGCATAAAGAACAAGGGACCTCTAGAAGGAGCTTCAGATGCAAGACAAGCGACTTAAACCATTTATTTGATATGAGACCTATTTGATCAATACCATCCCATTCGCCTCCAGCTTTTGCAGGCTGAATGAGCCTTTTTAGGAATTAGAGTTTCCAAGCTGAGAGCACTGAAGTTCAAGCCGAGTTCAATAGCAGCTCTGAGAAGGAGAAGGCTTATCTAAATGATGATATTGTTTTTAGCACTAATCATCCTATCTGTTGGCAGTACCAACATGCTGCAATCTCCACGGCTCCCTACGTAAATAAGCAGATTCCTGATGCTGTTCCAACTTCAGAAATGCCTTTGAAGGCATTATTTAGTTCTGAATTTTTCCTGTGTGGTTATGCGATACTTTTAGCGTGTGGCTGGATGGACCCACAGATGCCTTGTTTTGAAGAAATGTATCTAAAACTTATTTAAAGTACTATTGGCAGGCACTGGGCTGTGAAATAGAAATGGTTAAAAAAAAAAAAATTCACTTTGATGCCTTCTACAGCTTTTGAATGACAGAAGAATAAAAGCAAATTATGGAAGTAGTCCTCAAACAAGACACATCAGTTGATTTGGTCCAAAATATACTCTAGGGATGGGAGGAGACTGGAAGTGCTGGGATAGAAAAACACAATGTTCAGGTTGCACAGTTCAAGTGAAGTGAAAGGATGTGCAGAAGCTGAGGTTTCTGTGGCAATATAAATTTGACTATGCCAAAACCAAGCAGTGTTAGACATTTCTGATCTAACAAAACCATCAGGAACCGGGTCTAATATATTTGTTTGTCTGTCTTGCCCTAAGAATTCTTATTAAGTGCCCTCCCCTTTTAGAACTTAAGTGGAAAATTCAATTTTCCACGTAATTCTTCACATGAAGAGGGCTTAAAATTGAGTTTGAAGCTTTAAAAATTCTTTGTTTGCAAGAGAATAGATACAAGAGGTAAAGCCAGGCAGGATCAAAAGTGAGGCAGAGGCATCAGGGGAAAAGAAATCAATCCTTTGAAGGTGAAATTTAAAAATAAAAGAAAAAAGTAGTATGGATACTAATGAAGGAAGGAAAATGAACATGGAAAAAACAAGACAGGAGCCCATGGGAGGTTGAGGAAAAGGGGAGAGGGATGAGAGGGGTAACTGAAATAAGCTGAGGGTGTGCAGTCCACTGAAGATTCTAAGCTGGAGTGATGCTTGGGAAGTATTTGTTGTTCTTTCAAAAACCTGACAAAAAATTCTGAAAACTGAAAATTATTATTATTTTTGGCCCCACTCTAAGATTTTTCTGGGGTTTAGCCACATTTTTTCTTTTCTGTGTTTGGGAAAAAAAAAAAAAAAAAGAAAAACGACACTAAAATATACTTTGTTCTTTCAATGAGTCAGTAATAAATAAAAACGAACATTCTAAAAACCAGAAGTTTCCTTGGGAAAAGAGAGCTATTTTTCCTTCCAAATTTATTTTGCCTTAAAGCTGTGATGTGCTCTGCTCTCAGGCTGAGGATCTGCCTTCCCAGCTGCCTTTAAGCAATCAAGTAGAAGTAGCAATTGAGACAGCTTTGCTCCCTTCTTTTTTTTTTTTTTTTTCCCCTCTGGTGTTTGGCTGGGAAGTTACATGGGTTTGCCTCAGAGTGGATGCTGTGCTACCATAATCCTGGCACTTTTCACTGAAAATGAGATTTCAGCAGTGTTTCCTAGAGTAAGTGGAGAACTCCTGAAGCATCCTGAACATCCAGCTGCGGGGCTGGCGGGAGGGGGAAGTGCAGCAACCTGCTTTGTTTGCCTGAGCATGTGATTTTTTTTTTTTTAATACCTTGTGATCTTCACAGACTCCTGGCGAAGCTTTAAAGGTTAGTTTGAGAAGGGAGTGGCTATCATTTGTTTAGAAAATAAATAGGAAAAAGTAGGCCAAATACCAGTAAAGTTCCAGTTTTAAAATATTAAACTAACACACAACATTGCTGACCTGGAAAGGTCACATGAAGTGGGAGAAAGGATGTATTTAGAGTGATTGCCAGGCAGGACGTGGGATCTCTCACTGACTTGGCAGTAGATACTTCAGCTCTGTTTGCTGTTTCTAATGCTCCTTATTTGCTAAGTTCTTAAGTTTGACAAGATCCATGCTTTATTTTTCGGTATTTACATGATATTAAGCAAGTGTGTAAATCCATTCAGAGCGTAACCTAGGCCTACCCTGCCTTCTTTTTCTGCTTCATCTTTGGATACAGACAGGATGCTCAGAAACCTGGGAAAAGGGGGGCTTGGAGGGGTTTTCCTTTGGGGTGTGCTATCCGTTAACAAGGTTATTTGTGACAAGTTGAAACTCGCTCAATGTGGTGGAATAAATTCAGTGCTTCCAGATTAATCAGTGAGACTGAGGAAAGAAATGACTGCTTAAATGACGATAGAGCTGTTAGAATTCCTTCAGAAGAAGCAGGAAGATTTAATGGAAATGTAAAGATGTTAGCATCCCTCTCTGTGGCCTGGCTTTAGGGCTCTTGGCGAGCGTGGAGGAGAAAACCCAACGCAGCAGATAAATAATTGCTGCCACATCATCCCGGCACATCATTATCGCTGCTGCATGAGATGAAAGGTATTTACAAACCAGAGGCTGCCAGCAGAACACGGTCAGCCCCAGCTTGATCCAGCTCCAGCTGTAATCAATAGGAGCCTTCAACTAAAGCAGAGCCTGAAGAACAAACTGACTGCTTTTTGAAAAGTCTTACTTGGTGAGTTCTGTAAAGGCAAAGCTGGGGCTCATCAGGAGGGATGCAGCGGAGTTTTACTCTGTACATTGTTTGGTGGGCTTCAAAATTATACTTTCCACTGACAACTGAAGCCCCAATTTTTGTTCTCCCCCTTAAATCTCCCACTCTTACTTTTCTCCTGTTTTTTCTTTCCCTATTCCTCTGGGTTCTGCCCTTCTAATTTTTCAAGGCAGAGAATGTGCCTTTGTATGTGAAGAGCAAGGTGAGTTTATGGCACCCTATTCATTATATTTCTGAATCATACCTAACTGAATTTTTCCCATAGCCCAAGGGTGGCTGATTGCCCAAAGGCACTGCTCCTAATGCCTGTATTTTCTATTTATAAGGTGTATTTTAGTTTATTTCAGAAGCTGAGGGAAAGACTTCTGCTTGATATCACTTCTGCCAAATGAAACCCACAGAGATACTGGGGCCAAAGGAATTCTGTACAAAAGTGGTCCTGGCTCTATAACTTTGTTCACGTGGGTGCATGGTAGTATACACCAGTTGCCAATAAAAACACTCTAAAATAGATACAGCCCTGTGTGACTCTCCAGGTGATCTTAAAATGTCCAGAACACAGGTAAAGGAGCACGGGGAGAGAACCAGGCTTTGTCATGACACAGCCTGTGAGGAAATTGGCTTTTACAAGGTGGTCATGAGAGGAGAAGCAATTCCTCTGACAATCCCTGCTACTCCCTGCAAGTTGATGAAATTCCTGAAGGAGTAGTTTACAACCAAATGAAAGAAAATTGTTGCTTTTGAAGCCATTTGTGGTTGTGACCGAGTGCAGGCACTTCCCAGAACGTGTTGATGCTCTGTGGGAAGCGGAGCCAAGGACATGGAGAAATGAACCCCTTCAAGAAGAGAACACTGCTCTGGGCCATTGCTGCATGTCAGGAGAGTCCTGGATCACTGGCAGGGCTTGGAAACATCCAGCAGCAAGGAGCCCAGGATAAGTGGCGAAGATATGTGGGACAATCATTAGCGCTGATGCCCATCCAAACTGAGCTTTTTGCCTCCAGAGAACAGCAGGAATAAAGGGATTTGCCTTTGCAGCTCCCAGGGGAAAGGGAAGGAACAGGCCCTGACGGATTCACTGGACAAGTTTTTTAATACTTCGTGGCTTGAGATGTTTCTCTTGCTTCTGGCCCCAGGAAGAAAGATGAGTGGGAAGCTTTAGACTCACAGAATGGCTGGGGTTGGAAGGAATCTGAAACCTCAGCCGGTTCCAACCCTGTGTCGTGGGCAGGGACGCCTTCCACTAGCCCAAGTTGCTCCAAGTCCTGCCCACTCTGGCCTTGAATTTCCAGGGATGGGGCAGCCACAGCTTCTCTGGGCAACCTGTGCCAGGGCCTCAGTGCCCTCACAGCCAAGAATTTTTTCCTAATAGCTAATGTAAACCTACTGTCCCAGTATGAAAAAGTAAATTGTAAAAATTCCCTCTCCATGTTTCTTATAGCCATCGTTTCTGAAAAAGCATTGAAGGCCTTCTTAATTATATTTTTTTTTCTCCAAAGTTTCTTTTCTTGGTTTTCTGTCTATTCCATTCTCCTCTTTGAAAGGCGTGAGATCCCGGATTTTTACGCTCTTGCAAATGGAGTGTATGAGCCAAGTGCCAGGGATTCCTGTCTGCATCCTGGCACATCTGAGGGATGCCCAGGACATTGCCAGTGTGTAATTTGGCACTGCCTGGCTGTGCGCAGCTCTAAGTAGACAGCCACGAATATGTGATTACAATCCGGTGCAGCCTTTCCGTGACCACTGCAGAGGTTAATGAATGGGCAGGATCCACAGGGAAACATGAGGGCCTCAGATGCTGCTGAACACAGGCCAATGTTGGTTGGTCAAAATAAATTCTGCTCATAAATTCTTAGAGGATGGGAGAAGAGATTTCTCAATTTAGACTTTCATCAGAGCTATTGGAAAAAGCTGTCAATCACACTTAAGGTTCTCAGAGATGCCTTGCTGCCTCAAATGCCTTCCAGATGGATTTAATTCCAGTGCACTGATTGTCCACTCGGCTTTGCAGTGGAGCAGTTCATGGGAAAGTCCATGCCACGCTCATTGAGCTGCTGGATGGCAACAAAATTGCCTGGTGACTCTTTCCTCATGGAAGTGCTGTCTTCCAGGAACTGAGGAGGCAAGAGGTAAACTGGCAGAAGATGAATCTAGGGGAGGCTAATTATATCCAAGTAATTGATGCCAAGAGCAAAGAATAGAATTAAAAGGTGAAGCAAGGAGAGATGTAGATGACTATTTGGTCTATTTGTAGAGGAGAAAGAATAAATATCTATGAGCATATTAATTTCTTACCTATGGGATAAAGGGGGGAATTGCTTAAAATTCTAAAGCTAAAGTATTTTAAAGTAATTTAAAAAAATAATTTACTAATCCTATTATTGTTAGCCAATTATATGTGGTAGCTTGGATAACTCAAACCAATGTGTGCAACATTAAACCTTCTCCCAAGCTAATCAGCCTCAAATTCACTGCGTAAGTTTGGGAGCTCTAACCTAAAAGCTGGATTTTTCTGTGCCCTTGGCTTTCAGAAGCTCTGGCTGCGGAGAAGGATTCTCCTGTTCTGCTGCTCCAAACCCTGAACCAAAAACCAGGACCATGCTCAAGCAGCAGAGAGGAGAGGGGGGATTTCAGAGGACAGCAAGAACCAGGTAATGAAAACTGTGGCCTGTAAAGATTTTTTTTTAAAAAAAGCTTTTTCAAAATACAATATTTCCAGACAGGGACTCCTGAAGAGGAGGGGAAGTTTTTTAGCAGACTGAAAACATGTGGGCTTCAGTAGCTTGAAAACTTTTATAGATAGCGTTCAACCAACTGCCTTGATTTAGAAGCTGGGTTTAATTAATTAGATGCTACGAATAAATATGCAAAACACCCGTGGAAGACCAATGACAAGGTTGGTTTCTAGCAGTTAATTGAACACCCTTTGTAGTGAGATCTGTATCTAAATTTATTTAGGATCTAACAGACTCTTAGTTTGCTTTGGAGATTTCATGGACAGGCCAAAAGATCAGCAGGAAAGAAAAGAAACAGAGTGTCTCAGCTAATAACCACAGGGTCTTCTGAAGGGATTTCAGAGGTTCAAAAACACCCCCTAGAAATTAAAACCAAGTCATGAAAGTTCTTGTATCCTATTATTTTCTGGACTGGGAAGTGTTCAGTGTGTGTTAGGATCAAGTCCAAATGATTTTTAAGGTCTTAAGTCGTGTTTTCAATGAAAGGAAAATAAAAAGGAAGCAAAGCATAATAGATAAGTAAGGCTAAATACATATTTAAAACAAAAATCTTTTCAAAGCAAAGAACAATGATCTCTTATCTACAAAATGTTCAGTAAATAGGTTAATTCTTCATATTGACTTAAAACTCTTGGGCTTGATTTATTATTCCTCCTATTTGTGCAGGAATTTTTATTTACCCCATAAGGCTTCACACTTATTCCATGTACATATGCTTGCCCAACATGTCCAGTAGTGGAGAGCAAAGCCCCTTGAGCCAGGAAAGGAATCTAAGAAGTTCCTGGAAAGATCTCTGTGGCTGCACAGCTACGTGTCATTCTGTCCCAAACCAGTCACTGCATCCATCTGCTCCTCAGAAGGGACAAAACAGATCTGGTCTGCTGATCATCAACAAGCTTGAAATTCAACTTGTAGAAGGGGTAAGATTTTACGGAGAAGATACTGAGGAGATGATTCTTGTGGCCAAGCCAGGCCTCACTTCCTAGAGAAGTGGCACGAAGTATTTAGTGAGTAAAAGTGACAGCATGGCCTCATCTGGCACTACAAATTCACAGTCCTGTTTAGAGTCATCATAAATCATCAGCTGTAAAGAATCTGGTTTCCTAAAGGAGCAGCTTTATTTCATTAACATTTTGAAAGTGACGTTGCTAATTGAACAGTAATTTATCCAGGATCACAGTGTGAACTGCTGTTTTCAGTCAGGTTTTGGCACTCATTGCCAAAAGTTGAAGTAAAGAAAAGAGGAAGGGAGAATGAGGAATGAAATAGAAACAAGAATTGAAGAATATCTAAAAGGGGCAGCATTAGAAGATGTGAGACAAGCTGGGATATTCAGCAGAGCGATCTGAACACTGTCCCAGCAATGGAACTGCAAGCTGAGTAAACAGCCAATTCCTCCAGATCAAGGCTACTCCCTCTGATACTCTCAAGCATTTCCTACCCACCCATGAGTAGGATCAGCCTGTGCCTGGTATTGCAGACTTGCTCTGGCAAGTTTTTTAGTGAGGGGTTTTAAAATAAAAGTTCCTAGCAACAAGGTGAAGCACTGATTGAGGACAGCAGCGAGCAGTTGTGCAAACTGAGGCACGTGCAAAGGTGTCAGGGGAAATACCGGGTTCTAAACGTGTGCTTTAAATGCCAGAATGCAACTAAAGATGTCTTAATATGACACTTCAAAGTGTAAACAGTGGGTTTGTTTATTAAAATCAGTCTTGATGTGCTCTCAGTGCTTTGAGAAGACTGGTGGGCACTAGCTATGAAAACATCTGCAGTTATTCAGAGTTCAAGCACAGGCACTGATCAGTGAAACTTCACTTCTTTCCTTGTTTGTGGATACACATTAATACTATTATTTTGTTGTTGTTGTTTTTAATCAGAAATGAAAAAGCTGCAGAGACTCCCTCGTAGCAAAAGTTGGGTCATGGGAGATTGGGAATGGCATTTGGCTTCTCACTAGCCTGCCTGCTCCTCAGGAAAACGTTTTCTTTCAAACCCAGGGCTGCCCAGAATGGTTACCTTTCCTTATGGAAAACACTTCCCCACCCAGACATTTGTAAGAAAGCAAACTCTTTTTTCCCCAAGTCTCCGTTTTTAGCACATCTCTTTTGTCTGTATCAATACAGGGTGAATTGGAAGGAGGGGCTCTGGGTATATGGAAAAACTTTTGCACTGGTAGGGCAGTCAAGGTGTGGAACAGGTGCCCAGAAAAGTTGTATGCTCTCCATCCATGGGGTTTTTTAAGGCCTGTCTGGATAAATCTCCCAAGTCTGGTCTCAGAGCTGAGCAGGATATTGGACTGGAGACCTCCCAAGGTCCCCTTCTCACCTGATTTATTCTGGGCTGCTCTAAACATACTCTAAGCTATAAATCAGAATGGAGAACTCTACTACCTTTCTTTCCCCTGACTTTTTATAGTGTTCTTTAGGCAGGAATTGAGTGCACTGAGGTTTCTGATTAAAACACGTAGAGACTGTCACACAACTTTTTCTTAATGCAACCTAAGCACCAAACTAAACAAATTCAGCCCAGCTGTGAACTAAGAGAAAAACTGTAAGGAAACCAGTTGGTCACCACTGGGCTAAACTGTGAAATTAGTGCTAAGAATAGTTAACAATGGGACATAAGCATTTAATTTTTCAAATTAAGGACAAATGATAGGAATGGAAAAACCTGCATATTATCGTTCCAGTTTTTAAGGGCTGTTGTCTATGCAGCCCATCCCAAGAGCATCCCAACGGGACAGTAATGCTGTCTTGAAGCTGGCTTGGTATGACAGAGGCAGTTCTGGAACTCTGGGCCATAAAGCCGAGTGCGTGAGTGTTGGTGTGTTCCGCGGGGATGGGCTCCATCCAGGCAGATCCCACGGCTGTCCCGCTTGGAAAGTTACAGCCAAATTAAAAACCCTTTCTTTTTCGTGCCGCCTTTTTGCTGTTTTCCATGTTCTTACACGCTTAGGATTGTTCTTGCTGGCTGAACCCCCCGAATGGCCATTGAGTACGTGAAAATCCCAACCGGTCCCTTTGGTCTCTTTAATGCTTTGCTTCCAGCCTACTGCTCTGGGCTGTAGCAGGAGTGGGACCCCACCCTGAGGACCAGGCTGTGAGCGGCTCCTTAGCCCCTGCTTGGTCACACGTGAGGCATGTGAATGGAGCCCCTGGGGCTCCCTCAGCCTCCTCGAGCCAGGATGTGCTGAGGCCACTTTTTGGCTGGGTTGGACATGACAGATCCTAAAACAAAGATTCAAATGCAAGGAATGATAGAAGCTGCTCCTACTGCTGCTTTTGTCCCAAATGCATCAGTGAACACAGCAATTGTGGGCTGTGATGTGCTGGTTAAGTCACACATCACAGAATGTTCTGAGTTGAAAGGGATCATCGAGTTCAACCCTTAAGGTAAGGAAGTGCGTGCCCCACAAGGTGTTCAGAGCAGGACAGTTCCTTCTCCATGCACGTGTTGTCCAGGAGAAAGGAGCATTGGAGGGCCCCTGGAAGCTGTGCCAGTACACAGTGTCACTGAATTTCAGTGCTGCATGTCTGCCCCACAGTAACAAACAGTGATTGCTATGATGACAATGTTCTGATACCAAAACCTGGTTTCTTTTTGATATAGGAATGTACTAAACTGCATTTGACAGCTAACGATCACATTATTTATACATCACTTCATCAGAATTACAGAAACTCTTATCTGAATTTCCCAATGGCTTATTTTGTTTTAACAAAACTACACTGCTTTGTGCTCTCCCAAAGAAAGGCTCAACCTTCTGCAGCTTGTAGGGCCAGGAGTGGTTCCATTATGGGGCTGAACATCTGATGTCCACCAGACTGATTAGCCAGAGCTTTGGGGAATTGCCTTTTTGCTCAACCCACAGGTGTAACATCCACCAAATCCAGAAAGATGGAAAACTCACAGACTCTGAGAAATCAAATTAGGTACTGGGAGATACTTCAGAAAAGTCCAGATATCACCAATCTGCTCTTTGACAATCAACCTCATCCTGACATTCTTTAAGAATTCAGGATTGCCCTAAGCATAAATTAGGTTTGTTAACCTTTTAAAAAATTGCTGGTTTAAACTTCTGCTCTCACTGCACGGAATGTCCAGATCTTTATTTAATCAAGTTCTTAAACTGTTGGCCTCACTCCTATCCCATGGCAGTGAATTCGGGAAGCATTTCCTTTTGGGGGTGTCCCCCAGCCCTGCCACCTTCCAGCATCACAAATAAAGACTCAAACTGTCTATTTCAAAGTGGCAAACAGCAGCTGCAAACCTGCCTTCATTATTTCTGTACGGTTTTGCTACAGTTGTCTCTGGTGTTAAAACCTCTCCTCATCCTCAAATTGCAGCTTTTTCCTGCTGCTCCTGTTTTTCCTTATCCCCCTTGTCCCAGGCTCTGCAAACAGCCGCCCTGCTCCTGAGCTCTTAGAGAGGGAAGAAAACCAAGCAAGTGAACTATTCCTGCATCCCAAACAGCTCTGCACAGCTCCGGAGCTGGGGAATCCCCCAGGAAGCTTTTAGGAGGGTGGAGAAAGCAGAGACAAGATCAAGACCAGTGCTCTGAAGCTGTGCTTAGGGGAAGAGCTGAGGGTGTTCGAGGGTGTTGCTGGGTGGATCTTCTTGGCTGGCTTTGGGGTTTGGCTCTATGACATGGCTGTGCTTTCAATTTATTTCAAAGGTGCCTGGAGTCTTATAAATCTGCATACATAGTAAGGAAGAGATTCTCCTCACAGTGGATACTGAAATCTGAGTGTAACCAGAATGGAGAGAATGTTTTGATTTAAATACATAATGAAGCAACCTTTTCATGAAAATATCTTTTCTAGAAATGGGGAATTTTGTTTTTTATAGGCATAGAGAGCCACAGCTTCTAATAGAGGAATACTGTTTTGGAATACACACAAAAAAGAGCCCCCTCCCCAAACCCATCATTTTTCACATGCTGATTAATAGACTAAAACTTACGAATATATTTTCTGGATTGTTTAAATAATAGTCAGTGTTTCCAATGGGGAAAATGGGTGGGTTTTTTCCTGCACCCAAATTTTCCTGCACCCAACTTTTCTTGCACAAATGATCACTGGAGTGTGGTTCTCTCTTCCACCTCAGGCTCATTCGAGCTCTAATGTTCTGCTTCTGCAAACACCAGAAACCCCAGAGGCGCTCAATGGTGTTAAATCTATCATTTTTATCTGCTTGTACAGTGTTTTCTGCTGCAGGGAAAAAGTGCTCAAAGTGTCGGCAATATCTTTGGGTATTGCAACCATCCCCAAATTGTTTTCTACTCTGATAACGCATAAGGAGTGAATGGGAAAGAAAATCTGTCTTGATGCTTCAAGTTAAGTCAGATAAAGACTGAGGAAAGTCTGGATGCAGAGTACGTACGAGCAGGATGATGTCAGAGAAGAACATGTTTTTTCTGTCCCCCTGAGACATGGGAATGACTTTAGGATTCTGCACTCCTTCCTGATCTAGTCTCCAAGAACTCCTGGGAGGAATGAAGTCAGGTGTCCTCCACAGCCCACAGGGGCAGAGCAGAGGGTGCTCCAAAGCACTGCTTGTTTCTGATGTGATTCTGTGCTCACTGCCCAGTGAAATATTCCTATATTCTTGCTTTTAAATCACTCCAGGTGTGACAGGCAAGTCCTTGTTTTACCCAGTTCACCTTTATCACCTCAAAGTTCTGTGGACAACTTGCTCCTGATAAGAAAGTCCCTTGAGAACAAATTCATTTATGACGAAAGTGCTTTAAAAACTACAAGTACGTATTTGTTGCTTCTAAAAGTGTGTATAATTCTACCTACTCAGCATCCCAGATACTCAAAATTCTCCCCAGAGTAAATTTAGACAAGAAAGAGATTGTGTCTCCTGTTTTTTACTTTCATAAGATAGGTCAAGTCAGCTAAAATCACACTTAAATTTCTGCTCACTTTGCCAGGTTTGATTCCTTTGCTCTGTGCAAGACTATTATTAAACGTTACTTTATTGGCAACCTCTTTAAAACTACACAGAACATCGTTACCTGTCAAAAGTCCTTGCATTTCCCAATTCTAAACACTTCTGTCAATAGGTAGCTGTTACAGTATTGATAAGGATTTCTTTCTAAATTTATAATGCTACAAGATATTCAGGAACTGATTGTCCAAATTAGTGCTTTTCTGGAATCATTGGGATTTTATATCCCATAAAATACTTTCTTCCACCCCCCCCAATGGATTTTTTTAACTCTAGTGAATTTTAATTAAAATTGAAACCCAAACTTAGCTCTTGGTATAAGCCCCAGGTTTGCACAGCAATCTGCCTTGTCAAAGCTTTTCTTTGGGTTACAGATGATAGTGGGGTCGGTGTGCTCGCACACATTCTGCCCAGTTACCTGGGAACAGGAATCCCACCTGTGCAGGCAGGTGCACATAAAAATCCTGGAACAGGTTCTGTTTGTGCTCAGGAATCTCCATGGAACATCTGCTCAGGCATGAGCTGAACATGCTCAAGTGCAGTGTCAGGTTTGCTTAAATCATCTCATACGGGCTCATGCACCAGACCAGGAGTTTCCTTCAGATTAAATTCAGCTTGTAAAGGAAAGCTCAGCAATATCTTCTCCTTCCCAGAGCTGATCAAAACAGGCTTAATTAGTAAATATGCCCACATAAAGGCGTGGTTTTTTAAGATCAGGAGCTAATAAAGCCAGATTCAGAGTTTCCCAAAGCAAACATCTCTTCCCAGGAGATAGAGCTTCACACACGGAATCCTTTGTCATTCCGTTTAAGAATTTTACCTTAAAGTTATTTATTTAAGCCATTCAGTAACAGTAACAGACATGGGGCCGCTGAATATCTAATTTTAAAAATGCTTAATTAAGACCTTGGGATACATTTTGCCAGAGAAGGTCTCATTCATTTCTGAACCTCAAGAAAGTTTTCTTAGCTCTGTAGCTTACAAAAGTATGTGTAACACATGTTTTCTTAGTCATTTTTTTCAGCTTTGATGCTACAGCTTTGGCCATATAATTATACCTAACAAAAATTAGACATTTCTCTACTCTGCTTACAACAGAACCAACCTTTAACGTGTTTTCAGATTAACAAATAAGACACAAATGCGAATGAGCATTAAAGGTATTTTATAATAACTACATGTGTGCTAAAATACTTCAGAGCTCTGTAATTTGCAAATCCCTCTTTTATTTTTAGGAAGGTTAAAAGGCAGATGAAAGAAGGTACAAGCAGCATTCTTGTGTATTTAGTATTTTTTTACAAGTTAAATTTTGCCGTCTATTGAATTATGGCAAATAACTTTCTCCCCAAAACTGTTGCTTTCTGGCTGCTATGAAAACGAACTTAGCAAACTAAAGATGAAAACAGAAATGAACTTTGTGAAATTTCATACCTTTTATCTGTGAACTTTATATGTCTGATTACCTATTCCCCATGTTCTTGTCAGACAGAGAGCAGAGATCTTACAAGCTCAGTTCAGATCATCCAATCTTGTGGATAGAAGCATCTAAATTTTGACAGGCATGTGGCAAAGAACTTTTCCTTTGGAAAAAACCCTTCAGCCCAAAGGATACTTAAATTTCATGTTACTTATTCTAGAACATGCATAAATGATGGTAGCCCAGAAAAAAAATAGCTCCAAAAGCATCACAGAAGGGAAAAAGAGAATAAATATTCTTTAGGTATAATGAAAGGAGGTGACCAGGCTCAGTTTACATTAATCCCATGATCAAAAAGTACAAATCCTTACTCAGTTAAAACAAATGCAGCACAGAGGGGTTGCTATGACAAAGTGCTGCACAAGAGGAGTTGACTACACCACAAAAAAGGTGGAATGTTTAAGATGCAACCTGGTAGGTGAACTCAAAAATTACACTCTCCTTGTGGTTTTCTACCAGAGCAAAAATATCTCACTAGAGAGGAGTCCTGTAACACTCTCGCTGACTTTGACAATAGGAAAATGGCAAACCAGCAACTCTAAACATCACTCTGAATGAATTCACACAGTGCTGGATCTGGTGTGCTTGGCTGTGGGGCAGCAGATGGGATTCCTAAGCAAAGGGCAGGGAGAGGAACACAGGCACCCCTGGGCGGTGCAGGGAAGAATCAAACAGGCCACTGCTGCCTTTGCAGGAAGCTTTGTTCTTCCTGTAGGGCTCTTTTGGCACACACAGGGAGGCGAAGAGAAACAGCAGCTATCTTCTTCCCTGGCCAGCATGGGAAGGGGGAAATCACTTGGAAAGAGAATAAAATGAAGGAATTAAGAGTTTCAAACTTCAGCTTTTGAATTAGTTTTCCTAACTTTGTGTCCCGTCATTGGAAATGCTCGAGAACCATTTTGGACCTTTGAAAAGTGTGTCTGCAATGCTGAAATCCTTAAGAAATATTCTAGCAAAGGTGACTCAGTAAGCCAGACTGCAAGAGTGAAAATAAAACACAGGCAAAAGCATTTCCATTATGCCCTAGTCAACCTGAAATAGGAATTAGGTTTGAAAATGAAGGAAAAAAGTGGTGGTTGAGAGAAAGTTACCCTGAGCAAAAAAACTGGGGGAAGGAGGAGCACAGAGCCTTTCTCAGCAGGCTGAGGAATGACAGTGCAGGCAATCAGGAGGAAACAACTGCTCAGGGCAAGCAGAATGACAACATCCGAGTGGCAACAGTGTCACTATAAAATTGTCTGAGAGAGGTGCTAACAGTAGCTGCCACGGTGCCTTGGCACTGCTGGGAGAACCATCACTGTGCTGCTGTGGAACATATTTCATTGAGAGCAGGTTTTGGCACAGGGAACAAAAGCCAGCCCGTGCTGCCACGAGTCCTGTTTTGTGCCCTCTGGTGCTGCTGAGTGCAGCAGGTGACAGCCCTCACTCCTTGTGTGGTTTTCCCGATTTGTAGGAGATGCGCAGGTCTGAGTGCCTTCAACAGGTACAGGGAATTCCTCGAAGAGAGAAATAAGTGCTCTGAGCTGTTTAATGGGGTGCCAAGTACGCTGGGATGCCAAGTCAGGATCAGGCATCAGCGCATTCTTCCCCTTTGCTATCTGGTGTTATTCCTGATTGCATTGCGGAAAAGACCTCCAGCTTAGAGAGAGGAATTCTGAAGGAGGACAGATGGCTGGAGTTTGGACTTTCTTCAGGCCATGTGCCTTCTGAATCCATTTGCTGTGTTTTGTCTGTCAAAACATGAGCCTCCTCCGAGCTACTAAGGCAACAGGCTTTAAAATCAACAAATGCAGCCCACGAGGATGACAGCCGAGGTGACTACTGTGCGATCCCATTCTTCTGCAGCAAGAAGCCACGAGAACTGCTAATGAGTTTACTTAAACTTGAAGTCTAGTGCCTGCCTGCATAATCCCAATTCAGGAAGCTAAGGTAAATACAACTTGGGGAAGCTTGCTTGCCTCTAGGACACTTAGCATGATGAGCAAATGGGAGGAATCTTTAGCTGCAACACACCGAGCGTATTCCTGCAGGGGTCAGGACAATGGGAAAGCAGTAACTAACTCAAGAAAGGAAAGCAGCTGCTAGTATTTATGCTTGTGATGGATGTTCACAGTAAAATGGTCAGACAGAACGGAGAATATCTCTCCAAGGTCTTGACTTGACACTCACAGCTGTGCAAATAGCACAGATGGGAAGATGATTCAGAGTGGCCAGATTTCAAAAATGCCCAAAACCAGGCCCTAAAAACAAGATGGGTTTTTGTGAACGCCCCTCTGGACCCTCAGGGCTACTAAAGAGATACTGCTTTGCAGCAAAATGCAGCAGTTTCACAGATTAACAGCTTGAACAGTTGGTTTGGGATGGGCTGATGAAAGATGATTTCTGCCTGATGCGTTCAAATGTACAAGGAATTAATTGGGAGCTCTGAACAAAGAGTGTGAAAGTGTCAGCTTGTATCCTTCTGTGGATCCTATTAGACCTGCAGAATTCCTATGGCTTGTGGCAGTAATGAGTACTGAAATGGCAACTGTAACCAGCTCAGTCTTTGAGTGGCTACAGCTGACAGCAAGCATTCCCCACTGGCTGAAGTGCTGCACAAGCACACGGCCTGAGTGAACTTTGAACTACTGCCATCCTAAGCTCGATAACCAGGCCTTGATTTTTCCTGCCACAGCCTCTCTCACCACCCTATCCTCAAACTCAACAGGTCCAGTGGTGTTCATAGAATCCTAAAATGGTTTGAGTTGGAAGGAGTCCTCTAGGATCACCTTGTTCCACCCACCTGCCGTGGGCAAGGACACCTTCCACTAGCACAGGTTGCTCTCAGCCCTGTCCAGCCTGGCCTTGGACACTTCCAGGGATGGGCAGCCACAGCTTCTCTGGGCAACCTGTGCCAGGGCCTCAGTAGCCTCACAGCCAAGAATTTTTTCCTAATATCTAATCTAAACCTACTGTCTTTTAATTTAAACCCATTCCGCCTTGTCCTGTCACTGCATGTCCCTGTAAGTAGTCTTGCCCTGAGAGGAACAACTCTGAAACGAAACTTGTCACACCTCAGGCTCTGTTAAAAGTAGCCTGAAGCATTTTTAAAAGTACTCCTTACATACAGGAAGGGGGAAAACTTGGGACGGTACAATATTTTACGAAAAGCTCTCCAAAACATTTCCATGGCTAAGGAACATCTCTAGCTGTTGTTTAGGCTGTGTCTGTGTTAGCAAATCGGCTGAACCCATAGGAGCAGATCCCAGCTTGGTGCAGAGGCTCCAGCATCCCAATCCATGCACTTCTGAGGCTCCCTGGAGTCTGGCCCTGAAGGCTGAGCGCTCGTTAGTGGCTGTGGCACATTAGTGGCACCCCTGGGGTGTGTTTCAGGTTGAGTTTCAGCTGGACTGGATCCGGCTGCACGTTCCAGGACTGCTTGGGGAGGGGAATCAAAGCGTGGTAAGTGGAGCTCATTAGGAGCTGCAGTGCACAGGGGCTCTTGTGCCCCAGCCAAAAAGCCAGGGAAGAGCCTCCTGCCAGAGGCACAGCCAGGCTCTGCCAAGGTGCCTGGTGCACCTGCTCTCACACACCTTTCATGTCCTTTATGTGCCACTTGCACATCCCTGATGTATATAAAGTGAGTTCTCTGTGGCACACAAGACAGCATGAACTTCTCCCCCTTGTCCCTCCTTCCTTAACAGAACAACAACAAAAAGGACTCTACAGGTGCAAAATTTAGCCTTATTTGACTTTTTCACACTTAATTAACTTCTTGAGTTAAAAGCAGAGCTTGAGTATGGTAAGTTACTTTGAAAAGTACCAGAAAACTTAACAAATGAAAAAACCCCTAACTCCTAGCAGTGTACCTAAAGGTTCCTGAAGTAATTTTGCAGCGGGAAAAATAACCACAGCACAGAAAACAAATTCGTTGTTTTTTCCTCCTTCCGCAGAGCAGAAAAGAAACAACCAAAGTCCACCAAGTTTAGGCAGAAGTCTGGAAAAATATGTCTCTCCCACATAAGCAAGCCCTGCTCTCTTGTATTGCAATCTGTCTCCCTCCTGTACTTGACATTGCAGTAGCACAAAGGGTTACAAACAGACTGGAGAAATCTCAAAAACTAATCTAGCTGAGGAGCAAAAGAGTTTGCTTACTTTATTGCTTGTATTGCCAGCATGATAGGAAATAAGGAAAATAAGTTCTTTTCCCTTCTTAAGTTTACAGGTTATTTGGTACCTTTTTTTGGTCCCTTTTTTTTTTCATTCAAGTGTCATTAACATTCTAGGAAAAGCCAGTACTTTCTTGCAGACCAGGTTTGACAAAATTGAGTTAATTGGGTGATTTTCTTTTGACTTCAATAGGAGCAGACTCAAACCACAGAGAGCCTAACAACAAAGTAAAATACAACTCAGTCTTGTGTGTGGGCACAGAGTGCAGCTATTGGTGGTTTTTATCAGGTAAAATGTGTCTGGGAACATTGGTTAACTCAGTAAATTGCTTAAAATTATTTCTTATTCTGCTTTTTGCTCTTCCCGCTTACAGTGATACCCTCGTAATGGCAGGGCTGAACATCCAAGTGGCTTCCTGAAAGTGACCAGGTGCCACATAGGGGAATCTCTCTTAGGGACCAAATTTAGGAGTGACAAGGAAAAGGGGAATGATTATACTGGGATGGGATCAGTGGGGATTAGTTAAGGTCATAAATTCAGAATTTAAAGTATAGTTCAAGTGTTTAAGTTGAAGCACAACATTTTCCACATCAGAGATGTTCCTCCAGAATAACCTCCCTCATCCTTGCATCAGTTCAGGGGTTCCTGGCATCACTGCACATAAAGATTATCTTAAGAGTGTCCCAGGAAATGTTTGCTACCCCCACTTCTAGCAGGGATGTGGTCGTACCAAAACACATTTCTGCTCACTAAAATAAAAATGTTTATCAGCACATCACTGGAGTAAACCCCAGCAGGACCAGTGTCATTCATGTGCATTTATTCCAAGCACAGGAGTGTGTCTGGCCTGTCATACCCCCACTAGGCTATGTTTAAAAAGGGAGTGGGCATTTGTGTTAAAACAGAAGGCCCCTTGCACTGCAGCGTGATGTCAGTAGTTCAGCTCCTCGGAGCATGTTATTGTTTGAAACAGAGGTCTCCACACTTTCACATTGGTTATAAAATACTTAGTGCTGCTGGACTGGAAGGAAAATGTCATACATCTGCAAGCAATTAGAAGGAGCTGGACTTCGTATTTGATTTACTAAACAATAAAACAAGCTTAAGTGTGACTGTATCTGTAAGTTACACTCCCTAGGAGCCTCAAGCAGTTATCGTAGCAAAGTCTTTTAACCATAATTAGATAAATCCGCAGTGGGACCATTGCTGATCAAGATTATCTTTTATAAGATATTTTCAGCAGTGAAAAGCATGAAGATCATGAAGTTGAATGCATGCTTTAAGTGCTCCAAAAGTCTTTTATCCTTTCTTTCAAGCACACTGTCCACTACCCTTTTTCCAGCTGGAATGCATTCAGTACAATACATTTCAGCTTTTAAGCACTAATATTTCCATGCTTTCTGCATTTAGACTGAAAGTTTGGCATGAGGAAATGAGTAGCTTTTTTCAGTCAAACCCAAGATTTCACCATAGTTTCTGTGCATGCTGTTAAAAGTCCTGGTACTATAACAACAGTTAGTTGTTGTTATAAATTAACCCGGGATTTGTAAATTGAATAGAAATATGAAGTTGCAAGTTTCAGGAAGCCAGAGCATGGAGCAAAATAATAGCAACGTATCACCACCAATTTCTCCTCAACAAAACAGAAACAGTTGTCAGTCTCTAAGGTAAACCTAACCCTCAGCCTTTTTTTGGAGTACAAACTATGGGTGCTACACGCTGCTAGACTTCCCTACTCTATTCCAAATTTATACACCTAAAGCCAGTGTAGCAAAAGGGATGGTCATGCGTGGAAATTTTCTAGCATGCCTTGCATTTTTTATCACATTAAAATGTGATGTGCTAAAGTTGGAGCAGTTTATTGCAGTTCACCAGTGAAGAATAGTGCCAGCAGCATCACCTGAAGGAGGGAGTGCCAGGCCAAACCCAGCAGTTCTGCTTCTGCTACTGCTTTGCCAAGTTAAACTAAGGAGAAAACCAATTTTCCATCCTTAGCATTGATTTTCCCTTGATGGCCCCCAGTGAACGCCCAGCGTTAAGGGGATCTGACCTCCTGTGGTAGGTTCTGTGCTTGACATTCTTGAATCAGAGTGGCAGAAATGTTGGATATGAGCAGATAAGCCAGAAATGCAACTCTGAGGCTTTGCCTACAAAAATAACTCCTCCAGCCTCCATGATGATTACTGTGCTCCAGAATGACAGGGAATTTACTTTCTAGTGATAAATAATGTTCTGTGTACATGAATACCAGGGAGAGGAAACTACCACTGTGTATTACAGCCTGCCCTGATTATAGTCCCTCAAGTACTATTTTATGTGATTATACCGTTACAGGCCACAAAGTGGAAAAGATGAACCACGGGGTCAAGTTTTGCCCTCTGCTTGCACGGGCGTCCCTCTAATGTGCTTGAAAAGCAAGTTTATGAGCAAGGAGTAGAATTTATTTCTATGAAAGAAAACAAAACAATGGCCAAAACATTTGTTACTTCAGCAAGTAGAAGAGTAAACTATTTATATAAAATAATAAATGAAACAGTCTTAGTTTACAGTAGTGCTTGTGAGGCTGGTTCCTGAATGCATACAATTAACATTGCTAATGCCCTGAGAATTTTTGGCACTGTGTATGCTGTATGTACACTCAGTTGAAAGCTCTTCATTGCCATAGTTTCAGAGAGTGGCCAGGCTAGGACTGGAAGTAAACTGGCAGAGTCTGTCTAGAGCTACTTCCATGGGGATCAGAAGAGCACAGGCTGTTCAGAAGCTGGGTTCCTACTGCTGGAGGAATATTCCTTATCCACTGTAAAAACATTGGACCCTTCTGCACTGCAGTCTGCTCTAAGCAAAATTTCATACTGTGGTTATATTTTGTTCGTTCAGCATTCATTTACTGAAAATACAGTGGTCTGTGAATCTTTCCAAATTGTTTATGCTTTCCTGTATTGCTCACTCTTTTCAGAGCACTTCCTGTCCTACGCATGCTTAATACAACACAAAATGCTTCACTACAGTTGCTGTAAGGGGTTTTTTTAGGAGCTACAGATAACAGAATTAATTCAACTTGCTAGCCCAAAATTGACGGAACAGACGGTAAGGCTGCAACTAACTGCACATTCTGTTACCTTGAACAACACCATCTGAGCATTTTATTTAGGTATCTTCAGTGTGTTAATGGAGCAACAATCCCTTGTAGTCAGTGCAAGGGCTACAGGCTGTCACTTCCCCGGCTCTGTTGTCACCCACACTCCGACTGCAGCAGAAGCAGAACCGAGGGAGGCACTGGCTTACCTTGGCACACGTTGTGGTCACTTTGCTCATACCCAGCTGCACACTGGATTTGGTGGGTTGGGTTGGGAGGGGCGCGCTGAGGGTCGGCCGGGGTCCGGCGTATGACGTTGTTTCGACCACTTGTGGATTCAGCTGCTGCTTCTTCTCGCTCATTTACAATAATTTGCGCTGTTCTGGGTAGACAGAGGTATCCTCCATAGTGGTTAACACATTTCATCCCACCTTTACATGCATCTGGGACTATTTCACATTCATCAATATCTGTGGTTAGCAACAACACAAGTCATGCTTTTAACAGTCGAACCTTCTGCAACAGCCATTAACACAAAGAACACGACGAGACATGCACGCACACCTCCGTGTCCAAAACAGGGGTGTGCAGTGAGAATACTTAAAGAATACCAGTGGCAAGTCTGTCTTTGAAAATTATTTACTGTACCTTTGCACCGTTGCCTAACAGGATCCCATTCATAGCCATCTGTGCATTGCTGTAGAGAAAAAAAAAAAATTAGGTTATTCAGGATCCTTTGTTTTGGAAAAACAGTCTAGCCTATTCAGTGAACTCAAAGTGTGACATGAAGGGAAATGCAATATTTGCCTACTAGAAAAACGGCAGTTGGTATGGCACTGCTGTGCAGGAACAGCAAAAATTGTGGGTCCCTTCCCACTCGGAATGGTCTATGACTCTATGATATAAAGAGAGTGCCTCTGTCTCAGGAAATTCCCAGGGTATTGTTTGTGGTAAGCAGGCTTGGGAACAAAGTGAGAAAACCATTGCTTTCTCCTTGCCTTGTCCCTATGCCCAGTTTTATACCGTCTGTCCTTGGCTGAATCCTTGCATGATCTTTGGTGTGACCAAGCTGACCAGAACAAAAATCTTCTTATGAAAAAGCAGCAAGTTTTTCTGAATTTGAATCTCCTTCCCTGCCTTCCAACAGGTGAACATCTTTCATTCCCAGAGTCTGTTTGCCAGAGGGACTATGAGGACTCTGTGTCCCTGGACTTCATTCTCTCTCTCTCATTAGCACTCTAGCAATGGGGAAGGATCCCATGACAACTGGAAATTCATTCACATGCTTTTGAATCACATGACACATGCAGTCTAGGAAGGACAATTTATATTGTGAGACACACAATAAACGGTTGGAGTTTATAACAGCAGGACTACTTATTTACACAAGACTTTGCAAAATTCAAACAAGGCTATACTCAGCAACTATTCATATCAACGCACACCAGCAAGTTCAAGAAAGATTTTAAATATTCTGCTCTGCATCTTCATTATTCCTCTGCCCAAAATCATTAAATTTCCAGAGGACAGTCACTTTAATCACAGATCACAGCTACAGAGACTGATTAGTGTCTCAGTGCTACCAACTGCAGCAGAAACACTGAAAATATTAAAATATCAGTGAACCAACTGGGCTGCCCTGTGTAGGTGCATCCTGGGTTGCTCAGGGTATTGCTTTAATGGCCCCATAGAAAAAAAGAATGGAGCTGGCTAATGTAATTAGTCACAGTCAAGCAAGCTAAATCTTGTTGCAACTCCTCTGCTGCTGAGGGACTTACAAGTGACAAACTTGGCCTTCTGATGCCAAGATCCATTTGTTGCAGGTACGATCCTCGAGTTATTCTGAGGGACTCGTTACTGATGGACATTGACTCATCAGAAGGATTGAAAATATTTTCTTCTCTTGCAGGTGACACCAGCTATTTGCCAAACATGTCGGCAAGTTGTAACTTGGAAAGGTTTTTCTCCCCAACGGGTAAGTGGACACTCTCTAAAGGATTGACTACATGCTGAGTTGACAGGACCAAAGTTACTGTAGCTATGAAAAGGCAAACCCAAAGGAAAACAGCTAATTCATGCATTTACTGAATCACCCAATTCCTGTTAATGCACAACAGAAGTACTGTCTGTTTAACTGCAAGGAGCCAAGTCCATCTATTACTGCAGCCAAAGGCTTTTACAATAGCAAAGGATTTGGCCCTCCATGGATACAATGTGCGCATGAGAAACAGTAGCATCCCAAGAGCAAAATCTCCCAAAGCTGGGTTTTTTGGTTTCATTTTACATGATTGGAGATTAATGATCAGCGAAGCACCTAACTGCTAAGACCTTCTTGAACATGGAGCACAGGTACCCAAGTCATGTAGGCTTGCTAGAAATGTTCAACTGGTAAATCACAATTATGTAGGCTTGTCAGAAAATGCTACATAATTAAAAAAACCCCTCTCATATAATAACTGTAGGAAAGGAGGAAGGTGGGATCCCTGTTTAGTCCAGATTTACAAAAGGTACTTATATCTTCAATTTCCACTTACATACAGGGACTTTAAAAAGAAGTAAATCATAGAAGCCTCTAAATAAAAATACTCAGAGCCTTCAAAACCCTAATGCTTCTAAAGCTCAGTGTTAAAGTATTTTATGACTGACTTCCTGATGCTCACTTGAGGCTTCTTTAAGCCCTGACTTCTACAAGAAGGTCCAACTCTGCAATATTTACTTGCTTGAGCCATCCCACTGACTTCAGTGGGATTACTTGTATAAGACACAATCCCGGGCTTTGGCTGTGGTTCTCTAACTTTTTGCATGTGTGCAGAATTTTCTGCTTGTGTGGCATTGGGCTGATGTCTGTGCACATATGCAGAGGTCCACCCATATGAAGCAAGTTGCAGGGATTACAACTGCTATCAGATGTGAAAATGCGGGTTTTTCCCCAGCCCAAGCCGGGGTAGTTGCCACTCCTTCCATGACATGCATTATGCAAGCCAAGCACCAAACACAAGCAGATTGAAAAAGCCTGACAAAAAGGCCTTTAAATCTCTTAGCCTGTCACTTGGTTGCAAGCAGAACCTATTTCCAGGATTCTTCTACAATTTTATCAAGCCATGCAAAACCACTGCTCAAAACCAGTTCAGAAAAGAACAGTCCCATGATCACTCCAGGATTCAGACGCTTCATTAAGAGCCCCAAATTTGGAAGTACTTACATTTTGTTAAAAACAGCTTAAAATATCCATAAGAAAACACAAAAGAATGTTTGACCTAATTATGTGTCAAACTCCATATATTTCAAATGAAGGTCCTAGGCACCCTGTCTTTATGAAAATGGACTGAAAAAATATTAAAGCCTCCTAATTTTGTTCAGTCCCACAAACTGAATACATAGATAAACTTTCCCAAGCAAGCAGTTGTAACCTATTTTGCTCAATCTTATTAACTGGAACTCTTAAACAGTGTTTAAGTGCAGGAACAGCTTATTTTATGGTTAACATTCGAACTCAACGACCTCTGTAGCACATGCTATACATTGGCAAGAAATTCAGTTTTCCTTAAGGGTCATTTAGCAAAGAATCCCCGCAAAGCAGTAATTATCTCCGAGTTTATTAAACCTTACCGTGTACGTTATGGTTTCCTCAGTTTCCTGCGAATGTACTGTAATAAGAATGAGCGCAGCCAAGAACATAGCTGTCAACATCGTGAACCTTGAAAGAAAGGAAAAACAAATTAAGCAGGAATGTTTCTAGCGGTCTCCTTTGCTGGAAGAGGCTGCAGCACCCCTGGGACAGGGTCGGGACCGGGTCCTGCCCGGGGAACCCACCCAGCCCCTACCTGGGAGAGGCTGCCGGGCGCTGCCCGCTCGCTCCCGCTAGGAGAGGGTGAGGCTTGGCCGTGCTTCCCAGCCCGGGGATTTTATCCAGCGGGGAGAGAGGGGCGGAAATAACCAGTCAATGGAGTTTAAAACACTCCAGCGCTCACCGGGAGCAGCGCCGGACAAGGCGCGGGCAGCGGCACTGCCCGGCCGGCGCACGCTTTGGGGCCGAAAAGCAACTTTCGGTCAAAGCAACGAGTGGGGGACATCCCCCACCTGCCGTGCTGTGGCCGGGACC
>VZRN01002819.1:824005-923044 GCA_013397935.1 Dasyornis broadbenti | reverse complement strand
CCCCTGCCGGCCCCGCGGGCGCGCGCGGGGCAGGTGCGGCCCCGCCGCCATGTTGGGGCCGTGAGGGGCGCCCCGGGTACGGCCCCACCGCGGGGAAGGGCAGCGCGGGAAACTCTGAGGGGAGGGCGGCTGCAGCGCCGGGAGCCGCTCCCTCACGCCGGACACGCGGTTGGGTGCCCCAGCGAGGCGGCGGCTGTGTCCTGGTTGGGATCTTCGTGGAAGCGCAGCGCGGCCTTCGTTTTGGGGTCTGTAGTGAGTCATGTAATCATAGAATCGTTAAGGATGGGGAAAAAGACCTTTAAGATCATCAAGTCCATCACTACCGTGTTCACAATTACAACCATAACCAGATGTGGAAATGAGACTGGGAAACTGGGCTTTTCCCCAGTCCAAGCTGGTGTAATTGCCTCTCCTTCCACGACGTGCATTATACAAGCCAAATACTGAACACAAGCAGATTTAAAAGAAAATAAACTTACAAAAAGGCCTATAGGTCTCTTACCCTTCACTTGGTTACAAACAGAATCTATCTCTAATATTCTTTCCTTCAAGTCCTGCATCCACACGTTTTTTGAACACTTCCAGGGATTGTGACTCCACCACTGCCGTGGGCAGCCCCTTTCAATGCTTTGCAACCCTTTCCTTGATTTTTTTTTTTCCCCCCTGCCATATCTAATCTAAACCTTGCCTGAAAATTTAAAATAGCAGAACTGATGTGGTTTTGTCCCCATTAGAAATTTGGAAGATGAAAGCTCTGAGGAGCCCTCCACAGGGCAGCGCTTGTTCATCAGACACCACGTAAGTTCAGCAATCATCGCTTCTAAAAACCTCTTCTGTCTATGAAATGCTGTTATTTCCCCACTCAAGGGGAAAGTTCGAAAGTTCTTGGACAGAAGGCAGGATGAGGAGGCATTGCAGGGATTTAGAAGCTTTGGTGGGTTTTGGTGAGGAGAAGGTGCCCAGCAACTCTTTCTACAGGGGGATAAGTTGGATTTTTAATTCCCCGGTTTTTCTTCTGTGGGGCCTGGGACACAGTAGAGCAGCTCTATTCTGTTCCTCTAGTTCAACATGAGGTCTTTAGTTTTAAGAAAGACTTTGCCTCCTTAATGTTGACATTAAGGAGAACTGGGTATCTCCTGAAAAAATATCTTATTAGGCTGCAGATCTTTGGCACTGCTGGCCTAGAGAATAGCTTTCCTGTACAATCCCTTAAATTTTTAGCATTAAATTATGGTTGGTGTTACATAAAACATGAGTTCTTTTTTGGATGGCTGTACAGTGCTCATTAATTTTCTCTCTGAATCAAATCACTTCTTATCTGTTGTAGAATCAGCCAAGCTGGTAGTTTCAGAATACTTGTACCTGCAACCATATGTTGCCTAAATTTTATTTTTTAGGTGGTTGTGAGAGAAGAAAGGATTTTCCCTCCCTCACTGCAGTTTCTGTGCTTACAGGTAAGTGGGACTCCTGAAAACATACTTACAGTCCACACACCTCACTGGTAAATAAAGAACAGGAGCAAAAACATGGTGTAATAAAGAAAATTTGAGTACATTATAGGACATTTTGCACGTACCTTCATATGCCAACCTATTTAACAAGCTATCTTTTGTTGTGTGTTCTCCTGCTCCAAAAGGATTCTCTTAAAGCCTATATTTCATTATTTAGCAATACAGTTTCACAGTGTTAGATTGGCTCTGAGTTACTCTGTTGATGTAAATTGGATTCTTATTTGTGATGTCACCCCTCAAATATTTTGAAACTTTACTGTTTCTTGCTTATAGAAAGAAGCACAGGCATTTCTAATAATCCTAATGAATGCCAAATAGTAACAACAATTGCTTTTATCTATTTGGCGACACCACTTAGTGAGTTTTGAATTGTCATTTGAATTGTGGCATTGTCATTCATGTCACACAGAGAGAACAGAATTTAAGTTGTTGGGTTCTGGATTAAGTAAAAATTTTAAAAAGTGTTGTCTTAGTCTACCACGTAGGGAAATATTGCCTGTATTAGAAGACCGCTATTGGGGTTTTTTCGCTCTGGAAAGATGTTCTGCAAAGCAGAGAACAGCAGGAGCATAATTTTGGAGGATGTCTGAATGCTGGCCGAGCAGGGATCCTCTTCCCTTGGCTTCAGCCAGTGTTATACTTTTGCTGAAATGCCCTGTTCTGCCAAGGATGCTTGTCAGTCCTTTAAATGGAGGTAGGAGACTCAGTCCGTGACTTGGTAGTTGAGACATTCCCTACTGAGACAACTGGAAACTTGCCTGGTGTGGGAGAACAGAACTTAACACTTGGAAATGCTGATGGGAGTGCGAGGTATGTGCACGAGTGCTCAGCAGAAGGACAACTTATTTACATAGCTGAGGTGTCTGAAGATGTCCAGGTGGTCAAACCATCCCTCCTTCCATGCTGACCATGAACAGCTTGGCTCTGCTGAGGCCAACCCCTGCAACAATTGAAGAAGCCCTGTGAGGCTGGTGCTTAATTTTGCTTTTTTCCTCGCTTTTGGCTCCTACTGAAAATTGTGCACTCTATTCCCGACTGTTTTAGTGAACTCTTTGTCACATCCCAGTTTTCATAAATTCTTTAGCTCGAATGTGTTTACAACTTCAGTGTTCACTTTTTTTCTTCCTGGCTGGATGTGTTGCCTCAAAAACCCAAGGATAGGTAAGCTGAAGGAAGACTGTGTGTGGTTAAAATGCCACTGCACTCTCAACTAATTCTGGCCGCTAGAATTGTCCCTGGGGGCAACAGACAGCTGGACATAATTTAGAGCAGGCTGAGATTGATACTAGAGGCTAGCCCGAAAAGGAGGAAAACAAAATTGCAGTTTAATCTCTTCTACTCCCAGATCTGACCCCCTTTTCCTGTTTCGAACATCGCTCACTAGAACACAAAATGAAACACATGGAGAATTTAAGTAACTCGTGTTTGTCAGCTCAGGGGACCATCGGTGTCAATTTAAGATGATTTCTGTTCCTGAGTATGTCATATCGAGTAACACTGGAGTTGTCTAAACTCAGAGCTGGAATGGTGGAGATGTTATTTTCATGTTGGACTCACAGGAATTTTAGAACATAAATTATTCTGATAACATGGCAGGCTGCCTTTCTGCCACGCTGCCTGCAAATGTCAAAGTTTTTTCCACGTTTCAACTTGGAAATGACATAGTGTTGGTGAAGGATAAATTGTGAAGAATTAGATGTCTGACTTTATTGCTGATTAAACATGACAAATGTTAAACTTTTATTTGAGGTAAGATTTTACGAGTTTATTTATCTTCAGGGGAGGTATCCTGAGCATGTTGTATGTACCATGAGGTGTTACTTTATTGTAAACTTAATTTGAAAGAAGACCTCTCTTAGCAAATTACTCTCACTTTTCATAGAAAGCTGACAGAGGTAAAAATTCACCATATCAGCTTCTTATCACAGGTATTGAAATGACAAAAACTTAATAAGGACCAAAATGCAGTAGCAAGGGACAGAGAACAAATTCTTTCCTTCTGCTTAATCCTCTCATTAAATCTAAACATATATTTATTGTTATTCCTAGTTTATTGCTTTGTATTACAACAGAGTTCATAGGTGACAAATGGTACAAACACAATTAGAGAAAACTGGTGAGGAAGAGGCATGAGAGTTGGATTTAAAAAATCTAGTAGTAGAGTTTCAGCCTTTATTTTGCAAAAGTTCCCCCCTGTATGAGAGATCTTGCATGAGTTTTGTTGTGCTGAGGCCTCTGGCTAACTTAGGCTAACCCATGCTTTCATTTTTTAATGTCTAACAATGCTCTGAGGATATTAAAGTATAATGTTGTTGCCATTTTTTATTTTGATTTTTGCTAAAGATCAAGCCTGTGGTCTGCGTACAATTTGTCAAGCATGCAATTTGCTTGTCTGCTGCGATTTATGGGGATGTGATCCTGTGTTTTGTGTGTTTCTGTGGACTCCAGCAGAAATCTGGATGCCCAGATAAGGTGGTGACTATTCCCACTGGAGTTCTTTGTCAGTAAAAGAAATATGAGGGAGAGAGAGTGAGTGAGTGGGAAAGGCATCTCCAGAGGTTGTCTGTATTTTTTGTTGGTGTAGCTGTACAGCCAGAATAAATTGGGAATTCAAGGGCTTTGGAAGTGTGAGTGGTTATCTGATACAGCTGAAAACAACACGGGAAATGAGGGTGTGATGGTGTGGGGGAAGGTGAGCCCATTTCACTTTCCATGTGTGGTTCGTCACCTCTTGCATCTTAGGGAATAAGGATTTTCCAGGACTGCAAACCCCTCCTGTTGATACTCACGGGTGATGTTGATTTTAGGTTAATGGATGTGTTCTCAGTGTTTTCAAGGCTGTAATTTTGGGGCCCAGCTTAATACAAGTTTACTGACAACCCCAGAATATCTGTTTTTCTGGATTAACTTTACAGGTAAAGACCCTTTGATGTGGTAAGAACTTCAGATATGGCAAATCTGGGCTGTAACTTAAATTGCTCTGCTGTTGCAGTGAAGATGTACTTTTACTAAGAAATTGTATCTGTGGTGTGAACATTCTTCCTCTCTTTACCTTGTATTTCTGACTTGTTCCATCTTTTTATACTGGGTAGCAGCTCTTTTCCATTCTCTGTCAGTGACTTCTCTTTTTTCTCTTTCTCATGCCAGATAAGAGAAACAGCAGACCAGAAAGCATTCATCAGTGTAGATGTGTGGTTTTTGTTACACTGGAGCTGTCATTTTTTTTCCTTTTTCTTTTGGAAAACCAGCATTGCTGCATATAGGAATTGAAGTCTGATGCTGTACTAGGTTTCAACCAATTTGGTTAAAATGAGAACTTCTTCCCAGAAATATAACCCATCTGAAGAACAGACAGCCTTTCTGATGTTCAGAATCCTAGCTGGAATATATAGTGTTCTGATTAAATTGTGTCAGTGCAGTTCCTTGCTCTGGCTAGGAGGCAACATAGAAATGCCAGAATCCAAATCCAGTATCACCCAGAATACCTTGGAGACAGTTTTCAGCTCTAGTTTTATCTTCCTGTGAAGCTTTGTACAAATCATTTGATCTATTTCTTGGTGCACTCTCTGTCTGTGAAATGAGGAAAAGATGTGATGCTGGCCCAGGGAAGTGGCGTGGGTGCATTCACTTACCTGTCTAGGATTTCCAAAGACAGTTAATTGTCTTGGAGGCTCAGATCCCTTTGAAAGTCCAGGGGTTTGGATGCTTGTCTGTGAGGCTGCCTTCAGGCCTGCCATAGGCACCTCACTACCCACTCAGCTGAAAGGAGAATCAGGCAGAATTTCATCTGCTGCAACATTCGTGGGTGTGGATGAGTAAAAACTCTGTGCCCTCTCTTTATCCTCCCTCCATGGAGGAAATCCATTTCCCTCCCTCTGTCAGCTCTGCGAAAGGTGAATGTGGGTTGATATGAATGGAATCCCTGTGTATGACCAGCATGGATTTCTCACTGGCAGGTCAACTCCAGCAGGCTATTCAAGCCCTAGTTTTAATTTTTGCAGTTTTCTAGCATTGTATTTAGCTCCAGATTCTGTGAATTAATTTGAATAATTTAACCTTGCTTAAGAGGACTTTGAGTATTCCTGCTTATAAGAAAGTGCTGAAGACCTTCAAGGCAGACATGAGTGTTTGAAACCCTTAACCCAAAGCTTTCTGCAGAGCTTTTTGAGCCTAAACCAGAGTGTGATGGTGTTGTGATCTTTCAGCACAACCAAACTGAGAACTCTCAGAAATGCTGTGGTGAAAGAGAACCTTAGAGGAACAGATTTGTGAGACAGAGCTCTTGCTAAGGACTGTCTTGCTTTTTACAGTTCAGGAGCATCAGGATCAGTAGATATATTAAACGATAATTTGGTTCCATAAGCATCTTCTGAACTCTGAATTTGCTGTTCCTTTCTTTCTCCTTTGAGAAAAAAGTTATTAATACTGGAAAAAACAGGAGCATTTCTTATTTATATTGTGTGAGGGTGAACTTGGCAAACAACCTGCCCAGTTAACCTATAATTATTGTCCAGAGACACAACTTTTCTGCTCAATATCTGCATGTGAATACTACAGGATGTATATGAGAGTGTTGAATTCCCTGGAATATTAAGCTTAGTGCTTGTCTGTAAGCTGTCATATAGAAAGCAGAATCAAAATACCAGAGGGGATTTTCCTCTCTGTGAGATTGATGGGGTTATCCTCTCAGCCCTCTTTGCAGATACATGTGGTTGAAAGGGATCAAAATTCTGGAAAAGACTGGAAGATGAGACCGCTAAAAGCTGGCACGGAAAAGCCCATAACCCTGCATGCTCCCAAAATATGCTCTGTAAGAGTTTAACCACATCAGGGAAGAAGGGGAGTGAGGCAGTGGGAACACCACATCTCCAAGTCATTGAGGTGCAGTGGCTGCAGAGCAACCCCAACGTGTCATCTGTGCAATAGACATCACTCGCTATAAATTCATTTTAAATCACATGTAACACAGGGATTCTTTTTTTTAATTAATCAGTTCAAGTTCTCATTTCCTAGAAGCCCAAAGCCCTGACAAATTAATTCCTGCTCATTCACCCATTGCCCATTACTGTGCTTGAAAGGCTGTTATAATTTAGAAGTGATAAAGGCCCAAAATAACCTGATGGATACGAAAAATCCCCAATCCCTCTCTTCACCCCAGTGCAGAGCGGCTCAGTGCAGTTCAGTTCACTCCCTTATGTCACTCAAGAAACCTCAGAGCTCTGTTTGGCCAACAATAGTCTCAGTGTGTCAGGGGCCGTGGGCCTCTTTGGCACCACAGCTGCAGGTTGTAAATGCAGTGCTGGAGATTAAGATATTAAATGGTGCCTCTTTGGAGGCTGCACAACAACTCCTGAGGTATTGCCTCCTGTCCCCAAGGCAGCCAGGTGGCTCCCAGGGCTGGCAGGTGCTGCATGGAGCACACGCCAAGAGCTTTCCACGTGAGGATTTGTCCTCAGCAATGTTGTTTGCCATTTCCTCTGCCAGCCAGCCAGGGAGTGTTTGCTGCTCCGGGCTCCCACTCTCTGCAGAAGGTTCTTGAAGGTTGGTGACAGTGGTTTGCTGAGCAGGAATTGAGTGAACATCAGCCAAAGGAGAGGTAGATGCTTTAAGAAAAGCGCTGGATGCTTTGTGCAGGCCAAGCTGCAGTTGAAGCATTGCTCTGTCCCTGTGGCTTTCCATGCATTTATAAAATTCCGACAAAAAGAGCAAGAGGCTTGTGGAAAAAGTCACTTGCATCGGTGCAAAGGAGGGGAGTGTATTTACCTACTCAGTGTCTTCCCAGCACTGACTTCCAGACTTCCTATTTATTACCTTTTATTCCATTTTATGTAGAAAAGGTTTTTGATTTCCAGCTCCCTTACTCTTGGAAAAAAGTGCCTTTCTCTCTGTAATATTTGACAGCACTTTAAACAGTGAGCTGTGGTTGTAGAAATTTTGACTTCTAGAAGCAATAATTTGAATGTGTCAGAGTTTTAGGGCTTGGTCATTTCTGCTCACATTTATCCTTCATTTTTCAGATATAGATCTCTTAATAGAGCTTTTACTGTCGAAATTCCACCTCTGCAAGAAAACACCAGAGCAGAAAAAGCAGAATTGATTGAGCTTAAATCAAAGGAGAGCCCTTGGTTCAACATTTTGTCAGCAAGTTGTGGCTGAGTTATTAATTATCTGTCTCAGTTATTAAGTACCTGGAATCTGTAAATCTTTCAGGAAGGCCTTTAATATACAAATCTCTGAATGTTACTGGAGCTCCTGACTGGTATCTCTGAGGAAGCTATGGACACATGGAAACACGTCATCCTGAAGATGGATGATTTAAGTCTGTTGAAGCAGATTGTTTGATTGTGTGATTGTAAAATAGCTTTTTTGGCACTTGTTGCCGTAGGACTAAGGGTCAGATTCTTTCTGCCTTGCACTGGAGAGGCATCAAAACTTGTGTGGTCTGACTGCAGCGGGGTGGGAGCCTGTTCCATTTTTGTGGGTAACTGTGCATGTGGCTTTTGGGGACAGGTCCTGTAGTTGCTGGTGAATTCCTTGCTGCTTTAAAGGGAAGGGCACAAAACCAGAGGAGGTGGCTTTGGTCTCAGGACTGTGGCACTGCAGTTATTAAGAAGGGTCTTTCCGTGTTTTCCCCATGCTTTCCGTCAGTGGATTCAAAAGGACATTAGCCAAAAGCAAAAGGAGAAATACAATTTTGTTTCTCTGAAGGAAGAGGATTGAGAGGGTTTACAACATTCCTTTAGAGCTAATAATGATTCAAAGTTAACAGCCATTTCCATGTAGAAAATATCAGTGGCATTTCTTTGGATAGAACTACTCCAGATTCTTCATTCAGTTGACTGTCATCTCCAACAGGGCTGTCATTATTTAGTAAAAGCCTTCTATAGTGCAGGAAAGGTACCTGCGTGGAAGGCCTGAAGTGTAGCAAGTTGAGGTGTTTAAAGTGCTAGAACACACTTGGTTGTGTAAAATTTAGCAGCACTACGTGAAGGACAGGATCTTTTCCATAGCAAAACAAATCTTTGCTTTGGTGGATTAACAGCTTCTCACTTTTAGAGATTTGGGTTTTATTAGTGTGAATCTGAGGGGAAAAGTGTGATTACAATAGTTCATTTGGAGTCAGGAGACCTCCTTTCACTGCACTGCTGCCTTTTCAGAATGACTTCCCAGTGTCAGGCAAAGAATCATGGAAGCATGGAAGAAAGTGGAATGGATTTGTTTGCAGTAATTTTTATTAGAGGAAAACTCTTGACTTTTCCAGGAGGAAATGAAGATCACACACATTTCCTTCACAGAAAGGTAGGGTTGTTTTTTTGTCCACCTTGAGATCTGAATGAAATCTTTATTCCCAGTTGGCAATGTGTGACAAAGCATACCTTTGGTGACAGGCTGCAAAAGGAATTAATCATCTGGTGAATTTATGAACAAGACTAATAAATTAGAGCTCTCAGGGATCCTCAGTAATTTTGCTGCTTGAATTTAAAAGTATGTGCGTGGTGTAAGTGAATTAAAAGATAATACTAACTAAAGATATTTGCTCACAATTTAACTTCTGCTTCTCAAGCTATCAGTTGTTTACTGGTCTGGACCAATGAAGTGCTAAAAGCGAAATACTGTGAAATGTTAAACTTTGATGAAAGATATGAAGACAGAAACTGTTTCTTTTGCCAACACTCTGGTCAACAGCAGTGCCCTGACCTGATTACTTAAGCTGATGTTTTTCCTAAATCTGTCATGAATCAGTAATTATCAAGTTTTGCAATACTCAATGATTCTCTTGTGAATAGGGAAATTATTTGTTATTGTAGGTTGGTATTTTCTAAAAAGAAGTGTTCAACTCTTGCATCTGCAACCTCTATACAGTATGCTTGGCTTTTTTTCTGCTTGGAGAACTGTGGAATGCCACAACAAATCTCCTGAAGAGTTTCACAAAATGTGAGGAGAATTCGATCTGGCCTAATCTGGAAGTGACCCCTCTGGTGTCTTATAAAATAAACTTTCATGTCAGTGTGTTTTTCCAGTCACGGTTGGAAGATTTCCAGTACAAGTATTTAGTTATGGGGCTTGACTTGTAGGCCTTCTAATAGGAAAAGGAACTTGTACAACATATTGTTTTTATTAGTGGGGTGTTCTCATAGCAATTTAATATGGCAGTGCCAGAAAAATTTCCCTTTTGCCTTACACCAAGTGCCCTGCAGTAGTGTGAGGTGGGTGTGCATGGGGTCAGAGGAGGCACCAGGTCCCTGCATGAGGCTGGAAATTCAGTCCATGCTTCCCATGGTTGTGGTGGCATAATACTAACAGCTGGCTTTGGAGCCCTAGTAATCCTTGCAGCTCCTGGCTGGGTTTTCTGAGAAATAAGAGACCAGAATTAGGGGAATTTATCAGATAAGGTGAATGAGAGATGTGGTAACATGATCCATTGTCTGTTTAGTCATTTCAACAGAAAAGGTGGGATGGCAAAACCTCTCTGTGGGGCTTATTTGATGGATGTTTTGGGCTCTATCCATGTTGGTCTGTGGCTACCATGCTGTGGAAATTGGGCTGGTCTTCAAGCCATGTGTGAAGGCTCTATAGATCTGCCATCCCTGAATCCTTGTTCAGGGAATGCCACTGAGGATGTGGCGAGAGGGACTGTGCTCTCTGTGAGCTGCCTGGCAGCAGTCAGGGGAGAACGTGCAAACAAGAACATCTAAATGCAAATGTTCACGTCTAACGTTGGTGGAGATTTATCCAAATGATAGGGGAGTTGAGAGGGGGAAAATGAAAAAGAAGAAAAAAACGAGTAAATTTGAATCATCCAGTTCTTTTCGGGTGAAAATTGCTTAACTTAGATTTGTGGTTTTAAGTAAACGTGCACATTAAAAGAATGCTGACCTTTAAAAACATGGGTTTAGATGATTTGCTATTGTTGCTGGTTAAAGCATATGCACTCACAGGCAGCAGAAAATACCATAAGCCTATGAGACTGGGAATGCACCATGGAAACAAACAGCACCCTGGCAAAATAAAGAGATGTTTCCTCAATGGATCTCCATTAAAAAGTCGTCTCAGCAGAGTTCCTTCTGAACTCAGCACAAAGTGGGGAATTAAACGCTGTGACCGTGCTTTGCTGTAAAACAAAGAAGGCTTTTATGAGAGTCTTGAGCCGAAGTGAGAAGTTGTGGATCCATTGTGCTGGAATGCAATGAAGTTAATTCCTCTGGGAGATAAGGAAAAGGATCTAGAAATGTAGTGCTGCCCTCCAGTGGCAGCTTGAGGGTGTTTGTCTCCAGGGCTCGCGGGATGTTGGCTGGAAGATGAACAAAAACGTGCAAGTATGTCCGAAAGGACTCGGTAGTTACAGTTCAAATGTCAGGGCAGCAGTGCAGAAGAGGGAGTATTAGACAGAGACGAACCTGCCTTAGTCTGGAGCTGTTGAATTGGTGGCTTTGTCCAAGATTATTCTCAGCTAGAGGAGAGAACCCTTCCCTGCATGCTACATTAATCCTCTTCAGTTAGTTTGCAAAGTGTTCTGCTCTAGTTAATGAAGAAAGGAATGCTCATGGATGAAATGAGCCAAAATTACAAATCCTCTGAACAGACTCACCTTAAAAAGGAAGATAATGTCTTTATGAAGAGTGCCAGCATAGTCTAACATATGCAATTAAACTAATTTTCCTCTTGTTTAAACTGTGGTAATTTTCCTCTTGTTTAAACTGTGGTGATAACTCCCCTCCACACCCCTCAAGTCGGTTTGCTTCTTTAACATGGCATGAAAGAGAAAAGAATCAGTTACAGAAGTGATGTAGCAAGCTGTTACACACAAACATTGTGTCCTGTGTGAGGCTTCATCTGTTGTCTTGTCAAAGCAATTACCTGGCCCTCTATGATGTTAGGGAAGGCACAGTTAGCAAAATATTAGGGAATACCTACAAAGGTGTCTGTCCATGTGATCTTAGCAGCAGCAGGACTGTGTAGTGAGGGTTAAACTTTTCTATCCTGTTGTGGTGTTTTCTGAAGCTGCTGCTCTATCTTCATCTCCCATGCAAAATATGGTTTCTGTTTCCATTTGGTTAAAGTTGTGCAAGACAAATTCAGGAAAAGAATCTGAGCCTGGCAAGACTAGGAATCCTAAATGCAACCATTTGTCTTAAGGTTCAGGTTCTGGGAATACCAGACTGTTTCAGATTCACAGAGTGCACCACAGGGGAATCTGGGAGGGGCTGTGTTACTCCAGTGTGTTTTTTTGAGATGACAATGGAAACCTGTGAGGGAGAAGAGCGAGGTCCAGAGGGGAACGGTATGAAAAGTTCTTGTTGAAAAGTTTCTTTGTGTGTATTAATATCAGTGGGGATAAAAGGAGAAGTGACGATAACATTGATTGCAAAGAGTTTTGATCAATGTTTGCTGCCTATGCAGAGTCTTCAAAAGACCCAAGTGAGAGAGAGGACTTCTGCTGGGGGAAGTCAGTGTCATAGGCAGAGTCTAAGGAGTGCTGATGAATCAGGCTTCCCTTTATCCGTGCTTACCAAGCACATCTCCCTCCTATTTGTTTCCCACAGCCTCTTTTGTTCTGCTCCTAATGAAAGCAATGCTGCTTAGAAGGCAAAAATCAATTTCTGTGGGTGCAGAAACCCTGGAAGTATGGACAGACTTATGAGCACACATGTACCTGCACACACACAGAGCAATTGCAGCTGTGTGAGGGCTTTTCTGGCAGCACCTGCTCTGTTTCCATGGCTTCTGCAGAGGCTTCTCTGCTAAACTACACAAAGCAGTTGCTGCAGGTTATCTCTGGGATTAGGAGTTAGGAGGAGCCCCTTTTAACACGTAACCAGGAAGTCGAGGCTGGTGCTGGAGGCCTCAGCCAAAGACCTCTCTCCAGAAAATCCTAACCTTCTCTAAGTTGCTGTGAATGAGGCAAACATCTCTTCCTTGGTGGGCTGATGTTTGACTCATGTCCATGACTGTTCCCCTCCAAGGGATACTCTCTTCTGTAAAGGTAAGACATTGTGGCTCAGTTCCATTGGTCAGAGTATGCTTTGGCCTGTCCTGAATCTGAACGCAGAGGCTGGCTGTGGTGTCTGACACTGATTTTTGATGTAGGGAGAGCCAGATGCTCTGTAGAAACTGCTTAGTGATTTTGTAGACACTTGAAGGCAAGTTGGATGGAAATTTCCAGGGATAATTAAGTCCAGTTATCCAGTTACAGTCAGGGAGTAGAATATAATTTAATTCATGTAGATGTTAATTCATGTCCACTACACTGATGTACATGTAATATTCTTATAATGTCAGCCTGAAGCTTTAAACCTTATCAGACTTCTGAGCTTAGAAGATTAGATTGAAGCATACTACAGCTGAAGCTACTACATATGAAACAACAGTGAAATACTAATTTGATAGATTTTGTTACATCTGTCCCTTCCTGTGGGATATTTGTCCCACATCACACAGTACAACATATGCAGGAGTAGGTGTTGCGTTCCTTGCTTTTCCTGTCTGTCTCATCCCCCTAACCCCACCTGACTCCCCAGGCTTCAGTGTTGCCCCTCTGTTACTTTGGTTCCTTGCTTCTCATTGATTTTTGTTCAGCAGGTAGTTTGGGATATTTCAAACAGAAGCAAAACACTGAACAGAGGAACAAACAACTGCTCTGTGCTTAGGGACATCTTCACCTTTCATCAAGCCTTCCAGAACTGCTCTAAGGCTGGAATATGAAGTAGTTGCTGGCTCCTCTGGTGTCTGTTTTATTTTGTGTGAGATACCATCTGTGTCATGGATCTTCCCCAGACTACCTTCGGAGGTTAATTTGCATGAGAACCACACTCGCAGCATCCTTCTGGCGTAGGGTAGAAGACAGAGCAGTTGGATCTCTCAGGAAGTTCCTGTTGCCCTGAAGGTACAGAGCCAAGAACATAACTTTGCTTCCCAACACAGTCCTTCCCTCTCCTGCTCCAGGGGCAACGTAACCCCTGCCGGTTCAGCAACGCAAAGCTGCGAGCGGCAGGAGCTGGGAGCTGTTTTCCAACAGGCTTGGCAGATCCCCACAAACACCAGGTATCTGTCAAACTGAATTTGCCAATTCCTCCAGCTACCCTGGGGAGCTTGTTCCTTGAGTTCCTTGAGCCTCCTTCCCAGATGTGACTGCGCTGCCAGCAGGGCTGGTAAATTCCAAGAAGCCCAGATACTGGATTCACAGAAATTACAACCCTGCTGACCACACTGGTGGAAGCAGAAATGTTTTGGAGTTTCATGAGCCTTAGCTGTTTCTCCATGTCATTTACAAGTTCCAGTTGTGCATCTGCGTAAAGGGCTTTGGCACAGGCAGCCGGAGCTTTCCGTGGTTGCACTCGCAGCCAGCACAGTGCACAAGCAGCTCTTGGAGCCTTTGCAGTGCTGATGGTTTCTCAGCAGAGCTTGTAAACCTGGTGGTCTCTGGCCAGGGTGGTTTGGAGAGTGTCCCTCCTGTTGACTTAGCAACTTCAGGGATGGGATATAATCTAGCACATCGCTAATGACCTTGTATTTTTATTGGAGCCTAAAATTAATGATTCAGGGAGATAATAAATTCTGCCTCTCAACCAGCAAGTTTGGAAACCTCTCTGTAATGTCTTGATGTGGAGAGAGGTTGGAAGTAGAAAAGTCAAGTTATCAAATGATGAGAATGTGATTTTTCTACAGAAGTATTTAGATGACAAAAGTTTCTAACTTCTGTCAGTGTTTTCCTCTGGTGAGAGACCAGACATGCTGCATTTAGATGGCAAAGAGGGGGATTTTTAGTTTTATAAAGTCAGGGTACATTGGCTTGTGTTACCCTCATGTTTTGTCTCAGAATTTACAAGTACTCTGTCAACTGTAGGTACTGCATGGAGAAAGAAGAGATACTCCAGGTTTCTTAAAATATCTGACATTTAGAGAATTTGTTAGCAAGAGAAATGAGTGCTGAACTTTTTTAATGGACAGCAGGCATTGTATTGCATCAACCATTTGGATCAAAGGATTCTAAATAACCTTGATGCCTTTTCCCTTCATGTTCTGTAGACACCACTGAGGTAGAAACAATTTTTTTTTCTAAGTGTATAAAATGTACAAGTTGAATCTTGCCGCTTCATGACATTTGGAGCCTGGACTTTGAAACTTTACCATTATTTCAGCATTGTTTTTTAGGTTTGTAGTTATAGATGTAAGTGTTCATCTATAATATAAATTGATGCAAACCAGTAGAATATGTGATATACATATGCATATAGCTATATGAATATAAACATGGCTACCACAATAGATTGGAAAACAGGAGGAGTAAAAAAGTTTGTGTTTGGTTTATGTACAGTGTATGTACGAATAAGCAGAGTAAGAAAAATTGATCCAGCTGGAATATTACTTGTATCTATGTACATTATCACCTAAAACTGTGTCTGTGTCATCAGGCAAACAACAGTAATGATGGAAAAAGAGATTTCTGGTTGGATCTGCATTTCCAGTGCCTTCCTTTGTGTTCTCTTTGCAAACAGGAGCAGTTTTGCTCTGAGGGTATCCTAGTACGGTGGGGAGGTCGAAGAGGCTGATCAATCATAGAAAATATTCTGGAAATGCTTCCCTTGGAAGCTGACACCTGGGTTGTTAATCATTCCCCTTTCCCTGGAAAAGGGAGCATGGCAATATATCTTTATGTCAGAGCAGTTTTGTGTCCGTGGTCTCTCACTCTGGCTCTGCACAACACAGGAGTTGTGCCAGTGTGCCGTCTTCCCTCCTGATGTAACTCTTCCTCAAGGATATTGTGGGCAGTTTGTCTTCTGGGTGGCTGCTCTGCACATGTTTTTTCCATTACCTTAGTAGCAAAGTGAACTGGCAGTTGTGAATCTTCTTGCACCCCGCCCCCCATTGATTGGCAACTCTGCTTGTCATAATTAGGAATTGAATAAAATTTGCTGGAAGGACCAAGAGGGCAGATTTTGCTGATTTGAAAGTTGCCCTTGATGTGTGTGACACTGAGGTTAATTTTGTCAAAGCCATTGATGAATAAAACTTTCCTCATGTTTTCCCTTTTTGATTAAAGTTAACTCCTACTTTACAACCCCATTACTCGCCTTGTAGATCTCTCAAGTATAATGGTTGCAGCTGCTAAGAGAGTAATTAAACCTCAAAGCTTTGTTATTAAAGACTCAGCAAGGACACCCCAAAGCAGAAGAATTTACAGTTAAGACTATACAAATCCATCCTTAACAAGTCCATGGTGAGTAGGGATTATGTAGCACAGGAATAGCATTTGCTGTACAGAGGATCCCTGCAGAATCTGGACATAATGAACTGCATGGAGTACAGTACACAGCTGAATGTTCCAGGATTATGATTCTGGGATTTTCTGTATTTCTTTTAATAGACATGGCTTTGCCTTGAAGGGCGTAGCTGAAAATCATTTCAGATAAGCAGGACTCTGCAGTCCAGGATTTTGCCTTCACAGTCATCTGTAAAAAATGTTAGTTGATGTTTCATTCCAAAATAATGAACAAAAGCCTTGATCCTGCTGTTAGATCTGGGTTTATGAATCATCAAAAAGTGCATTAACCTATGTGTGTGGGTGGCTAAACTACAGTGTGTGCCCTGAGCTCTTGCTCCATCAGGACTGTGGAGTCATCCAAAAGGGTGGACAGCTTTATGCTCTTCACTGTCTGTGCTGAGGAATGGGCCAAGTGGGAGGTGGATTAACCAAAACTGGGAGCCCATGGACCTCCGTGCTCGTTACTCAAACCCTGCTGCCTGCAATGGGCATCTCTGGAGCACGGCTCTTGGGTGTAACTGATTGCATGAGCCTGATGGAATAAATACAGCATCGAAATCTTTCCAAGTGTGCAGTCAGTGGACGGAGGGGGGGCTGTCATTTAAGACATCTACTTGCTGAGATACTTGGGCAGAAATTCAGAGGATGTGTAAAGTTATCTGGAAGTCTTCTTTGGGTTCCTAAGTTAGGAGTTACGGATTCTCTATTTTGATACCATAACTTGTTTCACCTCAGTCACCTTATTTTCTTTCCTCATTGCCAAGGCTTCCTCCCACCTCCCATGTTTTGTTGTTTCTTCGTTAATTCTCCCATTTCCAGCAGGAATTGTGGAATTGTGTGGTAAAGTTTACACAGTTTTTAGGAAAAATCACATTTTTTCATATGCACACTCAGTTAATAGATTTTCAACTAAGATAAAGCTTGAAAGAACCTCTACTGAGCAGGGGTACAAAAAGAAGTGAACCTTCACTGTAACTGAAACTGTAGAACTCCTTGCCTCAGGCATTATGGATGCTGCAGCTCAGGTGGGTTTGGGGGGGTATTGGACAGGCTTGTGAAAAATCAGCTTGTTAGGGATAATGAATGCGTGGGAACATATATCCCAGAGAGTTCATGAGCCACTGATTGTTGGAGAGCATTTGGGAAAATGCTGCTGAGTTTGCCTTGTACTTGCACCTTGTTTTAGTTACTGCCACGTGAATTAATGAGATCTTACCATTGAGATAATCTTTGTTGTAGGGAATGCCTGCTTGATAATTTTTTGTATGTATAGAGATTCCTAGGAAATACCAGTCTGGATTTTATTGCCTTCAAAAGAAGTGAGAGCAGAGGGGGAGATTAAACTTACTAGCGTTTACTTAATGGCTGATCTAACGCTTCCTCCTTCTTCCCTCTTCATCCTGCTATAAGTGAATGTGGTGCTCTGTGGTTAAAGTGGAGCATCTCATTTGCACACTGCTCACTGGCAGAGGCTGAATCAGGGAGTGGAGCAAGTAACGGAAAAGTAGCTTTCCCTCTGGGATGACGGAGGAGTCCCAGGGCAAGAACTAGTGGACATTCTTTTGGCAGTGAGAATAAGGGAAGTGAGGAGAAATACAGTTAATGCCATTTTCTTGTGGCTGTCACTGCAGGCTGATTAGACACTAGCTGAACTGAGATAGAAGTGTGAAAGAGGAGGGAAAAAATATGGAGGAGTAAATGGTCCCTTTTTTGCCTCCTTAAGCTCTTTCCAGTGAGGGAGCTCTGAAGCTGGCCATGAGCATTCAACAAGGAGGAGAGAGGCAAAGAAGTTATGGAAAAACCAAGTGCGAGGACCCCATCACCTTCTAAAACCCTCTGCCCTGACATTTCACAGTGAAACGTCATTTTCAAGTGATGTTTCCAACAACACATCTTTCTGTTTATATTTGTTCCCTTCTTTCTGCAAATCCTCCCCGGAGAATGCATGGACATTGTTGGGGCTCTGAGAAGCTCAGTGATTTGTTTTCCCTGTGAAGCTGTTCCCCTCCCTCCCTGAATCAGCTGCATTCCCACGGAAGGAGGCTTCCTCCCTCCCCTCTTCGCTGGGTTGATGTCTTTGGGCTGTGGCTGCTCTCAGTCTGATGTCGTGTGCCGCAGCAGCAGCCGTGGCTCTTCTCTGCTGCAGCAAGTGCTGCCTCCTGACACTGCCTCCCCTGGGGGATCATTAGCAGGGTGGAGGCTCTTCACTTTCCTAGAAACAGGAAGAGAAGAAGAGCCTGAGAGATGGGAGGCCTAAACAATCTAGAATTAGATTACAGAATGGTCTCTATGACATCAGCTCCCTTCAGTCTTCCCACCCATTGCTTTTCTCACGGCATTTCTGCTTAGGCTGATGAGGATCTGAAGATACCAATAATAACATGCTAATTCCCTCGTGGTCCAAAGGGCCAGAGCTGCCAGTCCCGCTCCCCAGGACTGAGAAGTCCAGAGTATGGACAACTCCACATTGAACTGCACAGGTAACTGGATGTATTTGAGAGGCCAAAATTCAGAGCACTTCCGAACTACTGTCAAGTGATACAGTCACCTTCAAGTCTTGTAAATTAAAATCTAAAAGGAGTTTAAGGGATTTTTCATCCTTTCACTGCTAGTTCCTTTCCGCAGCAGTTATTCCTCACACTTTGTGTGTACTTGGTCTGTGGAACTATGCCATTCACTCATGCATGATGTGCTGGATGCATTTTTGGCAGTAGAAAAGGTCAAAATAAGTAAAGCAATAAATAAAAATGTTTGATGGATTTTTCCTTTAATACAACTGTTTAAAAATGATAGGCAATAGCGGGGGGGAAAACAAGTGAAAGATCAGTGTTTCTGAGTCTTGGTAGCCTTGAATTATTTTCCCAGGAAGGACTAAAAAAGGGGCTAAGAAGCTCCTTTGGCTTCCTTCAGAACCTTAGTGCCAGCTGGAGACTACTTGGATCTCCATGTGCAGGAATCCAGGTTCCGTACGGATGTTGTAGGTCCCAGATCCACGTGCTCCTGGACAAACCAAGGTGTGGATTCTCTGAAGGGGCTGCAATGAGTTCAGTGTCACTGCATGGGCTGCAGCACTGTGAAACTGGCACTTACCTTTCTGACCTTGCAGACAACATCTGCTTACTCAGGCTCCTTGTCTCACTCCTGGAATTCCTCTTGCCACGAGCCATGTTTCCTGCCTGTGGAAGGTCCTTCATGTCTCTGCATGCTCAGCAGCACCTCCAGATGGCTTTTGGGCTATGCAAATTCCTCTCCTGGGGCAATGGTTCACTCTGAGGATTTAACCCGTGGATCCATGCCAGTGCTTCTCGTCTCTAAATACATGGATTGAGGAGCTGAATATGGTTTTAACTTCCTACCAATGGAACAGAGTGAAACATGCCTTTGGTTAAAAAAATGCCGACAGTTTGTGGGATGGAGATGAGTTCCAGATCCTCATTCTTATTCAAAGCTTGTGGCCAGACTCATCTCTGTGTAGAATAAATGGGTAAAACTCATGTGGAGACAGCTAGGAGGTTGCATTTTGAGTTTTTGAACTTGAGGTCTGAATAGGAAAAATGAATAAAACAATGTCAGTTGACTCTGCTATATCCTAATTATGTTCTTAGCCATCCCCTTACCCCTCAGGGCACTGTGGAGGTGACGTTCTGTCTGTCAGACTGGAGGTAAGATTTGCCAGGTTGTCTTTTGGAGCAGTTAATACCAGCAGGTTCTGTGATAGAGTTGATACCTTGCTGCGTATCTTGCCGCTTCGGTTTCAAGGTCACAAATTTATGGTGGCTGAGATGTTCAGAATAGAGTCACAAGAACTCCAATGTATCCACAGATGTACTGGAGGGTCCAGATGCTTTTCTCTGAGCCAACACTTAGCTGGAAAATTGTGGTATGAATAGAAACTGTTTTGGTGAGGGCTGTGCCCTGCAGGTGAGGCTCAGATTTCTTTTAGAGACACAAGAAACCTAAGAGCCATAAAGGTCTGTCAAATTAATATCTTGTCAGTGGCCTTGCACCTGCCCAGATGTCTGCCACTGTTAAAATGGGATAGCTTTGTTCAGTCCCTGAGGGAGTTGTTGGGTGTTAACGTTACACGCTGCCCTTTGTTGTGCTCCAATTCCAAGTGACTTCTGCTCCATCAGCAAACAAAGGGTTCCTCTCTCTGCTTTTTCATTTGGTCTCATAGAAAAGTACATGCAAATCCATAGGTGTATTTTTGTGCATATATTATAATAATACAAAGCAGATTGTAAATAATTTTGAAATTATTTCAAATAATATGGAAATCCTTTGGACATAAGTGACTCTTGCCACTATCTTTAAATTTTGGGTATGTCTTGTAAGCCTTGTATGAAGAGAAAAGGTGGTGAAGTGACCACCTGAGGCAAGGACAGTCTTCTTTTCCTTCCATTTTTTCCTCCCAGTTTGGTTCTAATTGCAGCACCCTAATCTGGGAGTGAGTGAGGTGTTCCACTGAACAACACCAGTACCTTTAGATTTCCCCCTTGAGGTAAGGCTGTGTTTCTGTAGGAGAGCTGGCAAGCTTTTGGTAGGATGACATTTAGCTCCTATGTCACCATCACAATATTGCAGCTGTTCCTGTGAGGAACTCCTGGATGCTTGTTTAGATGCTGAAGGCAATGCATTAGGAACTGATGGCGAGTGATTATTATCCAATCAGTTCCTGATGCAGTATCTGCGACATCAAAAACTCTGCAGTGGTTTTGATTACCTTTTTTTTAATTTTAAACTTCAAATGTTGAGGTTTAACAAGGTCAGTGTGCTAGGAAGAAAAAAATCCCCAGCTTAATTGCACCTCTCAATTTTTTAGGAAATTTATACCTTTTATCTAAGAAATATTAAGAGTAAGTATTACCAAGAATCACTTTAGGTAGCACTGCTGGAGAGCATTATGCATCTTGTGCAAGTTTTACTTTTTAATTATTCAAAACCGTTGTTTGTTGGTTGAACAGTTGAACACAAATTAATCAGCAAGTGTGTTCTGCTTCTCAAAAGGGCAGGAAATGATGTAGGCCTGCAGAAGGGCGAGTCTGCAAATTCACTGTGTGTGAGTTGTGAAATTCAGGAGAAATTCTAACCCTGTGCCAGCGTGGGTGGGCTTTCTGTATGCAGCACTTTGGCAATGAGAACTACAGACCTAATGTTACCGTGCCATTTCTCACTCTTGTGCTGGATCTAGAGAAAATACTACGTTGGAAAGGAATAATCTGGTTCCAGACCTGAGTATTGATATCCTTCTGTGTGCTCTGGGTGGGTGTGTGCCAGGGATGTTTGTCTGTTTGCTGTAGGTCTGGGTGTACTGAGGGCAAATTGCACACACCAAGTAAGCAGCACATGGTCATAATCGCCCACAGACATCAGGATTTCTGCTTTCACCCACTTCTGTTTGAAAGTCAATGATTTTGGAGGCAGTTGGGGTTTGTATTTCTGGGTCAGGCCTAAAAAGAAATAATCTGAAATGTGTCTGACTGACTGATTTAATGAAGCTGCTCTTCCCACAGAGGTGCCTTGGCTGTATGTAACTGGTAATTCGTTTTGTTACTGCTTTCATGGCACACATGCCACGTGGTGTACTGGATCTGTCTTAAAATACTCTGCAGTCTGTGTCCCACAGATATTTTCATTAACCTCAGCTTTGGGTGTGGAATAAAAATGCTTACAGGGGATAGGGAAGTTTAAAGAACATTTTCAAGGGGAAAATAAGCATGTCAGATGACACGTGGTGACTAATGAGAATGATAACTAAATCCATGTAAATGTCCTGCACAAGGTACCCTTTTACATCAGGAGTACTTCTGGTAGCAGTTCCTGAGGCAGCAATAGTGCCACTTCACCAGGGCTGTTTCAGACAGGGAATTTTATCTCAGAACAATTTTCTTCTAAAATTCTGCAGGACTAAAAGGATCTCAGGCCATACCTGATCTTGTTAAACACCAACTTCTGTACATCAGAGTGAACCATCTTTTGTCAGGTTCCTTTGGTCCCTAGTGTAAAACAGGAATTTTTTCTGGCAGGCTACAGATGCTTCCTGGATTCTCACACATAAATAAAGTTTAGGGATGTATCTCTAAGGATTGGCCATCTGGAGCTTTCAGCCACAAAACTGTGGCGTAATAAATAGAACCATTTTATGTGCTCTGGCTATATATAATATTTCTTTCTGCTATGTATCCATAGGCTGATTTAAGCCATCTTATGCTAATGGGAATTTTGTATTGATTTCTGCACCTTTGGATCATTCCTCTTGAGCAGGGGAACTTCAACTGTAGGCAAGTTACAAGAATCCTGGCTCCTTTGAGTTGGGACATTACCACGGTCATAAACATGGGAAAAATGGATTGAAATTGTTGTGGGTAATGGAAAATTCAGCATAGAGGGTGGTTCTGCTGCAACAACACTATTTGAACTTGTGACAAGCCAGGGTAAAAAGTCTGGACGCAGAACTTGGCGCGTCTTAAAAAAAAAATTGCAGGTGCCAAAGATTGAACACAAAAAAAGTCATCGTCAAGCCTACAGTTCAGGGCTAGAACAGTGGCTTCGGGACGTATTTTGACAAGTAACAATTTCAGAAGCAGTTGTGAACACAGATAATTAAGAGATTGTTCCGCTGCTGCAGGATGCTGCAGCAGAGAAGTCAGGAAAGGCAGGAGGTACCAATGCAAAGCCTGGAGGTCAGTGGATGGTTTGGATGAGGCCATGAGGTTCATCCCGTGTGCGTGGCGTGTTTGGGTTTTGTGCACTGCAGAAGTGTCTCTTCGGTCTGTAATTGAGGTGCCACGCAGGTCTGCTAATCCATTAGAGCAAAGAAATTGCTGTGTTTAGCATAATCCCAGTTACAACTGTGAGAGAGTTATTAACTGCTCACAGTTGCCAGCTGAGATTAAGCCAATTCACAGCCATCCAGGTTAGGCCTGCAAGTGGGTTCATGTCAGCTAAATTTCTTCCCTGAATGTTCTATAGAGGAAAAAATGGCATAATTCCACAGACAACACCTGGTGCTGTGCATGTCTGTCATTAAAACATTTAGGTTCTCTCTGCATCCCCTCTGAGAGAACTATTATTAAGCAACTTGCTGAATAAATCTGGTTTATTTGGTGATCTTTGGCATGCTCCAGTCTGGGTGTCAACTGATAAAGCAGACTTGTTCTTTCTGGTTCTGCTTATTTGGCTTCTCTTCTATAATAAGGAATATAATAAAATACACATTCAGGAGAGCTCTCTGACTTCTGAACAAAAAACATTTATGTAAAACATCTGAAAACGATGTGCCTGTTTCTTCAGCTCCTTCACTTACCTCCTTTACTGCTCCTGGAACTTTGTTGAGCAGTGCCCTCAAGCCAGGGTAGCACACATGGGTAGGGAGCTCTAACCAAACCCTGCTTTCCTGTTGGGCACTGAATCTCAAGTGTTTAGGGATAAAGTGCCAGAACTGCAAATGAGAAAAGAATCAAAAATGTTGGATGTACTGGAGACATTTGATCAAATTAGAAGAAAAGTAGGTATTGAGATACTTTTGTGGGGAAAATCCATACGAAAATTTTCTGGAGGATGAAGTAAACCATCAAGTTGTTTCCTAGAGCTGTTTACCGGCAGGACACCATAACAAGATCCTTCCTGTGTGTTTCATCATGGTTTGCTGCAGCAGCAGCACACCGAAGCCAGAACCAACCGTTCGTTCCCTGCGGGAAGCCTCCAGCTGGTGGAGGGGCAACTGTGGGCCCACAGGCCATTCCAAGGATATCCTTGCCCTGCCTGAGCCCTGCAGCAAACAACAGGGCATGTGCTTGGATCAGCTGTTTGTGCAGGGTCGAGCTGCTTTCCTGACCTTGCCCACTAAAGCCACAGAGCACAACCTAGGCCATCACTGATGGGGAGCTGTTGGTTTTTCTCTGGGATGAATTCCCAGCAGCCTTGGAGCGTACTGGCAGGGGAGCCACTCGGAAAATCCTCAAGAACACCAAGCTTCCACTGGAACAAACCAGAGGCAGGCCTGGCAGGTGGTCTGATTTTGTTTGCTCAGCCAGTTCCACAGTATTTGCCAGACAAAAGAGGGCATCAGGTGGTACAGAAAGTCCCAAAGAAGCTCCAGATGAACACAGACATGACCAGACTTTCTCATCTGTTGCAGATCTGGGAAGGTAGAGGGGAAGGAGAAGGCACAAGGTGCAGGAGACACATCTTTTCTGTTGGTTCTTGTGTGGCAGGCTACTAAACACTGCGCTGGGAAGAATTCTAATTTCTTTGTGTTTCTTTTGTAGTGCTCCCGTTGTTTTCCATTGGTGACAAGAGTTACAGCTGTGTGGGTCAATTCCTGTAGCTGCCCTTCTGGTTTGCTCGTTTTTGACCAGTGCCCTTTCCTTGCTGCCATTCCTGCATGCAGGGCTGGTTATCAAGAAAATACCATTTTGGCACAGCACTGAAATCAGAGTCAATTGGCTGTGGGTGGAGGATGGCTCCTAGATTGGGATTTTTTCAAATGTAGCCTCTGAATGTATGACTGTGGAACTTCCGTGGAAGCAAAGATTCCAAAGGAGTAGGAGGAGACCATTTCTAGGCAGGAATTTAGACAAGACCTACAACAAGGTGGTAAATAGATATGGATTAATAATACAAGAGGTGCCTGCACAGTTTAGATGATTTTCCAAGGATAAATATCCATTTTCTGCCTCATAGCTTCTCTACGAGCGAGAAGATACTCCAGGTTCCTGGAAGGTTGGACTATCCTTTCCCTTATCTACGGTGCATGAAAACCCTATGGTAAAAGAATGTTAATCTTGCTCTAACACCTGTAATGCTGTAATTTAAACTCCATCTCACTCTGCAAAGGCACAGAGGGGACAGAGTAATTGCACCCAGGCAACCTCAGCCCTGGCACTTCAATTTTTCATTGCTTGACTTTTCAGCTCTTCAGACTTGATGATCTCATGGCACCACTTATTTCTTTTTTCTTTTCATTTTACATGGATGTAATAAGATTATGGAATGAGTACAAGACTGATCCAACGAGAATTGAGAACTTCCAGCTCAAAGATCAAACTTCGAAGCTTCAAATTTTTTTAAATTGTAATTTGCAGTGAGCATGTTTAATGGAAAGTTCTGACACAATGAAGGTTTGCTTACATTTGAAGTTGGATAAATAGAAGGTGGTGTTCCAGCTTTACATGTTGCTAAAATTAAAGATTCAGACTTTTGTTTCAAAAAATCAGTAATTAAGAGATATTCAGTGCTTGAAACCTGGGCAGCTCACCAGGAAAAGAGATCTCCAGTCACTGGTGACTTGCTGCAGCTGCAGATTTATGTTACCAGTTTGCACACTCTCCTTACTGGCGGAAAATATTTAAGAATTTTCTTTCTGTTTTGCAAAAAGTTTTTTTTTTTTTAGTCTGTGCTATTTAATTTTCCACTATTGCAACATGCTGGATTCCAGCTAGTTCCCTAGTTTTAGTGCTAATTTGTATGTCTTGTTTAAAAAGATTTGCTCGTAAATAGGGAGACGGAAAGAAGCCATTAGAGGAAGGATGAAAGGCTTCTGGAACAATCCCATGGAGGATAATGCAAAAACTTGTCTTAGTTTCACTGAGGCAGGATTTTATCCAGAAAATAATATGTGCACATTATTGCCATTGATGTAATTGCTACGGTTTTTAAGTGAAATCTTGAAACTTGCAAAAAAAATTGTTTTTCTCGTATTCTGGTTAATTCAATGGCAGCATTCTGAAGGTAGAGGTGTGAAAGGTAATTCTGGCGGGATGACAAGAGAAGAACTATTTAAAATTATGTCACTAACTTAAAGCACACAAGAAGAAGAGCCTCTTAACCAGAACAGCAATAAGAAGAAAATAATATAAAATAATCAAGGGATTAAAATTTTAGATTAGCCTGGAGTGATTCTAGCATTGATTTGAGTCAGTTCTTGGAATGAAGCTTTGCTTTCTTTCTCAGGGCTGGATTTGCCAGCGTAGCTTCTTTTTGGGGCATTTTTTATCAGTCTGAATGGAAGGACAGATTCCATCTTATCAACAGCATTTTGGGAAATGTGTTTGTCTCTGCAGGGCTTAGGCTGGCTGAATAGTGGAAGAGGGATTTAAAACATTTGAGTGGAATAGTCAGATAAATTTTTAAAAATCGTGCAAGGTAACTAATGTTTTTATTCCACAGCACATTTTATGACTTTTTAAAGCAGTGAAGACTCAGTAGACAAGAAGAAGTTGGCTCAATAAAAACAAGAATAAATAGTAAGGATCTGATTCGGGACAATGCATTGGTTCCAACTGCAATTTTGCCTCCAGTCCAGAACAAATACATAAGGTTTATGTTGAAACAGTCTTGGTATCAAAATGAGTGGGACTTTGCCATTGTTTGGAGTTATTCTGGGATGTCACCACAGGTTTTATTTGCAGATGCTGACAAGTCAATTGTGCCCACATGCACGGTTATCAGCGGTAATCATGGTATTGCAAATGCTTGCCCTCATCATTTGTCAATTAACACTTGTTTGAGAAGAACAGATTAAATTCACAGCCTTATTTCAGTCTTTATGTACATTCCAGTCTAGAATAAAGGTGGTAACCCCTCTGGAAGAATAGCGGTTTGCTGGCAAGTGCTGGGAGCTGGGAAACTGGGAATGTAGCAAGGGTGTGCAGACTAAGGATATGTTTCTTGTAAACAGGGTGAACACAGGAGATATAAAACGAGGAAGTAATAAAAAAGTGTAGAAATCACTGATCCTTTACGGTAAGGGGGGGAGCACAGCTGCTGGGTTTTGTGGAGTTTTGCAATGAGAGCCCAAACCCTTCCAAGAGCACCGTTGTGCTCTTGTCTGTTGTTGTACCCAAGTAGAATTAGGTTTCTGTGTCTCCCCCTGGAATAATGCTCCTGCACTGGAAAACACCCTCGTCTTCTCCACTGCTCCCTTCCCCTGCAGCTACTGGCAAAGCAGCAACACTGAGGAAGAGGCAGCTTGGCTTCTCCTGTGCCCACATAGCTGAGACACAGCCTGACTGGTAGCTTTTCATCCCAGGGAGATATTTGACTTCTCAGCAGGAAGCAAGTGGATATGATGGCTCTTCAAAGTGACAAGTGTTGTCGGAGAGTCCTCCAGCAGAGCATTAACTGAGGAGATTGAGGTCTTTCACTTGCAGCTTGATAAAATTGTAATCCTGCTTCCTCTGTCTTCTTGCACGAAAAGCTCAGCATCACCATTGATGTCCTTTCACATCACATTGTGCTTCTACCAGGTTTTATAGAAGTGTTGTTCAGGTGATTGAGTTTTCTGGAGTGCGTAGGCACAGGATCTGGTGCAGTGACTGGGAGCTGAACTGGGATTGCATTTCTGAGCAGGGTCAATGCCTGGATGTTTCAGGAACAAACATCTTTCTGAGCCCTGATAAATATTTGTCCTATTCATTTGTTCAATGTCATTGAAGTAGGATGAGCTGACATCACGGATATCAGTTCTAGGAACATTTTTAGTGAGAAAAAGAAGAATTACTTCTTTCTTTTTGTGAAGGCCTGCATTGCTGGGTATTCTCTTCTTTCAAAGTGACTTATTCTTGCTTCCACCGTGTCCAAAGCTTGACATCAGAATGTTCATCAGCGAAAGAGCTCTTCAAAGCATCATCACTTTAAAAAAGCTGAACTCATCCAGTGCTGCATGAACTAATCACCCATGAAACCCCAGTTGTGATTCAGGCTCAGTTAACAGTAGGTGTAGCCTAGTAATGGAATATTAAGCCCTCACAGTCGAAATATAGCCTATAATAACTTTCTCCTTTAGTATTTTTCCAGTGTCCAGTTGGTTAATTTATGTGGGTTTTATGCTTTTGTTTTCAATTTTTCACTCATGAAAATTATTAAGTGAAAAGCTTGCAGTCAGCTCCATGCTACTTAGGCAGTTTGGATGGAATTCAGCTCAACTCAGCAGAGGTGCAGAGGCTGAAGAACTGTGTAGTTTATAATTACTGTGCATGAAGATGCCAGATTGTAGAATCTCTACAGGTAATTGTGAGATTGCTATAAAGACATCACACTTGCCTGCAGAGATTTCCCAGTCTGCGACTTCTATCCAGGTTGAAGAAGTGAGAGAAATATTTCCTTTCCGCTATTCCATGTAATATTTTAAATTGAATTTTGAGTAAGATGTTGAGGAAGGTGCTGTTGTTGAAAGACAAGATATAACTCAAGAAAACTAGGTAATAATATTGATAATTTTAATATTGTTTGGATCTGACACTCTGCACTCCCAGTGGAACCTTGGCCTCCAAAGGTTGGATTTTGGATGCCTCACAGTCAGCTGGGACTGAGAACAGCACCTTTCCTCTAAATTTCTGTGGTCAGAAATTTCTTGCTCCTTTTTGTTTTGTTTTGTCTCTGCTGGAACAACTGTAATTTCCCCCTTCTCAACACCCATTCTATTTGTAATTAAATGGCAATGATTTATTTTCTGTAACTTCTCTATCCCCCCCCTTTTTTTTTTTTCTAATTATTGGTGTTGGGAAAGAAAGGAGAAAAAATTCGAGTGTCCTCCAGTTGCCATCACCATCCCTTTGGCTGCAGCCACGAGGAGGAGTTTCTCTGGTATAAATCTCTCTCCTCCAGTCCCTGTAATTCTCACCTCGTTTATGACTCTCCCACTTGTTATGTCTTGTTGTGCATTTTTACATTTAAATTGGGCATTCTTTGAGGCACAGATTATGAATAGACTTGTACTGTGCAGGGGTTTAAAAAAGTGAAAAAAATAGAAGTGAATGAGAGGACGGTAGAGTTTCTAACCTTCTGCTAATTCCAAACAGTGAGTACAGGAAATAAAAAAAAGAAAAAAGTACTCTACTTTAACCTACTTTAATACTCTTTTTGTGAGCAGCAAAGGAGGCTATAAAAGCCTCAGATTAATTTACTCAGTTCTGGTGCTGAGCTTTCATTGTAAGAGATTTGTTTTTGCCAACGCTAAGTGATCCAAAGAATTTGAAGGATGAGGAACAGATCTTTAGTGTCTTTTGCTGTGAAAAATCTTTAATGTGCTTTAGAAGGAGACTAAAGACCACTATTTGTTTCCCTTTGTCTTTTGGAAGTGAAAGGATGTTTTGTAGCAAATTCTTGAAAAATCCATGCAAAAGAAGTCTCCCTGAGATGTGACTCACAGTGACCGCTTGTACAGTATAAACAAATGAGAAACAGCTTGTGTCCTTGCTAAGCAGATTATCAGGAGAGGTTGAAAAGGTTCTTTCTGAGGAACAACTCATTCTCGTCATTTTTTGTAATGCTCATGGAGCACTAGGAGAGAGGAAACGAACACCCAGGGCCACGTTTTCCCCTCACCACACCCTGCAGCACCAGAGGAATCCGCTTGTATTTAGGAGAAAGAAATTTAGGGTATGGAACATCTCAGTTTCACTGCGACTTTTGCGTGTTTATTGTGTTCAGCCCATCAGTCACCTTGTCCTGCCCGTGCTGGGGAGGAATTGCACCATTAATGGAGCTGTATTGCACCTTCTGCATGGTCCCTTTCAGCACAGCAGCACCTCCCTGCAGCTTTTAACACAGCCGGTAATAATCCTTGCAGAGTGAGCAAATAGATAAATATATGAGGGAAAAACTCTCCTGAATACAGAAGGAAACCTTGCTGCTGCTGTTACTGAGAGCTCTGCCCTGGCTGCCTGGGATGGAGGGTTTGACTCTCCCTGGTTCAAACAATCAGGCAAAACCTGCAGAATACCCTCGTTAAATGATGCACTCTGTTCTGCAACAAATGAGTGTGGTCAGCCAAATTCCACGTTTTAAAGGGAAGGAGAATTTGCACTGCAAACTCTGATGCTGTGTTTTTAGACAATGAAATTAACTATTGTGTGGCTCTGGAAAACCGTATAATGAGCGGGAGACCAATCTGTTGCTACATCCCTTTGATGTAAGAAACAAAAAATGGGCTGTGTATGCTGATTCACTTCTAAGCACAAAGAGTAACTCCATCCTCAGGCTCTGAAACTTTCTGAGTTTCTAACTAACTTTTTAATAGTTAATTACTCATGTTAATATTTGCCACTAGTGACTTGAGGGGATGTTGCATTAGAAAAATCACCATCCTAAAAGTGCACAAGGCGACAGATTTGTGTGTATTTAACCAGGAGCTGGTTTTAGGATCTTTCCCGTTCCTGTATTTTGGTTTATGTTGTTCTGTCATTTCACTCTGCTGTATCTCTGGCAGTGAGGAAAATAAAACTTCCACAGGGCTTCTGTGGTGCCCTGACTGTTATTTCCCAATGATCTACAACAATGGTTATTCAGTAACAGCTGGGCCATGTCTTCTTTAGACAAAGCCACTGTGGGGCTGAAACCTCCTATTGCTGGAGCATAACTGTTTCCCTGGAAACGGTTAACTAGCACGTGTTTTATTGTTTCCAACTGCTTTCCTGGGGTATTTGCAGGTGGTAGAAGATGCTTTCTTAAAGAGGGGTCATAACCTCGTGAACTTTCAGATGTCACAACAAATTGGGGGACAAAAACATTTTTTTTTCTTTCAAATGGATTAAGTAAATCTTATTATCCAGCCTTTGCGAGACAGACGTAACTCGCAGTTGGATTTTTAGCATTATATCCAGATGCTGATACAAGCATTTCTGCTGTCAAAATTGTGTTTTGGGAATGGGAATCAAGACCATATTCCACTAAGGTTTCAAATCAACCCAGTGAGAACATGCAGACATTAAGAATACTGTGACTTTCTTTTGTCCTGGGCTTATGTTAGCTGTGGTTTCTTTGTCTATATGTATTTCTGGTGAATTTGATATTTCAGGGATTTATCTTAAAAATGCACTTGGATCTACCAGAACTTTTAGGTTGATAGATGTCAAGGTTACTACAAAATTATCTGTAAATATAGAAAGGACGATAACCATGAAAAAAAAAAACTTGCTTAGTATTTTAAGTTGAAAAATATGAAAGTATACTTACAATGCAGACAGACATGCATTTGTATGTGTATCAGTAAGTAGGGAAGTAGAATTTTGTCACTTAAGAATTACATCTTCATTTTTTCCTAGACCAAAATTAAATGTGCCTTACAAATGTATGTATTGCATTTATATAAAAAAAAATTATTGTTCTGTGGCACACAGGAATGCTTCGTGTTAGAGTTGTTTGTTAAGAGGAGACAGTCCCAGGACAAAACAGTGACAAGTAACATGTGACACAGAATAAAAATGTGGTTAGATTTTAATAAGTTCAGCAAAATCCATTCCTAATCGAGTGGGATGAAGAGAGAGCTCCCTCTCCTGTCTGTTTGATAAAATTTATAGTGGCTATTTGTGTGTTTACTTTGAGGTATAAATAAAGATAACGTTTCAGTGACATGCTGGGAAGCTTGTAATAAAAGGCTTCATCTCCCTGGAAAGAGTGAGCAGGTGGATAAATGTGATCTATCATTTTTTTGAGACATTCTGAAGCTCTTCTGTTGCATTGGTAGAGTGAAGTCTTGTTTTGAAAGAGGTACTGACTGTGTAACCTGATTTTATTGTAGGCTCTGAACTAGGCACAAAACCAAACTCCCCAAGCTTGGACATGAAACTGTCCCAATTTTCCTGAAATTAACTCTCAGCCCAGTGGCAGATTCAAGCCCTCAGGATCGTGGTTAATAATTAATTTTTTATTTTTTCATTATCTGGAGAACAATGCAAGCATTCAGGGCCTTCCTTCATGGAATTTGTTTAATGGCACATGTTAGAGAGAGAATTTTCTCAAAGGTACAGCCATGGTAGGTGCTCCTGGGCCGGCCCATCTGCTGCCTTTGTTCCAGAGCACATACCTCGTTTGTAGCTTAGATACCCCTGGGCCTGAGCTGTATGCCAGGCAGATGTGGAGAGAGTGAGGACAAAGTTTCTGCTGCTCACAACTGAGCTTTTCCCAAAGATTTGCAACATATCCAAGCAGTGAAGAATTAAAGGCTGCTGGCGATGGAGTCGTGTCATCAGAAGAAAGCAAATAAGTCGTATCATGGCTGAAATGCAGCTGTGAATATGACTGTGCATCTTCTAAGACTGATGCTACAGTTGGTAAAGTTTGAATTTCTCAGGAATCTGGGCATTCCTGTATAGATCAGTAACCAGCATGACTTGGTTTTGAGTTTGTTTTACCTGGAAACTTAATGCGGGCTCCCTCCTGTATCTATCCATGAAAGCGCGTTGCTTCTCTCCCCTCTGTTCCACATCCCATCACTGCTACAGGTTTTTATATGGGCTGCTCAGTTCTTTCGGTAGCCATCCCATGGCAGCAAGGATCACTCCTCACTAAGCCATGGATGCATCCAGGGGTCAAGCTCAAAGGTCAGTCCGGTAAGTAACTACAGGACTGGACAAGGTGTCCCTGCCCCAAGGCCTGACTGGCACTGTCCCTCTCTGGGGCCTGCATTGGAACAGCAGAAAGAGCAGGAAAGCAGCTCCTGGGCCAGAGCACAAAGCCGTTTGGCACAGCCCAAGGGATTTATGGCAGCACCTGTTGGAGAATTTGCTGGGAGCTGTGGGGAGCTCAGTACCTGGCTGCACTGAGCCCAGGTGACAAGGACAATTGTCTGTTCCATGAGATGGCTGCTTGTGTTTGTGCTGAGCAAGGGTGTGGGAATGACACCTTCTGCAGGGAGACATCATGTGTGCCCTGAAGTGGTGGGTGAGAACCCTGCTCATTTTTCACATATGTTTCACAACTATACTGCTTGATGACTTCCTTCACTTGGGCTCGTGACTGACTGCATGAAAACGAAATCAAACTCGATTTTTGGACAGTTAAGTTTCCTGTCATGATCTCTACATTAAAAGATACTGGAATTTGGGAAGGGAAACTGAGCTGAGGCAAGAAAAGGAGAGAGAAAAGCAACAGGTTGTACACTTAGCCTATTCCCCCTCCCTTTTTTGAAGGGGAACAGCCTGAAATAAATTACCTCTTAAATAAATTAGCCACATTTCAGGGCAGAATTTGAAAGAAAAATGAAAGAATTGTCCTCATTGTTCATTGCCTTACTCAAAGCAAGTTTTTAATCCACAAACCAGGTAAAAACTTTCCGATGTACAGCCTGCCTCATGCATGCCCTGAGCTATATTCTTCAGGAGCATCACTCTGGTTATGGCTTTTCCTTGAGATCAATACGATATCAAATAATAAGTAATTATAATAAAGTTTTTGCCTACATGCTTATTCTGCTGCAGGTTTTCTGGCAGCAAAGTAACCCAGACTAATCATCTGTGTGCAGTCACCCCACTCTGCCTCACTACAAACCAGCACTGATTCCTCCCCCTGCCCTCTTTAGTACCACACTTGTTTTAAGTCTGTTATAAAGCTACTTTGATTCCAGACACAGCAATGAACCCACATTGAATTAATTATGTTCTGTGAACTTCAGAACTCAGTTAAGTCATTTCATTTTTCATAGTTCTGAACAAAAGGCAAACGAGGCAATGACAGAGGCTTGAGTGTTGGCAATAATAAGATTATATTTTGCTGCATAATTACTATCTCATTAATTCTAACTGTTGAAGAGCAGCCGCTGACTGTTGGTACCAATTTACTTTATGACTAAACCAATGGTCCCGTTTAACAAATGAATTGACATTATGTTCAGGAAGAAAGCGTTAGGAATATTTACGGAGCTATAGCAGTGATTAATAACAGGAGCTATTTACCAGCAAGCTCTCCCCACCCCGAATTTAAAAGTCCAGACTTACCAGAAAACATGGCCACAAGCTGGTCACCTTTGAGCTTTGTTTCTCCAGACTCCAGCACTGCTTTCAGCCTGCTCACTAACATTTGCAGTCACTTCAGATACCCTGTGCTGGGATAGATGCTGCCCGATGGGAGCTTGAAATCACTTAAAAAGAAAAGCCTGCTAAGCGCTGCCTTGCGCCCAGACCTTTCTGCCTTTGCTCCCAGTTTGCCACAATTACTTCGCTGAAAGCGATTCCTCAGGCTGGGGCAGTAATCTAAGAGCAGATTAATTTGTCACTGACTGCAAAAGGAGGGGAGTGGAGAGGAAGAGTTCTCTCCCTGCTCTCAAATCCCCTCTGAGGTCCCCAAACCGCGGCGCTGACACCGGCACGGGGGCACAACTTCCTCGAGTCTGGCCTACTGTGCCGCCGGCTGCTGCCGGCATGGCAGCTCCCAACTTGTTTCTCAAACACAAAAGCATCTGCTCCTCCAAAAGTTTCGGAAGCACCGGAGAGATAGCTGAGAATTACAAGGAAAATACAAGTTTTCTATAGGAAACAGCCTGGCAGTCCACACTTTGTTATTCACTTGATAAGCAGAGTCTTTTTGACAGTTCTAACCTTCTAAACTATAGGTCCTGCTGAGCCCAGCATGAGTCAAACGCTGGGTACCATCTGTCAGAGCTTTAGTGGGGTCTTTTTTTCCCCCCTCTCTCCTCTTTTGCTGCAATCTGCTGAGAGGGGTGCGGAATAGAAGTTGCTTTCCTACCCTTAAATGAGAAAGTAGGGAAATTGAATCAGAAGCATTAAAGAAATCCTGCTGTTTGCAAAAAAACTCGGGAGGCATTGGCAGGAGATTATTCTGTGTTCCTAAAGATTTTAAAAACAGTATATAGTATATGCCTTTGGAAGTGGGGAGAAAATCTGAAACCCCAAACCAAGTAGATGATTTTGAAAAATGAATTTATGTGAACTTTGGTATTAACAGGAGTTTTGAAGAGATGCACAGTTCAGAGATTTCAGCTGTTTTCCTAAAGAAACACTCTGAAAGGATATTCCAAATTTCCCATTGATGGACATTTAATAAGAGGAGCTGGCAGAGAAGAAATGCCCCCCTGCTGCATTGGAAAAGAATTACCAAAGGGACATTTTTATGTCTCATTAGTTTATATTCAGCCCTAAATTAGCACCTGTTCTGAACTCTGTCAAAGTTTGCTAGGCCTTAAGAAACACAAATGAGTATTTCTCTTTAACGTGTTGCTAACAATTCACCGAAACAGCGGGGGTTGGGGTAATTGCAGACACAGGTGGAAATAAGAATGTAACAAAAGCAGTGTCCTGAGTTTCCAGGGCTGAGTGAGAGGATGTGTCTGCAGTCACCTGTCTGGCTCTGCAAGGTGCAGCCAGGTTTTGCCTTCTCCTGCCTGCTCAAGTGGCTGTTGGAGAGGCAAATTCCCAAGAACCACGAGTTGCTCACACTTAGAAGAAAGGAGTGGAAAATTGTTTCAAGTCGTGGATTTTTGTTGTCCAGCAGCCTGTGTTTTTTAAGGTAGCTGTGGGGCTGAAATTGTTTTGTGTTAGACACTGCAGTGTCAGCTGTGTTAGCTCCACACCAGTAACAGCCCTGTATGTCACAGCCACTCCTGGGCGGCATTTAGTGCCAGTCTTGTCTCTTCTCCCTCACCTTTATAAACTGAAGGAAATGTTTGGCCTTCAAGAGTGGGTCTGTGATTCCACCTGGACATTTGTGTCAGCAGGGCTCAATTTTCTCTTGAAATGATTGTAACCAATCATAGAAATTCAGGGTATAATTGTGCATGAAGTTTTGTTCAATGTCTGCATTTTAGAAAGCGGAAACTCTTAATTATCTTTACCCACATGCTTAAGTCTCCTTTTACTGTATCACGTTCTGACTCTGCTGAGTTGCATCACATTATTTCAATTTGTGTTCATTTAGCAGAACAGATCTGTGGCTAACTGTGAGCACAGACTGAAAAAGTTCCAATGCAATTTTATTGTTTCTTTAGTCACAGCAATTCCATATTGCCATTATAAAAGGTCAGCAGTGTGATTTTAATGACTGATTCTGGCCTTGCAATTTTATACTCGTGCAATTTCCTTAATACATGCAAGCACTTGTGCTGGTGACACAGGTGGGGAGGGGATCAGTGAGATTCAGAACTTGGTATTTGCTTTGTCTCTTCTTGTGAGGAGGGGTGTTAAAATGTACAATCTGGGCACAAGCAGGTGGTTGCAAAAGCCTGTTGTGGTGTGTGACAGAAGCAGTTTACATGGAAAAGTGGCTTTAAAGGCTTCTGTGTGGGCAGGTGTACCTGTAGTTGTTGTCTTTGGATTTGAACATAGGATTTGAACAAAAGGTGATGTGACTTGCCTGATATTAGGAGGCAATTTTATGTACAGTATGTATTTGTCCAGATTCTGTTTTCATCCTCCTTGCCTGTGTTTGCTGTGGCAATGGGCAGGGACAAGCCAGAGCTGAGCCCTGAGCCCCTTTGTCCCTGCTGCTGGGGGAACACTGCTCAGTGGGAAGTCCCATTCCTGAGGGGGCTCCAGGCAGAGCACACAGGAGGCAGAAGAGATGGAAGGAGAGAGAACCAGAACTGTCCAGTCAAAGCTGATGTTTTTTATTGCTGTGTCACCAATAATCTTCATTTTTTGTGGCAGTGTAAAGGGTGGGTTTCCCACCGTGCTGCATTGGTGCAGTGATGCTGCCATACGGGGTGGTTCTGTGGCCTTTTGTTCTGTTCAGTCACTCGCTGAGCAACATTTAAATCCATGTGTTTCTTTTTGGGATGAAAAATCTGTAATTTAATGCTATATTCTTTGTGTGTGTCACCCCTAAAGGCTGTGTCTGTTCCAGAAAGAGCCCTGCTGGTGTTTAGGTGTGAGCGAGCACAATGCTGCCAGGATCCCTGTCCCAGCCGTGTGAGGGAGGCCAGGACAGCTCCCAGGTACATCCCTGCTTCCAAGGGGGAGCACAGGGCCAGGTTTTTCCCGCTCCACGGGCTCCACAATAACATGGAGCACCTGTTCTGTGCACTCTCCTGCTGGGCTCTGCTGTTTGTGTCTGCTGCCACTGGGGTCCCACGAGAGGGACTGGAGCTGTTTAATGGAACAAGCAAAGCTGCGAGCGCATCAGATGTGCACTTTCACAGCAGTTGTCTCTCTCATCTTGAAAAGACCACAGTTCTGAGGTCAAATCACATTCTTTTGATATAATTAATAAAGCTGCACGAGAATTAGTTGCACTTCATCATGCCAGGCTCCATGTGTGAATCTGGAGAGGTTTTCTGGTTAACCTGTTGGACTTCGTGGATGTCACATTATTCAATTTGTAACAAATTGTGATAGCACTTAGAAGCATTTAAACAGTGCAGGAGTCACTGAGGTATTCAGTATTTTACAGATATTTAGGAAGTGCTGTGTACTTTAGTAAAATTACGTTTATGTTCCATCAGCGTCACAGATGGTGATGAAGGGGTGTATGAAGTGCTGCTCATTTCCCTCTCTTTAATTGAAAATAATTATTTAAAGCAGGGGCTTATGTTGGTAAAAAGAATGATGTGCAGAACAGAATAATTTTATTCCATGTCGTTTCTCAGGTGATACAAATACTGTCATGTCTAACATTGTCTGACCTAACTGAAACGAGCGAACAGATGCGAGTTTTGCACCAGCTTATTCTCTCCTTTGTTACAGAAGAAAACTTTATACACCCTTTTGCTTCGTAAACTTATTGGCCAAAATGACTGATTTGACACAGATCCATTTAGTGGTAATTATTTATTACATTTATATAATTGAAGACTCTTAGGCTTCTCTTTAAATTTTAAATACTGTAGGAAAACTAAAGTCAGTCCTGATCTCAGAGCCCTTAATTTTTGTGGCATAACTGCCATTAATTTAGTGAGCCCTGAGGCTTTGTGCTATAGATATCGAGTGATGTTTTTAGAAAATACAGAATGAAAGTGTCTTTCCAGGGAAAAGGCACAAATGTGACTTCCTCTTTTTAAAGCTAAAATTGCACCTCAAAATTGCCACAAGTTTTGTGTAAATATAAACATTTCTGAAGAGCACTAGAAAAGGAGAGTCTCCTTTCATTTGTAAACATCATTGAAAGAGCAGTTAACAGCACCTTAAAATTTGCCCTCTGAGTGAAATACGTTTTCATGGCATTTGTACAGCACTTCAAACAGATGTTTGTCGTATTTGTCTTGTGTTACATATATCCCTAAGCCCAGCGTGCTTTATGGGATTTCTCTACATTTTTCTTGCTGGCTGACATAAAACTGCTGTTCGAGGCATGGGGTGATTACATTTGCATATGACTGGGGGAATTTACGCTGATATTTGACTTTCAGTCCTATGCAAATTACTGGCATCCAATTTGGCAGAAGGAAAATTCCTGACCTTTGAAATGTTCGTTTTCAAGGGTCCAATGGGATCATTATGGGCATTGCTGTCTGTGTTTTATACCACAGCTTAATGCTTTGGAATAGTTGGAGCTCCTCAGCTCCTTCCTATGGATACTGGTAGATATTTTTCACTGAATGTTGAGGGTTACTAATTTGTGATAGCATTTTACAATTTTCCATGCTTTAGTCTTCTTTAGAAAAAGCCTCTCTTTTACTTGTAAATGTCCCTAATTAAATAATGCTGAGATAATTTTATTTGCATATAATTTTTAATCTTGTAATCTACTCTGGAGAGGTCTAAAAATTGGAATAGTTTTGAGAAGAGACCTCTTCAGATGGTACCCTCCTAACAGCCTGAAATTCTTCCTAATATTCTAAAAATTAACAGAAAATAGGAGCCCATTCCATCTCGCTGGTAAATAAGGGACTGCAGTCATTCAAAACAGTTTCCAGTGACAAACTTGGCATTTACACACTCCCTATCAGAATTTAGGTATAAGATGGAATGAGAGGCTGTATGTGTCTGACAATTCCTATTTGAGAAAAGCAAAGTTAATAGAGCTGAATCCTTCCAGAACTTTGTGTTTCACTAATCTCTGCTGCCCAGTTGTACTTCTGTGAGCCTTAATTTGCTGTTCAGAGCCCCGTTAGCGGCTGGAACACAGGATGTGCGCAAGCAAAACAACAACAGGGAGTTAATAACACTTCAAGGTTGACCCGCCCTTTATCCCAGAATTCGTTCTTTATGTCTTCCTATTGATCTGACTCATGCAGCTTTTTGTCACCTGGGAATTAGCAATTCAATGTTTTATTTGACCATTTATCTCTTTAGCAAAATTGTTGCAATCTCTTTGACCTTTTGGAATGTTTATGACAAGGTGTTTGCAGTTAATTGCGCTCGTAAAAGAGCAGAGCTCAGACCGGATCTGATCCGTGCAAGGAGCCAACCAAAAATTCCCTTACAAAAGCATTCTAAGCTGTAAGGTGAGTATTTCATTTGTTTTCAGTATTATTATTATTATTAAAAGAAATAAAATCTAATTTTAGGCACACCACTAAATTGCTAATCTGGTATAAATCTGCATCCTGTCAGTGGAATTCATGTGCTCCCCCTGATTTCCTCAGCTGCTGCACTGGAATTTGGCAATCTGGAAATGACTGGCCTCACAAAGCCTTACAATTATTTAGTAAGGAACTGGGAAAAAGTGACTGTCACAGTGGTGTGAAATTTCACAAAACAAGAGCAAAATCTCACTAATACCAATACTGTGTAAATCAAACCAGTCACTGGAGAATCCTTGAGTTATTTTCTTCACTAGTGAAATGTTTTGGTGTCTGCTCATGAGCGACTAACTCCGAAAGTCTGTTCTTTCCCTGTGTCCCACTGCTCTCCTGTTATCAGAGTCAAATGCAGGTTGGCTGCTTTTCCAGCTGTGCCTTTCCCACAGCTCCCGAGCACGTTCCCTGCGCTTCCATGTAATTTCCAAGGCCTCGCTTTAACCGATAAGGCCTGAGGTGCTTGGCTTACTCACATCTGCTGCTTTCCTGGAGGTCAATCAAACAGTTCTGCATTCAAGAAGTAATGGGGTCTTACAAAGGAAAACAATTATTTCACGTGAAATCTATTGATCTGGTTTCTGTGGTTCATGTGGTGTTTTGGGTGCAGAACAGTTGCTTGAAACAATTTGAGATCAATTCAAGTGTAACTGAATCAATAGATAACCATAACTGAAATGCAGCTCTTGGTTTTTATAAGAATAGAGTTTTTGCTCCTGACAGTAAAATGAGAACGCTAAGGGTGAGCAAAACAGTTGGAATTAGAAGCTCTTGTGTATTAGTGACAAGTAACTACTAGTAGTCGTTGCCTAAATTTCAGTCTAAAGGAAAGCAGGGACATGAATAGCATTATGAAAGCAGGGATTTGTTCTTTTTAAACTAATTTTTATAAATGCTTCCCAAAGAGTTGGGTTAATTTCTTTTCTATTCTGAGTATCAAATCATCTAAAGCTGAATTTGCCAGGTTTATGACATTGTTCAGAATGTTGTCACCTTTATATAATTTTGCTTCAAGGAGTGAAATTTACATTTTTAAGTTACCCTACTTTCACAATAAGCGCTGGTGCTAGAAACTTGTGATTTTATAACCATGTCTCCTTTCTATATTGCCCACAGAGTTCGGTTTTATTTTACTCATTTTTGTTTGCTCCAGCTCTCTTTTCTGTTGAGAGTTTATTCAGGCAGAAAATTTCTGACCATTCAAAAGAAGTTTGAAAACAATGGATGGGGAAAGGCAATCGGGGTATCAGAAGATGTATTTTGACGTTAACTCTTTGTCTGCTGCCGGAGCACAGGCTGGCAACAAAATTAATGGAGCAAGGGAAGCTTTTGTTAAGGCAGTTATTAAATACAATCACTTAGTCCTGCACATAGAAAATGTTGTTTTGGAAATCTTTCCTGTAAAATGTTTGGTGCTGATGGAAATCTGATGGACACTAAAATAGGCAAGGTTCTTTCCAGCTCTGTGGAACCTGTATATTACTTTTTCTGCAGGGATAAGAACGCTTTGGGATCCACAGGATGAAAGTCATAACTAATTTTCTGATTCCTCTGTTTTTGTGGGCAAGGGCAGCAACTATAACAGAGTAATACCTAGTTAGTAACGACTAAAAAGTGACAGGCAAAAACTTTAAAAGTATTTTTATGCTTTTCTGAAATTTATTTCAGTTGAAAAAAGTTGTGGTTTTGCATCTTACTAATTTGCTTTCCTAAAATAATTATTTGACAAATGATTAGTAGTGGATATTAGGATAAATTTGCCTCATTACAAATATACATTACAAGTACACATAACAAGAGGTTTCCACAAACACCATTAAAATTGTAGTGCAGTTTAAGCAGCTTTTGAATACATGATTGTTCCTGGAAAAGGTATTTTGGGGGTGTGTGTGATGCTGAAATGTTCAGATAAACCTGCTGGTTCTGCAGAAGTGCCTGTTGTAGGCAGAAATACATAAACCATTGCACAAAGAGCTGAGATGGATTCAGTCCTCTGAGCCTGGGTATTGGGAACTGCCCCAGGCAAACTCAGTGAGACGCTTCAGATACTCTGATGTGAATTTAGTTGTGAGGTCTTGCCTAAAATTACTGATTTCAGCAGAATATTCTAATAGCAATAGCAGCAAGAAGAAACTCTATTATAATACTTGCTTTAGTGGCTTCTGGATCTTCTGTCTGGTCCAGTGATTGTATGGTTATATTGAGAATTCAGGACTTTTAAAAGCATCTTTTTACAGATATTGGGCAGCAGCCAGTGAAGACTTTTTACTGTTGTACCCTGAATTTAGGAGCTGTGAGAGTGCACAATCTGCCAACTGCTACTGATCGGAGCTGTGCTGTGCCTGGGCTGCATCAGATGATGCAACTTGCAAATGTTTTTATAATGCAATAAACGGTATGAAGAGGATAAAACTTTGCTCGTTGATCTTAGAATTGGAAATTTAAAATCAGGCTCAGCCTTTCTGCTGCACTGGATGAAGATGTGGAGGTAAATAATATTTATGATTTGCTGCTCAAATTATTGTTGCTAAAGAACATCAGCCTGTACAGGCTGTTGGTGCTCTGTTTCCCAGAAGGATCAGTGGTATGACCATCTCTGGTCTCCAGGTGAGCTCAAACAATAGACAGAACCTATTTTTCTTTCGTTTTTTGTTTTCCCAAAGCAGGTACCACTCCAGGCTGCTGTGGGTGTTCCAGCACTGCTGATTCACCATCTCCAGAGATGGTCACTTAGACATCAGAGCTTGTGCTGATCAGCTCCTGGGATGTTGAACAGCTCAGGACCTGGTGGGTCCACAGTGCTCAGAAACCTGCACTGCTGCCCCTGCAATGGAAACCTGCCCTCAGCATCCTGCACTTCATACTTCAACCTCCCTCTGAATGGAACTCCCTCTGAATTTAGGGCTAATTTTCAATCATCTCTTACCTCTTGGAGTGCTCCGCTTGGTGACTCTGCAGCTGCTGCAGCGCAGGATGGAGCCCAGCTCTGCTTGCAGCCTGGGGATGGGAGCTGTCCCCAGAACCCTGCCCTGGGCTGTGCCTATCTCGTGTACAGACCTTCAGCCCTATCTCTAAGTAATAGATCGTCCCAATTAGGACTCCTAATCTGAGGGATCATTTTGGAAAAGAGAATTGGAGTTAATATTCAACCTGCTTGGTTTTTTTCCTTCCACCTTTCTTCATTTGAATGTCCAAGTTAGAACTGGCTTTACTCAGAGCTAAATTTCTTTACTCTGAGGTAAATAATGCTAAGGAGAAAATGTAATGTTTGTTGGTGGTTCTCATTTAACACACCAAGAGTAATATCACAATTCATTTAGGTAATAGGCTGCTACAGAGACTAATTAGAAACTGTGAAAGTCAGGAATCATAAGGGGTAGTGAATCTTCTAATTAGCTGAGGTTTAAAAGCTGACAGAAAATCAAGATGCAGAGGGTCACAGCATGGAAGGGAGGACTGGTCATGGGTGAACCCATAAATGCTGTGCCGGGGAAGTGCTTTTCCCACATGTGGCATTCACAGAAGCACAGATCCCACAGCCCACTTGCCACCTGCCCTTATGGCACAAGGGGCAAAGTGGAAAACGTAACTCAGGCTAACACTGATGTCTTTCTCCATTGCCTGTTGTAGGAGAGAGTTACCCAGTCTGGACACCATAGCTCTCACCTGGCTTGTGGGATGGGCCTAGAACGAATGAGGTGGGATTGATGGAGGAACAGTTTATCCTCTCACTGGTCTTACTATGAAATGGGAAATTAGGGAAGATTATGTATTTCTGAAATAATGTGGACTTGCCAACTTGTTGTATTTGCACATTTTCCACTTCTATCATTTGGGAAACCTCTTTACCTTTCCTATGTGATACTTTGGGTGCCACAGATTTTCTCTCAGCTCCAAGACAGGTTTCCTAGGTTGATTTTTTTTCCCCACTGTGCTATCAGTGATCACCTGCAGAGGTGTGCGCTGGTGGAGCTGTGTATTTCTGCTTAAGAACTGTGATATATAAAATGTCTCTTTTGTTTCAAGCGCCATTAATTGTGCTTTTTAAAAGCCCAGGTTAAAAGCATCAGCTCTGCAGTTGGAATATGCTTATCTTTATATGACTAATGCTCAGACCAGGAATTACAAGAAAACGGAGGGAAATGTATCAAGACACAGCTTCAATATTTTTGTGTTTCCAATTGTTCTCTTCAGCTAAACCCCATAAAATTTTGGAGTTCCATAGGCACAAACACAGAGTAACCAAGGCAGGCTGTACTTCGGAGATGAGAGCAAAATTTTGAAACTTTGGTGGTTTTCAAAGTCTGGTCTGGTGCGTCTGCTCATTACAAAACAGCAAAAGGAACCCAAGAGGAAGATTCCAGAACAGCCAAATGCCTGTGTGGTTGGACTTCTCCAAGTCTGTGCCATTTTCAATCAGGGTTTGTAGATGGAAAGTGTATCTAAAAATGAACATCTACAAATCATTAGTAATTTGGGTACCCTACCATAGATTTACAAAAGTAAAAAGAAGCTGAAATTTATATTTTAGTAGTAGGGTTTGCCATTTCTGGCTTTCAAATCTATAAAACTGCTTGTAGGTATATCCTATCACTGTGGCTTTTAATGATTCAATACCAATCAGAAAGCCTGCATTTGGCTCTAAGAATGTTGTGGGAATGAAATTGGATAGAATATATTCTAAATGTGATGAAAAAACAGTGGATAAATGCTCCTTAGCTCTCTGACCTGCCAATATCAGCATTTTGTGGCTGTTGTCATTGTTTTCAAGTGCTAAGGAAGCAGATTAATGCAGGACAGCTGTCTGAATTTCCTTGGGACTTCCCTGAGTATTTTAGTCTCACCCTGGATGTTTATAGGTTCTCCTAAAAGCCCAATTTTCCCAAAACAGATGGGACAGAAGGACTTCTACTGCTACATTGGTTTCACCCATGGCAGTGGGTGGAACTGGATCTACTTTAAGGTCCCTTCCAGCCCAAACTGTTCCATGATTCTGTGCGTTAGGTAGAAGCAAGGTGGTGTGAGTGATCCCTGGGCATTGATCATCTGTGCTTTTTGCTGCCCGGGAGTGACACACTTCCTCAGGTCACCATCAGAAAAAGAGAAGTGAAAGCTCCCTTTCCAACAAATGTAGCGTTTAATTAATTTAGTGACGTGTAAGACTGCAAGTTCAGAACAAACTGGAACTGTGTGGTTGCTGCACAGGGTCATTCCATAATGGAATTAGGCTTGAGAGCCTTTAAAACACAACTTTTCCTTGCACGGTGTGTTTGATTCTCTCACGTTACAAATGTAAGTTATATATGAAATTTTAGCTCTTAGATTCCTGTGTTTGGAGCTTTTTCTTAGGGGATGGTCCCTATAATGCATTTATCCTAAAGCTGATATTGTCTGCAATGCTGGTTAACATGATTTCTGTTTGGGAATTGATAGTTGAACTCTGAATGCAGCAGTTGCTGTCCCTGGGAAAACGGAAACTTCTGAGCAGATGGATCTGCGCTTGTTCAGGCTGGAGAGAAGAAAGCTTCTGTGGCCCTTTGGCTGTGTCCCACAGGTGGTTAAACAGAGTCTGATAATTGTGTTTTATGATCATCTGTTTGTGCACCACCTCTTTGATGTGACAGTGGTAGAGCAAGTATTCAATAATTTACATACTGTACAATACAGCCAAGTATAAATGATGCATTATTCTTCCATTTAGCCCCATTTGAATTGATTGATTACCAAATCTTCCTTTTGTCATCTATCAGCATTGTGATTATTTATAACTTGTGCTGAGCTTACGCAGTAATGCATCAATCAAGAAGCTGAGTTGCACTTCCCTGACTCATAATGGATATTTTAATGATCAGGACCTGATCCTTGTATTATTTATTAATTTTATTTTGTCAACATTGAGCTTGAGAAGAGTAGCCAGACAATACAAAGCTGAGGCTGAGAAAGACAACACCCTCCCCCTTCTTTTTCCCCTTGCTTTGCATTATTGACTTTCACTGCTGCAATATTTACTTTAAAGTGTACCACAAAAAGTAACCCAGTGCTGTTAATTTTAGTAATGAGATCAGTGGTGCCCGGGGAGCCACAGGGGACATTGAGTTTGTGGCAGGGAGAAGAGCAGAGCAGTGCCTGGCTGTGAGTGCTGCTGTGGGGACACTTCCCAGTGCTTCAGGTGCCACCTGTACGGGACACCAGCCTGAGATCAGCTGGATTTATGCTTAGACACTGTGGTTTTTAAATGGATCTCGGTTGCTGGCAGGTTCACAGTGTGTTTCCACTTTATGTAGCATGCTGGGGTGTTACCAGCCCGTTTTCCTTCCCCCAAATCCACGTAAACCCCTCGTTTATCCAAACCGTCTCCCTGGCTTTCTCTGCAGCTCAAGTCAGGCTGTCTCTCCTCCATACCCACCAGGCTCCTGTCTTGCTGGCTATTCCATGGGAAGCCGAAAGAAGGAGCCAGGCCTGAGCACTGAAGTCTTCCCTAGTTAAAACCTGCAATCTCAGCTCAATCTTTTGAGTGAAGTGAGTGACATTAGTGATGAAATGGAGGCCGCTGAAACAGAATGTGGGGGTGCTGGCTCTCCTAAAAATGTCTTATGTGAGTTGGAATATTGTAATTGGATAGAGAAATCCCAGAGCAGGTCCTTTTTGGCTATTAATAGCTCTCACACTTAATCACTGTGCAACCTTTTGTAGTCTGGGCTCACCTAAAGACATTCTTGTTCAAAACTGCACAACTAGTCAGGAGCAAAACTGCCGAGTGTGGAGCTGCAGAGCGTGCAGCTCGGCTCGCTGGCCTTTACTCTCTCTGCTTCCTTATTAACATTTGCTCTGCTAAAAGAAAAGAAGATTGAACATAAAATCCTGAAGGTCGTCCATACAGTTGTCTCAATAGCAATCTGTGTGACTTTAACCCTGTTGAGGAAAAGTAATTACCCTTTGGCTTCTGGTGACCTCAACTAACCTTTGTTGAAGGACCAGAGAAAATAAAGGCTGACCAACAGCCTGCCCTTCCTGCCCTGTGGTTAACCTGCTCTGGGAATGAAGAACACCCTCAACAATAGAACCTGAAAATGTTGCCATGGAAATATCATTGGAAGAAGAAACAAAAATCTATTACAATTAATAGTGTTTTATTAGGTGACTGCTATAGAACTGTTTAATCCATGGAAGTTGCTCTATCTGAGGATCTGGGGTCAGAAAATTTCAGGCAGAATAAAAGAGGGGAGGGAGAAGTACCTCTTTAAAAATTCAGGAGCTGTTGACAAAGCTGGGGTGGTTTGCATGAGATAAAAGAATCAGATGTTGTGCACTGTAAGTACGGGAAATGATAGCAAGGAATGAATGCAATTACAGTAATTGCAAATGATCACTGCCAGCTCTCTGGCTGCTCAGGAGGGCATTGATACACCAATATTTGGGGCTTGTTATATGGCAAATATCTGGGCTCATTTTTCCCTTCAGATTTTTTTCCCAGCACTGAGGCCGTGCCTGGAGAACACCAGGTTGTTTGCAGAGTGGGTGCTGCTTTTGTGATCTGGGCACTGCCAAAATTGGGGCCTAAAATGCTTTTAGTGATTTTTTTTTTTCTTTTTTTTCTTTTTTTCCCCTTTTGCTGTGTATTAAATTCAACACCTTGCAGACATTACATTTCTGTTAAATTCCCTCTGCTTTGTGTTAGGCAGGATCTTGGGCTTCATTCCCCCAGAAACTGTTTTTGTTTGGAGCTGACAGCGCTGCACTTTGCAGAAGTAGTTTAGCAGTTTCTTACAAATATTGATGGTCCTTTGACCACACCAAGACAAAAAGTTATGAAGACATCAAAAATCCAGATGTTGCTCCTCCACAGTACCCCGGTTTTTAGAGCATGATAAGGCATTTCAATCTGTGACATTTCCTTATTCCTGTGACAAATCACAATACTTTAACAAATACCAGATAAAATAGTAAGTGTGTATTTCTGTACGTGTGTCCCTAAATAATTCCAAATTATCCTGCTGCTTTTAGAGAAATGAGAAATTTTAACACGTTCATTTGAAAACATATTAATACATTTGAAAACATATTAACACATACATATATTTCCTGGTATTGAAAATGAATTAAAAATAACTAATTTGTTAAAACAAAGTCATACACCAGCTTCCATTTTTTAGTCATTTCCAAAGCAGCAATATTTAAAATAATAATATGTTAACAAGAATAATTTAGTTTTGCTGGTAATCTCACCATTAGTGTAAATGGGAGCAAATGTGCCCTGACTGTATTTCTTCCAGTAAATGCTGAAATCATGCTAAGGAAATGAATTGCAGTAAACATTAGATTAAAATATTTTCCTTATAAAATGATAAATAAGATTTTGTTTTTCTCCAGTATTTTTATATGTCAGCTTTTAAAATTCAGCTGTGCATTTCACCACAAGAGTATTCTTCAACTGCAGTGCATTTTCAAATGGTGATTTGCAAAGAGAACATTGTGTGCTGGATAGAAACAGACTTTCATTGGTACATCTGAAACATTAGGATAATTTTCTGTATTGCAAGTTCAATAATTTCTGTAATCTTTCCCTAATTATAGCAGTTTCTGAAGTTCCTTTGCCATTCAAAAGCCTGGAGCAGAAAGAGCAGTGCAGGACTGCAGGAGTGGCAGTGCACCTCTCCTTTTGTTTATGAATGTGGACCTGTGTGTTGTTGCTTTAAAGTGAACTCTGCTGCTGTCTTCAAACACTGAAAGAGGCTTTGCTGAGGTTGTTTTAACTACACACCCTTGTGTTTCAAGTTATCAAGGCAGTGCAGGGCCAGGAGAAGGGAAAATGCTTTCATTCATTTTCAACAAGGATTCCCATGTCACTGCCTCCAAACCATTGTTTGCTCGGATCACTCACCTGGCCCTGGTGCTGTGCAGAACCAGTACCTGTTTTGTTGCCTCTTCACTTTTCCCCTCGGGCTGCTGCCAAGGTTTCCATGTTATTCCCTCTCCACTTTCAAAGGGTGTAGGTCCATGGCCTTCTGGCTGAAGCTCAGAACTAAAGTCAAGGAAGTCCATCATCCTCCATGAAATTTCTCTTGTTCTGTTTATTGAAGAGAGAGAGAAAGCAGAAGGACAATTACAATTATTGCTCCAAGGTAAGTCTATGCATAACCTGTTCTGTTCCAGGACTTCAAGCAGTTGGAAAAATCCCCTTGAATTGTGCACTTGATTTCATTTCTACATCAGGACTTGCTGCTAAGGTGTCTTCTCTTGTGGATCGTATTGTGTTGTGCTTTGTTTGGCTCATAGGCTGCATCTTTGTCCACTGTAGCCTAACATAATTCTAAGGCCTTAGAAATGTGTAAATTTATCAAGATTCTAATTTGTGGGGTGAATAAAAACAGAGGGGTGAGGGGCCTAGGAACAGTTAGTTGTTACTGTTGTTGAGTATTTGCCATCAGAAGGATTTTCTAACTGAATTAAGAATGAGCTTTTTACACTTATTCTGCTTTAGAATGTGTTTCATACTTTCAGCCTCTGAAATTACTTTCAGCCTCTGAAATTTATTGTTGTCTGCCGTTGTCAGCTGACTGGGAAATGAAACACCAACTCTGTTTCCAGGGTTTTATTTTCCTGCTTTTTTCCTCTGCCCATACAGGTGTATGTTCTGTTATGCTAAGCACAGTATAGGTAGGGTAATATCAAAGCAAAAATACTCAGAATTTTTAAAATTCAAGTGCAAAGTCTGATGACATGCAACCACATTCTTTAGGAAACAAAAACCTATTTATACTTAAACTAAATTCTGTCCCTATGTTCATTGATATTTTCGCTATAAAACACAATTGTTTGGTAGCTGGTGATTAATCTCGCGAGCACATTGTCATAATATGGTGTGGAAAGGCAGAATAGAAATTATTTCTGTTCTGTTCTGACCTGATAAATTCCCAGACATCTGTAAAATTCAAAGCTTTCAAACATCCCACAATTGTTAAAGCTTTAATTGCTCTAGGATTGCCTAACTGGTGTATTTAACTGGTGGCCTCCTATTGTTCTATAGCATTATCTGAAATATTTTGCCTTTCGAGAGAGACTGAAAATACCAAGGTCTAAATGTTGTCTAAATGTTATAGAAAGAAAAGAGAATTGATACAGTCATCAGTGGTAATTGTGGCAGAAATATTAATTATAGCAAGGTTACTTCATGGCAAACTACGATACTGAAAGTCCTGCACGAACATCTGATTCTGCAAAATGTAAATACAGCCTGAATTCCAAGGAATTGCAGGAATGTTTACGCATTATTTTAGCACTTGGCACAAACTACAGAGGAGGTATTTTTAATAAAATAGTATGACATTTCTGCAGCAAATTACTCTCACTTTAAAGTCATCTACAAGCTATTTGTTAACAGTACAGCAATAAAGCATTGAATATAGTTTGGATAAGTGTTTATTGGTAGCCTACATCACACAAACAGACAAGTAAATCTTTAGCATGATGCTTTTGTTTCTAAAGCAACAGCAGTATTAGATATCCTAAAAGTTAGCACAGTCATTAAATACCTTATGGTGCTGTATCCCTGGTAATCCAATTTACAAAACTATATTCTCAGCAGAAACTCCTGGGGTATAAGTAGTTCTCTTCAGTGAGCCCTTCCTGCTTTTTCTTGTCATGAAGCAGTGATGGTACATTTTTATCCTGTTGATAATTTGACTCTCTTTAAACTATTTCTTGTTGCCCCACTGGGCTGCTCTTTATTAGGGTGGAGGTAGCTGGAAGCCTGAAGGACTGCAGCCCATGTATCGTTCTTCCTTTTTTACTGTACCTCAAATTTCAACATAGCATCATTATTCTGAGGCAAGAAGAGAAAAGCTGGTCCATATATTCCACACATTGCTAGTCCTTCCTCTACGTCCTGCAGTGCCAGGGAGGGGGATTATTGCTGCAGAAAAAAAAATCTGGCCATAGTGTAGGAATAATCACTGCAGTCCAGCTCACCCCCACACCTCTCTTTCTCTCTCGCTCCTTCTCTCTCTCTGCCTCTGTTTGAGGCCCCAGCTGATTCAGTCTGCATCCATCCATACATAAATCATTGCCCTTATTCTATTGGTTACATGGTACATGGCAAGTATTGATTTTTTCCGTTGCCTCATTGCTGGAGAACCCATGGTTTTTGTGAGACTGAAAATGCAAAATTTTTTTTTTTTGCTGGAGATCTTGTCAAGGGACAAAAATGACAGGCAAGGAGGGTGCTATTTTAAGGTTTGTGTGAGTTAAAAATCTTTGCCTTCTCTGTTCTGCTCTCCATTTGCCTGGGTCCCAAAAAGTCGTGGCTTGTTTAATCCCTGCTGTTTAGGTAGGGATACTGCCTAAGCAGCAGGGGAATAAAGAAACAGAAACAGGGCCCGGTCATTCTGAGGAAGGCATTGCTTAATTATTAAAAGTTTAATTATCTTCTGAAACATTAAAAAGAAAAAGGATAAAGAATAATATGAAAATAATGCCATTTTAAGGGAAGAAATTACTCCTAGGCACAGGATGATATATTTGCTGTGGAAAAACTGCTGTGGACATTTATTTCCTTTCTGCATGACACAGAGATATAATATTGTGCTTAATTCTTGAGATAGGTCTTTGTAGCATTTCAAAACATATTTAATAACCTTTTGTCTGTGAGCTTTCTGTATAAAAGTGATTTTGCTCAACATTCGAAGCTGCCTGAAAATGTCTCTCAAAAGATGGCACCTTGTTTTCTCGGAAAGGTGTCTTTGAGGAACAACAGAAAGACGGTTCTGAGACAGAATATGAGATGTTCTCCTTCAGCAATAGAAAATTCCCTGGTATAAGACTCTCTCTTACAAGGAGCCTGATCCAAACCACACTGGAGTCAACAGGAATGTTTTCATTGACTCCATAGGTGCTGGATCAGCCTCAGATCCCACAGAAACAGATATTTGCCTCTGTATTTGGATACAGTTGCTTTGCCCTGTTTTGAAGGAGTGAAATGGGTTAGGATGAGTGGTTTATAGGTGGGTATAGAATATTACTATATTTAATCTGATCTGATTTTAACACCTTTAGGTTAGATATATTGAAATATGTATGTCCTTTAAAATCTGTAATGCGAAATGTGGCCCATTCCTACCCTGTGCCATTCCCATCTGCTGGATTTTGTTTCTGTGCTTTTTTGTGTATTTGAAAGCCACTGCCCATTCTTCCTTTGCCCTCCACGGTCTTTAGACCCCAGTCTTTCACTGGATATTGACTCCCTGTGTCATTTTACCTGGTTCTTCTGGAGCAGGTGGTATTTTCTATCTGCTGTTTGCATGCAGACCTAATACCTTGAACAGCAATGCAGCTTTAGAGCTTTTGTGTTCCTGAGGCTGTAGAAATCAAGCATCAAACTAAAATGATCCATAAGGCACCCCAGCCAGGCTCCCTCACTTGTCATATGGCACATAAAGGTGCACTGGCCTTCCAGGTGAGAAGCAGGGCTGGACCATTCCATCAGCCCTTCCCTGAGCAGGGCACAGCCTGCAAGGATCCAAACCTTGGGTCATTCTGTAGTGAGCCATCTTTCCTGGACGAGAGGGCAAACGTCAGCAAATGAGCTTCTTCCTTCACCAGAAATGTTGTATCACTGAAAAATGCCTTTTGTCTCACTGGAAAACATCATTTTTCTCCTGGTTTTGTATACACATAGCCCAGATCTTCTTTCTCCTTAACAGTAATTTTTGTAGTAATTGAAAGGGGAACATCTTTGTGAAAGAGGGGTTTTTTACATGTTTGTGTATTTCTCATTCATACCAATTTTCTGGTTTCAGTTCACTCCTTTAACTTTTATTAATAAAACAGGAGGATTCTTTGGCTAGCTGAGGTATCCTTGGGTTTTTTAGTATGGCTTGAGGAGTTCAATTCTTGGTCAAGGGAATAGGGTGAGTCTGAACATAATAAAGTCCTTGATGGTGAGGCAAGAACTGGTCTTGCTCACTGGGTTTTTGTAGCAGAACTGGCTACGGAAATCCTTCCTGGAAGTTTCTGACACCAGCTCGATAGCTCTTGAGAGCTTAATTGTTTCCAGATCACAGGTTATTGTACAAGGGTCTGGAGACGGGGACGCCTTTGACTTCTTCCTCTTGAAAGGAACACGAAAGAGTTCTGCAAAGTCCTTCTGGAGTGTGTGGAAAATGAAGTGGCATGGACAGCAAGATCACAGGGCAGGGCCCATCATCTTCCTTTGGATCCAGAGGGAGAGGCTGTGCCCACTGCTCTGCAGGAAGATGGGCAGTTACAGAAATAAGGATGGAATTTTCTTTGTGCCGGTCAGGGATCCCTAAAAAGGATACTGGGCTGGTACCTGCCCTCAGTGGGTGCTGGTGCTGGGTGGCTACACGGAGCCTTTGGGAAGCTCCACCTGGCTCCCAGCCTGGAGCCAATGCTGATCCAGCCTTGTGCATCCAGCAGCCAAACCCTGACCACAACCCTTCTCTGCAATGGCAGGATAGGGTTAGTGCAGCCAATTCAGCCAAGCTCTGCTTGCACATCTCTTCTGCTGGAATGTGAGGGTTGAGTTATTAATTTCCTTGAAAATGGACATGAGCGTTACTAAATAATGATAAGGTAGCAACCAATAAAAATACCTTTGTTGAAAATGAAGGTTGAGGTTTTCACCCTCGAAGGCTTTCCTAAATAAGGTTGCCAATGTAGAAAAAAAAGTCTTGCCAGTCTGTTTCATAGGGAAGAAATTACAGAGCACTGAGAGCTGACACGGAAGCTGAGGCTCTGTTTGAGCTCCTGCTTGTGACACACGTGGGGAAAGGTGCTGAAGGACTTGGTGTCCGTGTGGGAGTTTGACCCCTACAATGCTGCTAAGGGCAGTGGGGGCTGCAGTGCTTTGCTCAGCGAGCCTTAGGCACAAAAGCATCTGGCTCAGCTCAAACGTGGGTGTTGCAGTTTCTTAAAAATAAATTTTAAAAAAATCCAGCCCCCAAAAGGGAAACAGGAATACCAAGTCCTTTTTGGAGGAGCACCTGCCCCTTCTTTTGTTTTCTCAGCTTGCTGTTGTGTAAATCGGTCTCTTGCACCCAGCAAATGAACAGCATGAGCTGCAACATGCTGAAGTAGCCTGTTGTGGATTTATCCATTTAAATAGGAGCGGAATATGGTGCCACTTCATTTAACCCATGCTGAATGCTACATGAGATCCCTGCATGAACAAAGTTATTCAGCAATAATTTTAAATCCCATCCCTCGCAGAAAAAAAAAAAACAAACCCAAAACCCCTCAGAACTATACAGTTGGAGCCTGTAGTTGCAATAAAAGCCAGGAAAAGATTATTTTACCTGAATTTATCGCTTAGCAACCAAGAATCCACCTCCTGAGATTGCCATTCCTGGGTTACCAAGTAACTGCCTGTGACAATTACCAAACAGCTGTCCCAGGAATCTACATAGCCTTTAACCCCCGTCAGCTGAAAGATGGGCTGATGACAGCCAACAAACAATAGAAACACACCCTAATATTTTATTTAAGAGCTGAGGGAAGCCACAGCTGTATGGATCATTCAGCCAGCTGGATTTAACTGCTTCAAACTGCGTGGCCTGACTTCAGGAAACTGCTCTATGTGTTTAAAGATGCATTTGGGTCTTCAGCCTCCAAACTTTGTGTCAAATAATTGAGTCCAAACTCTCAAGACAGGGTTTGCTGTTGTGTGGGAGTGGGAAGCAGCTAATTAGAGAGCGTGGCAGTGATTTACAAATTTTTCTTATTAATTAATTGTGTTCATCTTGGGTTTTTCTGAATGCAATTGTTCCATTGATTATCACCGAGAGGGAGAGCATTAATATATCCAAGTAATAAAGGAGTGATTTAGAATGAGGGAAAAAAAGCATAATCAAGACTGGTAAAATAAAAGTAATGGGAAAAGAATACTGAGCTTGGATATTGAGAGCAGCTTCTTGATAAAAAGCTGGATTATGTTTGGGGGTGGTATTCCAAAGGAAATGAGGGAAACTCTTATCCACGGTGTATGGAAGTGAGCTGGAAACAGTATAGCACTGGAAATATTTGATATATTGACTCGGGTGTCTGACATGAGCTGTGCCAATTGCGCTTTTTTCCCACCTTACCATTTCTACTTTCTGTGTTTTAAAACAAAACTACAAATTTTGTTAACAAAGTTACAAAGAGCAGCAGGGAACTCGCAACAATTTGCAAACGCAAAGTTCTTCGGCGCCGCTTCAGAGATCCCGAGCCTGGAGAGCTTTAGGGCTGTGCCTTCTGCAAGTTCTGAGCTGCTCCTTTTAGTTTAAAATAGAAACAGGAAGAAGGTTTTTGGAAGTTAAGGGCCCTGTTCACATTTACAAATCCCAGGCATGCGAGCTGGCTGGGATGGCAGCAGCTCCTTTCTCCCTGCAGGCTCTGTGCAAGCATCCAGGGAGGGAACACTGGGAAATCAGCTGTGTCTTGCTCCTGCAGGTTTTCTGCAGCATCTCCTAGTTGAGAGAATAGAAACTGCTCTGCTACACTCCTTTTTTCTTTCTTTTTTCTTCTTTGTTTTCTTTTTCCCTGTCTGGTTCCGTGTGCCACAATAGTAAGAAGCGGCTCAGAAAAATCTCCACCAGCTTTCCACTGGCAGCAAGTTCACAAAGGAAATTTTCCCCTGGCCACTTGTGTCCAGAAACCACCTCTTTGGCACTGGAGGATTCTTTAACCACCTGGGCAAATCAGTCTGCATTTAATTTGGCTCCCTCTGCATTTCCTACATAATGTTTAAAGCAAAATTGATAACATTTACCTTTTCTGCACACAAGTGTAATAACTTTTCAGGCACTCAGGCTGAGGAGGAATTTCTGCTTCCTGCAAAAGGTTAAAAGCCCCATAGCCACAACAGCATCATTTCCACTGATAAAGTGACATCTCTCATGGATGGGAGTGTCCCACTGCAACACAACCAGCTTTCAGTGAGTCCATGCAGGAAGGAAATGCTGAGGACTGGGACACAGTGCAAGGGACCCTGCAGGGATCAGCACACACCTGTGCAATGAGCTGTCAGCAGCAACACCTTTTCGCTTAGAACTGAAATGACACCTTTTTGTTAGCACTGATTGCCTGAGTGATGAGGAATGTGTGATTGCTTAGCAGATGAGCAGAGACCTTGGAAATATTTATTAAAACAAAGTTGAAGCGTAATTTCTTGTCAATATTAATGACTTGTCATTGCCATCATTGCAATGCCTTTGCATATCTGCTGTGGAGGTTTGGCCAGGCTTGTAACTCTGTTAATGAGATGTCTGAGGGAAGCAGCTCCGTGGTCACACACAACTCATTTTTTTGGGGAGAACAGAACTGTCTCAAACTTGTCACTGCCTGGAGGGTGCTTCCTTTGCTAAGTACCAAAGAGGCTTTCACTCCTAAACTGCTTATTGGCTTATGTGTGTAGAAGGAAAGGGTAAGAGATCACAGCAACTCTCCCTTGCACCCCATCCTGCTCATCATTTGTCTCCATGTGGAATTTGGTACAGGGGCACTGTGCTGGGACATTGATTCTGTCTCTCCATGACAGATCATGGTTGTCCTATTTTCTGGCTGGAAGTTGGTTGGTTACGTTGACAGATGTTGCAATGATTCCTTTGGCAATGTTCTGTTGTGCTGACTGTTCAAACAGGAAATTCATCTTTTAGTATTTGCACATGTTAAATGTTTGTTTTAGTAGGAATCGGCTCTGACAGCAGGCTGGTCAAACCATGTTTTTGGAGCAGCAAACTCTGGAATTCTCAAAATCCCTATTAGGGTTTGGAGCCCTGCTCCCTGAAGTCCTACAGGACTGACTTTTGAGGAAAGGAGACTTGAGGTCCAGGTTGCTGCTGTGTCACTCTTTGGGTGCCTGTGAGTGCTTGGTGGCACTGGGTCCAAATCATCCCCTGGTGTGGCATTTGTAAGGTTGGTCACATGGCAGAGCCTGTGCTGCCTTTGGTTTCCCTTGAGGCCTCATGTCTAAGGTGACACAAGCAAAGAGCAGAGTGGCTGTGGCTGGTGCTCAGCAGCAGAGTCAGGACATGCCCAGGAAGCACAACAAGAAGTGCTTCCCTCCACAGCACGGCCAGCTGGAGGACTTGATCTGAGAAAGCTGAATTTCCATCTAAATCTCTGGTTGGTTCATCCCATTTCAGGTCACTGCTTTTTGGCCTTGGCAGGCACCTTCTTTAAAGGACAAGCTACAAATGCTGGTGTGATTTTTTTGTTTCCTAAATTTTCATTAAGCAAAATTCTGTGAATTATTTGTTTGAGGGCTAACAGTGTTTCCTGTGTGCTTTCCTGGCATTAGAGAGCCCCTGGCCAAGATCTGTTGTGTTGTGCTTCAGGAAAAGTTCATCAGTTGTCGGAAATTACAATATTTATTTCTGTAAGTCTGGTGTCAAGCACATTTTGGGATGCAGCTCCATGGAGACTTCTGGTGCATGTGTGCAGCAAAGGCCTAATGTGGTCAAAACCTCCCCAGTCCCCTCCATTGTCACATCACAGGTGAGACAGAAGTGGCTTCAAGCCCCATGCGAAAGCTGCTTTATTTCTTGACAGCCTTTTGGAAGTCTTTCAGGGCTGTTTTGGGTAATGGAACATGGAAGTGGGAAAAGGCTTTGCGGCAAGACTGGCAGATGCATTTCTGAGAAACCCATTTGGTTCCTAAGTGGTGATTTTTGGTGTCATTTGTCAGGACCAAAGTCACGTGGAGGAGAACTTGCTGAGGTGAGTCAGATGACAACACACAGGTGTATTTGCAATGTACACACAATTCCATGAGTAATGTGCGCATATATGGCAAAAATGTTTCCTGGTGTCTGCTTACAATATTTCAGGCACAAAATAGACTCACCTTATAAACTCACCACTCAGGAGTTTATAAGGAAATCAGAAAAGTCAGTTAGCTAGTGGATCCTTGAAAATGTTATACCTGCAAGAAGGGAAGAGAACCCTTGGGAATCCAGTGCTGATCAGCATTGATGAAATGAAGGAAATGCAGTGATATTTATCCTTCAAAACATGGCATTTGGGTATCCTGGCATTTGCAGTGGTGTTATCAGTTTGGAACTTGCACTGATTTTTCACCAAGTAGTTGAATTTTGAATAGATGTGGTTTCTGAAGATTGAGAGTCGTGCATGTTTTGACAGTTTACCTGATCACCAGGATTTTGGATGTTATCTTTCTGTTTTGATTTATTATTTTCTTCTGAAATTCATTCATTATAAATCCTGAGTGACAGCATCAGTTCTGGAAGGGGCACACTCTTTCCAAAAGAAACTCAAAGCTGTTTTCACGAGTGTTGGTGAAAGCGTAGTGCAGGAAAAGGCACTGTCTTTTAACAAAGTTTGGTTTTAAGCATGAAATAATCAGGATTTGGATGTTATTACAGTAACATTTTTTTGTTAAAAGGAACTGGATTTATAAAAATGAACCAGCCCTTCAGCCAGACCCGTTATGAATTGCAAAAGCAGCTGGGAGATTTGGCTGGAAAATCAAGGTTGGGGTTTTTTCTTCGTCAGAGTTTGTAAGATATTTGGAGGCACATAACATTTATTTCTTATTTTTCTGAGTTTCAGTCCAGGTCTTGGAAAAACCCATCTGACAGTGAGTTTGTTTGTATATTTTACATTTTTTCCCTAAGTATGCTAGGCTCATTAGCAAGCCTTGGAAAAGGCATGCTTTGTTAAAGTGAGTATGGAAAACAAGATACTGAGGGCTCAAATCTGTCTCCAGAATATAAATAAGCATAGCTTCCTTTGGAGCAGATTCTGACCACAGTTATACTGGAACCCTTGTTCCAGGGAGAGCTGTGAATGTGCGTTTGCTCGGAAATGCTGCACCTTCAACAAATTTCCTCACAGTGGTCGCTGAGTTCCTGGCTCTGGGATGGGCCGTCTGCCTTCAGAGGGGCTGCAGAGCATCCAAAACATCCCGGAGGGCAGGCATAGGACATGGAGTGTTGCTGGGTGGGAGATCCCTGCCCAGCAGCAGTGCGGGTGTCAGGGCTGTCCCAAATCCTGCTGTTCCCTCGCTGCCCCACAGCGCTGGCCAGCAGCGAGCAGCACTGAATAGTCTGGCGCTGGCTCTGGGCTCCCTGGAAAAGTTGCCTCTTTCTGTGGATCAAGGGAAGGCAAATAATTTTTCCTTGCTTTACATGGAGCCGTTTGTTTGGTTGTGGTTTTGTCCCCAGCAGCAGGGGGGTTCTACCCCTGCATCCACCAAGGACGTGGCAGTGGCAGCTCAAGTGACTTAACTCTGGTTTGCTCCATCCATCACCCGCTGTGTAAATACTACAGGATCAGCTCCAGTGTGCTGACCAAAGAGGGCACTGCTCCAAACTATGCTGCAAAGTCTTAAATGAAATACATAGAAATGTCTGTGATGTTGGGTGAAACACTCCTCTTCAGCTCAGCATCTTAATTTTTATGGTCATTTTAAAATGAAAAGATGGGATTTGAGAAGTCTGTACATGTGAAACATCTGTGGGAGTGCTGCTTAACTAGTTGGCACACGGGTGGATGTATCCTCATTAGACATAATTTATACTTCCCTGTTAAGCCAAAGTCATTCTATTCACTATCATTATCCTAAGCTGGGTCCTTTGGTGATCTCATAATTCCAAAAGTACAATAGCCAAATAAGCCTTGATTAAAGCAGTCCCTGATTTCAAGCCAGGCATATGTTAACACTGGAGAATAAAACAGTGGAGCTGCAGTGGTACTGGAGAACTCAGAATATCCTGAACTGCTGCTTGAAAGAAGCACAGTTTCTAGAGACAGGGTGTAAAATTTTACATTTGAAATGTACTCTGGAGCTCCAGTCTCCCCGAAGGATCAGATTTATCTGGTTCTTGAATTTATCACCAGCAGAATATTTATGTGAACCTGAGCATGACACCAGGTGACACCTTTTAGATCTCTGAAACGTCTCAGGCTGCTGCGGTGCCATGTGGCAAACTCTGTGAAATAATTTTGATGAATCACTCTTCTGGATGTAAGTGGTTTTTGCTGTAACCCATCTGTGCTAGACGAAACATCTTCATCTTCACAGAATGTTTACTTTTGTCGGGTTCAGCAGCTTTCCCCGTTACTCGTAATCTGAAACCCCCTTTTGTAGTTTTGCTCTGGAGATAACAATATTCTATTTATGCCGTAAAAAGGCCAGTTAGATGAATGCTAAAAAGTCAGCTTTTGGGCAGCAATTTGACATGGTGGAAAATGATGCCTTTTAAAATATTTTTCATACTCTGTTTTGTGTGGCAAAACTAAATTTGTCTCAGTTGAGCTCCATATGTTAACCTTGCCCAGCAGGTGCAGTTTTCCCTTACAAGATGCACTAGTCTCTCGTGCTGCTGCAGCGCACGGTTCTGTCACTTGGTGGGATTTACTAGAGGAGCAATCTTTTTCCAGCTGGATGAGACGGGAAGGAGGAAAATATTTTCCCATCTGCGCAGACTTGAGAGCAGCTCTGGAGCAGCAGGAGAGCAGGACTGTTAATGGTGCTGCTTAACAAACTATAGCAGGAGGACTCCCTGGAGCTCTGGGACCAGCAGAATTTGCCTTCCACTTCCCTCTCATTCCTCTCTGGCTGGAGCCAAAACAAAGGGAACAGTTTTCAGAGCACATGGAGCAAATGCTCTAAAGTGAGCAGGTAGTAGGAGGAATGGTGTGCTGGAATATCTGCTTGAACATTTGGGGAACCCTTTGAGTATTTGTTTAAACCTTCCTGTAGTCAGCAAAGCTCCTCGCAAAAACTTGTGCAGCAAATCATTCATTACTTCCTGGCTTTACTGCCCAGGGAGTGGCCTGCATTTGGATGCAGTGCTGCATCTTTCCCTGGATAACTCAAAACCAGCATTTCTGGGATACGCAAATTTCCAAGTTAGCTGTCAGCTCTGCTTTCAGCTCTGTGGCTTACACCCCTCCTATCCTTCACTGAGATTCTGGTGTCTTTATTTTCCTATTGAGATAATCAAGTGTCATTCTTACTATTTTTTAATTTGGGAACTGGGATTCAGGGAAATTGCACAACTCTCCAGAGAGGAAGGAGTCTGGATCCCACAGCACTGACTTTGTGCTGAGCAACACCAGCTCAAGTGAACATGGAGTGTATGACCCATCCTGTGGCCTCAGGGCCACTCTGAAGGATGGCACAGGGATCCTCTGGTCATTCCTCATGTCACTGTGCCCTGCTGAAGAGGCCTCTGCTGGATATCTGCAGGTGAATTCCCTGGCTCTGTTTGTTAATGATATCCCAGGTTTATTTTCTCCTTTGTCTTGAGTCTCTAATCAAGCAGTAATTGAATTAGCTGGAAAGAAGGATAAGATAAATTATGAGGAAGAATTAGCTGTGTGCACCTGAGGTCAGAAGGCTCCTAGAAAATTCAAGGTGAGAATTGGCTGGACTATAAATGAGATTTAGCAGGAAGATACCAAGTTCTCTGGAAAATCGAGATGCAGAGGTGCATATTACAAATCAGCTGTGAAAATCCAGGAGTCTCAAAGTCTTTGGGCAATCCCTTTCTGTTTTAAGATGGGGAAGCAAAGGATTGCACTTGCATTCTTTCCAAATGCTGTATTTGATGAAGGGAGTTTCCCTGAAATTTAACTCTTCATTCTTGTGTCGATAGACTTTGCCAGAAAGGTATTTTCCTTTCTGTATTAATATTAAGGTAGTAAATTGTCTATCCCTGTGTTCACTCACTGGCCTTTCTTTTTTTTTCCCCCTCCTCGGGTTGGTCTGTGGTTTGAGTTCATCTTTCATGAAAACCATATGTTGGATTAAAGGCAGGGTATTATTTTCATGCATTGTAATATGCTCTATTACCTTCTCCATCACAGCCCATGTAAAAATAATTATTATTCCATGTGTCACTGGAATGATAATACTGAATACATTTGAGATTCTTTAGGTCTTTTCTAGCAAGAGTTGACTCACTGGTCTCATTCTATTTTTACGTAAGAATCAGCGAAATATAAACATCTGAATTTTATAGAAGGCTTTTAAAAATATGAAAAATGCACGTTAAAAATAATTAGAAAATTAAGTAATCAATGAAAATATTAAGGCAATGACACTAAATTATTTTATACATTGAAAACTCCTAAATAAGTGTAATTAAGTTGCAATATAAAGAAAAATTCCAGTCTTAAACACTAAAGCAGATGAACGCAGCAGTTTATACACTTGCATTTGCTTTGGCAGTTGCATTTGCTCTTTTGAACAAAGGCCACAATTAGGTGACTTTTCTGGGTTTATGAACTTAGCTTTTTGCAGCAAGTGTAGCCTGATTATCCTGACTCCATAGCAAGGGCTTCATTCGATCCGTTTACTTGATTGTTAATGTTCTCTTGTCACCAAACCTCAGCTGTGGCTGTATTAAATAAAAATACAGAAACTGGTATGGTAACCTCACCATCTGCTGTACAGCTTTGGTTTTTGTTCTGGAGTTGGAGTTGAAATACATTACTGGAAATCATGGGTTAAGTCGCTGAAATTAGATGGGACCCCTGCAGTCTAATCCATAGGAACTGGCCAATTCTTTTGAGTTTTCTGTGTTTGATTAGTTGTACTGTAATTAAAGAAATTACCAATAGTCTTCTGTCTGGAAGTGATTAACCCACCAAGTGCTCATACCTATATTCTCTAAGCATCTTCAAATAACGTAAGGCTTCATTTATGTTCCTTAATAAGGAAACAAATGAAAATCGTCTCCAGCCTTAATTCTGTGGCTTGTGTGTAACAAGCTGTTCTGCCTTGTGCCTCGGTGATGGCTGTTCAATTGTTTGTGATTATGCTGCATTTTAATTAAAGAACTAAAATGCTATTTGTATAAATGGAACGTGCTCCTTGGCACAGCCATGACCCACAGAGGGAAAGAAATCAGATAATGATGGGAGCCACCTAAGCAAACAAAACACATTGACCCTGCATGCTTGCAGAGGTGTGGGTGTGATTGCTTGAATTATGGCTAAATTTTGCCTGGCCTCTGCAGCATCAGAGTTGTCATTCATTGAGGTAAAAAAGGAAGAAAACCTGGGGGGAAGAAAAAAAACACCAAAAAAACTTCTCTCAGTTCTGAATTCTTGATGATGATGATTATTTTTGCTATTAAAAAAAAAAGCAGGTTGAATTTTGTTAGATTTGCAAACTGAAAGAGCAGCAAAATACAAATTCATCCTTAGATGGTTCTCATTAGAAGGAGGAGATTTCATGGCCTGTCCCCTGAAAAGCATAAAAACTTTGTGCCTCGAGCAAGGGTCTGATGGCTGAGGATCCCACCAGGAGAGGCCTCTGGACTTTGGACTCCAGGGTCTGGATGAGGAGGCACAGACACCTCAGGCCTACCCACCTTGCTCACTACGCCTCTCTGCCCTGATCTGCCTTCCAGGTGCCAGAGTTCAGCTGGGAATTTTATTGTGCCTCCCCCCTCCCCTTGGACTCTCAGCTTCTCTCCAAGCGTTCCCTGGCTGTGGGCAGAGGGAACAAGGCCGGGTGAGTTTTTGCTGCGGGAGTGGTGCCGCACCTGGCAGGATAATGCTGAGTGCAGCTGCGGCCCCGCTGAGCGCCGGCCTTCGCCAGCCGCCCGCTTCCTGCTGGGATAACACAACAGCAACCTTGCCACACATTCTAGTAAAAATAATCTCATTTTCTTCAGCCTAGGCCAGAGCAGGCCTCGTGGAAAGGGGCAAAAGAAGAAGGGCCGATAAGGTGTTTTTGCCTCGTCTGTCAAATATGTTCTGGGAATCTTCCTGCACCTGTTTTCACCGTAAATGAATTTGTGCGTCAGCCTGGAGCTTGGGCTGTGCCCTTCACATGGTGAGGGAGACACAGACACCTCCTGCGGCATTCCTGCAGGCTGTCATTTAACTCTTCCTATGCATAAAATGTGGATAAAACCAAGATAGCCTCTTACAACATTCAAATTAATGCAACTGCCTTAAAACCAGTAACATAGTATGTCACGTGTTGATAAATAACCAATAGATGACACAGAATTTCAAGAGCTTCTGTGAGACCACAAAATAAAAGTTGCTCTACAAAAGTCCTAAATTATAAATTCTGTAATTGGAATTTCTCGTTTTGATTCATTGTAAATTGTGTGGTACTCACAGCAGCTTTTCAGTGGTTCCTTAAAAGTGGTTATTCTCATGGAATATTTTTTAGCTTAAAGATCTCTCACATGTTCAGCCTGAAGCTGTATCTGTGTTGCTGTTGATGTCTCAACTGGATATTGCAGGAGAGGGACACTGTGGATGGAAAAGCTTTGAAGAGAAGCATTTCCTAAGCCAAAGTTTTTCCTCTGCAGCATTGCACAGCACAAAAATGTTGGTCTAGACTAATTTAGTTTGAGAAATAGGGATATAAATGCTGTGGGGGGTTTTGATGTACTTTTAATATTAAGGAAGAAACCAGACATGAGCCAGGTCCTGGTTCTTACCTGTGCTGGGAACCTAGGCATGAATCCCAAACCTATTTTAACCAACTGATGCATCTCCTTAATTTTCATGGATTTCAAATGGAGCTCAGCTCCTCCACGACCATTTGCTGAGAAGCATCTTAGTTGAGTTTGTGTTAGTCTGAATATGATGTATAGTACTGGGCTTTTACAGTGAATAGAATTGATGGCTTCATTTCCTGCAGCGTGCAAATGAAAGTTCTGTGTCATTCTATACAGCAAATCTGCTTACACAGCATTTGTCATTGGCTGCTGCTCATCCTCAGGCTGTAGAAATAAGCAAGAGATTGGCAAATCATAGAGGCAGGTTTGTGTGGGAAATATCACTACACAGTACAAGGTAGCACATTCTGTACCTCACCTCAGCGCTGCACTCACTGAGGGCTCAATGGGAGCCAGGATCTTGTGGTGTCCTGCCAGGCGATCACAAGCATTTTTCACTTGCTGAGCTTTTGAGCAACGTGTATTCACTGAGAAATGAAGAGAACAGGGATGCTGTTCCTGAAATAACAGGACTTTTTGTGGGCTGTGAAGCCGTGAGGGTGTCAAAATCGGAAATGGGATGGTCTGGTTTGCAGCACTGAGCCTCTTCTGTGACCATCCAATGGCACCCTCTGCCCCCAGGCCCTGGAGAGTGGAAAGCAGGAGTCAGGGATGGGGAGAAGTTGCCTGTTGGGTCTGCCCTGTAAAGGGCAGTTGAGAGCCTTTGTCGAAATCTCTCAGTTCATGGCAAGGTAGTGGAGGCAGAAGACACTGGTGATTGAGCAGGGAGTGGAGTCTAAAATCTAGAGGGGTTGTTGGCTTGTCCCATCTCACACGAAACTGCAGCAAAATGGGAGTTGGGAAGATCCCCAGCCTCCAAAACAAACTCCTCATCCTTTGTTTGCTTGGTTTTGCCTCCTTTGGCTGAAAATTCTCAGGAGGGAGAAGCTCTCTCCATGAGTTACACCGTGCTTAGAACAGCCTGTCTTCATCATGGCTGGTACTTCTAGGAATTCCTGCTTTTCCAAGGGAATTCACATCACGGAGAAATAATAATACTCATCCTTACTGAATATCCTTTCCAACATTGCAAGGACTAAATGGAAATAGAGAATAAAGCTACTTTTCTGGTTCTAAAAATAATTCTTCTGGGTCATGTGGAAAATCATCGTGGAGGTTATTTGTGGGAGTTCAAATGTTCAGTTGTTCTGCTTTCCTTTTTCTAGGAATTGCTGCATGGCAGAGTGTCAGCCTCCAAAGTTCTCAAAAAACTCATGAAAAGAGCTGCTCTGTTTCCTTTGGAAAAACTGGATGGCAGTGGAAGGAGAGAAAAAAAAAGTGTTAGAATGTGTTACAGCTTTACTGGGATTTGGAAATAGAGTTTAGGATGTAGCTATTGGTGTCACAACTCAAACGGGACAAGGAATTAATTTGGGGATAGAATGTATTTCTTTTAATGTAGGACAGAAGGACTGCTCAGGGGTGGAATGTCAGTGGCAAATGATGAAGTTTTCCTTGAGAAACAATGCCATTCCTCAAAGGTTGGTAGTGTGCAATCAAGGAGGCTGTCAGGAGGCTGTTTGGAGCTTCGTCAAAGTTAAGGAAGGGCTGTTTGATGTGCTCAACCATGGGGGCACAGCCGTGAGGGAGTGTCTGTGTGGGCCCTGGTGACAACAGGAACCTATAAAGTTTGCCCAAAAAAAGAGATGGGTTTCCTGAAAGCCGCTGGCAAAGGCAGGATGCTGAGGCAGCAGGACTGCTGACCAGCAATTCCTGCACTCTTAACTGTTTGCCAAAGTGTAATAAATTTTTTTTATAGTCAAAGGCTGAAAATAGGAAAAAAAAATAAAGCAAACCAGTGCTGGTGCAGTGTGGAGCAAGTGGTTTCCTGGTCCTAAAGCAGTTGTCAAACCACAGGTCATCAGCTCCGCAGTTTGCAGTTCTTGCTCTGGAATAAAAGGAAGTCAGAGCTGAATGAGCAGCAGGGAGGTTCCTTCTGGGTACACCCTCACTTTTAAAGGCTACCTTGCTCTTTTTAGTTGTATACCAGCATATATATTTAAAAGATAAAGGAAATCAATCGAGACAGGAGCTCCCAGCCCTTTGCCCTCTTTCATCTTTTATTTATTTATTTATTTATTGGCAAAAAAATGTCTTTTTGAGTCAGGAGAAGTAGTTATATCATATATGGGAATTTCTATGTCCTGGTAACCAGAAAGGGAGATGTGGCAAAGGTGGCAGGACTGTGAATGGTAGGAAGATATATAGCCAGTTTTTACTTTTTCCATCCTGTCTATTGTGAGTGTCACATGTTAACTGATGTAAAAAAAAAACCAAACGGTTCTGTAGCCTGTATGTTGCAATTTTGTAACCTGTTTGCATGGAAGAGAAAACTCCGATGTTCCTGTTAAACTTGCTTGCATCAAATAACGGAAGAAATCAGCTCACCTGTCAATGCTCATCTTGTTTTCAGCACTAACATTTCATCTCATGTTCTCTTGCTGTGTGCTGTGCAAAGATGAGGGACACCAGAGCGCTGCTTGTTTGGAGGAGAATCTGATGTACAAAAATTGGAGGAATCTTAGCCTCAGATTTTCAGATCTATTTCTTGATACCTGTGAGCTTCAGGAGCACAGCATTAGCTTTCCTCTCTCTCCTCTGTCTCGTCAGCAGGCTGAGGAGAGGCTGAAATGAGCTGATTGTCTCCTTCTTGGGAAAAATCGAGGCACAGCCAACAAATAACCAGCATAGAAGTCTGAACAACTGAAAAGCTTTGTCTTCTGCCTTAATTAACTTCCTTGGCTCTAGGTTCTGATCTTCCTAAGTACACGTTTAGCAACGGGGTTCACAGAGCTGAAGGATGTTTGCACTGTGAGATAGAACTGCTTAACATGTTATCTAACCCTGAGAAGAGATGTGCCAGTCTGGGAGCCAGAGGGCTGGGGCAGAGGAAAGATCACTCAGTTCTAAGTAGAACTAAACGCTGAAGGGATTTTGGCATTGTAAAACAGCCATAGGCAGGAGAAAATTAGGATTTCACCTAAGAAACATGGGGGAGGGGGAGGGGGGGAAGTTTTACTGCTGGCTTTTAATCTTTTTGGCTTCTCAAATATACGGAAGGACTGGACAATAATTACTGAGTAATTTGTAGTGAGAATTGGCTGTGTTCTGCTGTGTTAGATGTGTGTGCAGCATTTCTTCCCCGTCTTCAGCCAAAGCTTCCCATGGTGCTGCTGCTGCTGCTGTTGAGGTTGCTGAGTCCCAGGTGAGGGATATTCACCATTCCAGGCATGGTCTTTGTGCATCTGTTCTCTGACTTAGGCCCAGTCCTGCTGGAGGAGCCCTGGAAACTCAGGAGACCTCGTGTACGAGCTCATCGGGACCTTGGGCTGGCTGCTGGAAATTCTTGTTTCCATGAGCAGTTTAAATCCTGTGGAAAACTCCCAGTGACTTTGCAGGGATTATCCATTTGTGGAAAGTTATTTTGAGGGAGGTGCATTCCTTTGTAAAACGGCTGGCAATGAGCCTGGGCAGCGCTGAGGTCTCAGTCCTGGCCGTGTATTTTTGTTGGTCTGAGTCTGTCCTATGCCACACGCAATGGGAATGCACACCATGACTACAGCTTGCACTTTCTATTTTAGTCCCATAAAAAATAGTAATAAAAAAAAGAAAGCAAGACTTGAGTGCATAGGTGTTTTCAGATATTGGACCCCTTGGGCTAGATCGTGTTTGTCTCTTGGTGCAGTTCTGCTTGAAAAGAGAAAACCCACCATGACCCATCTTTTGTCAGGGCCTTTGGGCTTCCAGGTGAGGAAAGTTGCATTATAAATGGAAAGCAAAATTAGGTACAGTGTTTCAATTAATTTTCTGAACATTGTTATTAATTACACTCTTTTTCTATTTTAATTCCTTATATTTCTATTTATAGTCATTGTGTATTCATCTGAATATTGTCAATAATATTCCAATATTTAATTTGAAGGTAAAGGAAACAAGTCCCCATGCTACTTTGTTTAAAGAACATGTTATCTGCTCAACATATTTCCTGTGATGCTTCAAGACAGAGAACCCTGTGCTGCTTTTATATGTAAGAGTTTGCTGTAAAAATACACCTCTTCCTGAGGTTATTTAAAATCAGGACCTACATTTCTCACCTCCCCCTGTTGTCTCACATACAGAATCCCATCCAATATTGCTGTGCCAGAAGATGTTAGCAGATAAAGTACAGAGCAGGTCAGGGTATTCCTAATTCAGATTAATGACCCCATTCCGCTGCCTCCTTAGCAGGAAATTAGAAAGTGCTGGGAAGGAGAAAATAGCGATTCATAACACAGGGCTCTCTGTATTGGCAGTTGCACTCATTAAAGCTAAGATATTGTTTTGATATAAAATAATTGAGCCTGACTTATTTATGGAATGTGGCTCATGGAGATTCCTCAAGAAGATTGCTGGCTCGATGTCCGGATCCCCCTTCTGGACAAGGGGGAAGCTGGCCTTCCTCTGAATTCCTGCTTATGGGAAATGAGTTTCTGTGCAAAAGTAAAATTTTGCCTGGATAAATGGTCCCAGTTCAAGAGCATTTAACTCCAATCTAGCATGGAAGTATGGAATGCTCCTTCAGAGTGTAATATCCATGCATGTCCCACAGGCATGGAGTCGGAAGGAGCTGTGTGTGTGACGTGTCAGGTGAGGCTGGGCTGAGGCCAAGGTGTGTATGAGCTTGGATTTTCAATTTTCAGCAGTGGCACTGGTAATCTGCAGTCTGCTGAAATCCTCTATCAGGTGTATTAGGTGTCTCTTTTGATTCTGGGTTTGGCCTGCAATCTTTAAGGACTCTCCTCACCAGATACTCCAAGGTGGCCCCGTGCACAGCTCGGTGTTGCCTTGATTGAACACTGAGGTCAGAGGGCAGCAGGAGCCAGAGGTCCCTGCAAACCCACCCTGTGCATGGGCCCGGGGAGCTCTCTGCCTCCATGTCATGAAGACAAATGGCATTTTTAAAAATTCTCCCAATGAACTAACATTCATTTTCTGGTGTCTCTTCCTTCTTTATTGCTTCCTAATGAGCTTCGTTGCCATCACCTCTAGCCTCCTGCTCCCACCCTGCATTTACACCCTTGCATGGAAGAGGAGCAAATTGAACGAATTAATTAAGTTGGCCTGTCTAATGAAATGGCTTTGGTGACTTCTGGGTTTTTGCCTCTTGCTTTTTGCAGGAATCTCCTATAAATCTTTAATGGCCACAATTGCTGGGCTTTTTCTGTCCATGGTTGGCAAGAACATCACATTGTCTTTGTATGGTGTCTCAGAGTTAATTGAGAACATTTCATTCTCTGCATATATTTATATTTTTATATATATATATATATCACATACATGTGTGTATTTTTACTCCTTATTTGTATATTTATGGTGGTCATTTTGCCTCCTTGTTTATTTTTTAAACAATGGAATTTTCATAAAAGTGCTTTTCAGGAGCCATTTGGAATAACAGCTGTTTCTTAGGAGAGGGGATCTGTGCTATTACAGTCCACAAAACTTCCTCTCAGCCCTGGACTGGTCAGGGTGTATTTTTTCTCCTGTTCTTCCCATGCTGCTTTGTTTGCTCTTGGACAAGTCTGCTGGTTCAAAATCAAGTGTTAGCTAGGTTATTATTTTCTTGCTCTTGCAGATGACACAACTTCTAACACAGCACCACTCTTACCAGATGAAAGGGCCATGGATTCTTTCCAAGGAATATGTGAATAATTTTAAATTCCTCTGCTGAAACTGCTTTTACTGAACCTTTCCCCCTTCAAGTCTGCACTGTGTTTTCATGTTGAAGTAATAAATATATACAGGCCTTTGGTATCTGGTTACCTTTCTTCCTTTTTGTTCCACAGCTCATCACTTCATTATACCTGAAAAAAAGTGATGGTCTTGTGAAGTGAAGCTTGTATAAAACACTGTTCTGGTATGAAACAGTGCCTGAAACTTCAGTTGTGGTTCACGTAAGGTCTAACACGTCATTTGTCGAAATCCCAGTGGGAACCTGATTCAGCTGCCAGTGTTGTTACCCTGTAAACTTTAGTGGCATTATGGAACAATGAGAAATACCAAATTGAAACTCATCCTTCTGTGCCATTTAATTCACTGCACATAAGCATGTTCAGGAGGAACAGCACAAGATTTTGTTCTTGCTTCTTCCATCACACAGATTATGGTGCAATATTTTGCCATTCTGCAACCAGAATGTGTAGAGATGGATGATAAATATGGGAAAGTGATTATTTTACACACTTGGTACATTGTAGTGAGTACAATGGGTGCATTTCAGTCTCCAGGTATGCAATTGCTATTACAGTCTCAGAAGGAACAAAGGGGATCCAGAATAAAACAAAAGTCGCCAATTGGGGATAGTTACGGAGAGAAAGAAGTTCTCAAAAATTCTTTCAGCTGCATCTTCTTTCTCTCTTTGTGCATTTTTATGTGCTCTTGGTGTCTTCATGTGTTCCTACTACCCCAGTGATAGAAAGGCCATCAATGGCTCTGTGGGGACCTTAAAATGCCAGAAAGTGCTGCAGAAGACACGAGCTGGGTCAGTGCTGCTAACAGTGTTCACCTCTGGAGTCAGACTTGCTACTTGGAAAGCTGCATATCAATAGTGGGTTTATTTGTGGTTTTTTTTCTTTTAGTTTGAGATACCAGAAAAAGATTGTCTATACTGAGAAGAGTGGCAAGGGTGCCCTCACCTCTAGGTGAGATTTTGGACGATTTCTTTAGTCCTTCTGTGTTCAGGTTCACTGGCTCCAGCTTTCGTAGCTGAAGTACCCTCTTTGTGTCTGGAATTTCCTGCACTCGAGGCAGTAACAATTCAGCTGGTTTTAGAGGACCAAAGTTTGTTCTTGACACTGGGGGTCTGCATTGCCTCAGATTGTTGCAGCCCTGCCAGAGGAGAGATGGAGGGCTGAATTGAACAGGTTCTGATTGCACACTTTACTTGCAGAACTAGAATGTAAAATACACATTAAAATGACCCTGTTCATTTGTGAGGGTTTTTTCCTTCCATGTCCCACCAGCATTTTGTATAAGCTGAAATTCTTATTATATTCCACTACAAATAGTCAAGTTAACAATTCTGAAATGGACCAGAAGCTTGTGTAAGGCTTTGACAGAGCTGTTGCCCTTTCTGCTTAAGGAAGGTCTTGCTTGAAATTCTGGGAGAGAGAAGGCCCAGTGCAGTGATGTCGGTGCAAGCTGCTCACTCTGCCTCAGCAGCAGAGTGGGAATTGCTCCACCACATGGGAATTGCTTCTGGGGTTTCTGTGAGCAGTTTGCACTCAAAAACTGGCACTAGGATTTAACAGAGGAAGCACCCAGCAGTGCTTGCTGAGATCGAGGGTACCTCATAGCAGGATGGAGGTGAAATAATTTGTTTAAAGCTGCTGTGCAGGAGTAATGGGCCTGGGAATGATTCAGCCTCATGATGAACTGGCTGATTCTTCCAAGGGCCTCCCACTCTAGAAACAGGGGTGCTTGACCTCACAAAGGCATAAATTCAGCAAAACCTAGATTTTGTCACCACATACCTGTCATGCCTCAGGAGGAGCAGTTCCCTCGCTTGTGCCTTGGAATGCTTTGTAGGTAATGTTCTAGTTTTGTAGGGAATAATCTAATTCTTTTAGTCTGAAAAATCTCTTTAGATATTTAGGAGGAAGCCAAGTAAGGAGGGAAACAAACCAAGACATGTAAAGGGCCACAGATAGCATGGAGGTTTTTGTCAGTTTTCTTCAGTAAAAGAAACCCTGACAACTTTGTGCTCTACATGTTTGATGTTCACTCACTTTATGGGAGTTGGCACTGCAGAGAATATGTATTTTTAGGGATGTGTTCACACTACTTTGCTTCACACAGACTACTGATTTAGATGTCTAATTTAGGAGCACAGGCGCTCTCTGTAGTCAGCAGAGCCTAAATGAACATCTCTGAGTTACCCCCTGACAGGAGGCACCTTTCTCCACCAAGTTCAGAGCGACCTGAGGTTCCTAATTTAGGCCCAGAAGTCACATGTGCGGTGTGTGAGCCTTGAGTAAACAACACTCAGGGATTAAGTGCTGGTCCTGGCACTGCTTTCCCCCACAGGCAGTGAACTCTTCAGAGATCAGGACTTGGGCAGATTGGAGTGTAGCTGAAGAGAAGGATCATATTCCTTCCCTGGCTGGATGCAGCCAGATCCATGGGCCTCAGTGACTCGAGGGCAGAGACACACTTGCGTAGGACCCTGTCCAAAATACCGTTTATTCAGTGAGGGAAAAGGGAACTCCCTACCCTGGACCCAGCCGTGCATGCTCCACTTCAGGTGGCAGGACAGGCAGGACGAGCCCCTGCAAGCTGCTACGTGCACAACTGGTTACCATGGATGTTATCCTGGGATGAACAGAGCTGAAAAAATAAGAAAAGGAAGAAAATCCTGCCCCAAAGCAACCCCCACCTCTGCAGAAGTGGAGGTTAATGAAGTGAGGACCAGAAGGGGCCTGTGAGCCCCTGGCTCCTCTATCTGCCTCAGCCGAGGGCTCTTCCTGTGACCCCGCACAAATTGTGGATCTCTTGCTGCTTCTCCACCTCTTTGCAATGAGAATGATTTTATTCACAGAAGGTGATGTCACGAGATTGTTGTGAGGGGATGTGACTCAATGTTTGTATAATGCTTTGAAGATGAAGAGTGCTAAGTATTGTTATTTGAGATGGCAACAAAATAAAACAAAATATGTTCGGTGCAGCTGTTCGAGCCAAATCCATTTTCAGTTAATCTTTCAAGCAGGAATTCAAAATCAAAGTAAAAATCCTTGCCAACTGGAACTTTACAGCTTGATGGGAAAGTTAGAAAGGAATTAATTGGGTTTTAAATAGTTGTAACCGTATTGTGATGGAGCGTGGAGTGCTCATCTACTCCTAATTGCCAGTCAGTTTGGAACTGGCAATTAAGGCTTGCTCAGGGGAATCTTTTTTTCAGAAAAGGAAAATAGTTGGGCTATCTTGCATGGCACACTGTATAAACTGTCAGAACTTTGAAAACATGTGCTTTTTCCACTTTATGCTGCCTTTTCACAGTAATGCAAACCAGCAGAAGATGTGGAAAGCAACAAAACTGCCAAATGCCACCACAGAGCTCCTCAGGGGAGTCGCTGTCCTATCCCAGACAGCTCAGCCTTTGAACGTGCCCCAGAGGGCTGCTCCAGTAGGGCAGTGGTTCTCCTGTCCCTGGGCAGCCTCTGCCTGGGGTAACCTGAGATCAGGTATTGCCACTCTGTGTGCTCAGCATCTGCTCCTGGTTGCTCACACACGGGTCCATGACGAGAGGATTTTCCCTTTGGATCAGGGTCACACAGTGCTTACTCCCAGTGGGCTAGAGCAGAATTTGCTCCCCAGCCTTTGTGCTCTTTGTGATGGCCTTTAGCCTCTCTCCCCTCAATTTTGGGAACACAGAAATTCCTGTGCTGAATCAGACTAATGGTTCCAGCTGGAGCAGCTGACCTAAAACCCCATTAAGGACAGATGTGCTTCAAAATTGTTTCTACCTTGTGGTTGATGTTTCAAAATATGAGAGCAAAAATCTGCTTCCCGCACAGTCTATAAAAAGGACACAACACCTTCACTTCCCAGGAGCAGTGCTGAGCCCAGACCATTTGCAAAACACTTTCAGGTCCTGGACTTAAATTAGTAAAGCTCAACTATTTTTACCTCGCAAAGACCTGCCCCTTTTAAGGAAATGTACATTTATTTTAGAGCTTTTCCTGATGCTCAAAGGGAACTTGGATGTGTCTCTCAGCCTCTTGTGTTTGATGGGATTTGTGCATGTGAAGCACCTTCATAAGAGGGTTATTCATTACGTCTCACTTTCAGTGAACACACTGTTTTCTAGCTAAACCATCCTGTTTGAGTTTTGCTGTCCTGTGCAGAGGTATGCCTTCAGATCCCAGTTTTTGTTTTTTTAATACTTTTGAAGTTGCTTGTTCCTAAAATATGACTCTCAGTAAACATTTCAGCGCTTTAATTTGGCTTAAATTTACACTTGAATATGAAAGTTCCAAAATAGCTTTATGAGCAAATAAAAATACGATGGCTCTGGGAGCCTTTCTTTTCAATATCTTTTAGTTATGTTAAACTCTGTACTCAAGTAACTGCCTTATAAACAGCTTTATATTGCACTCGATTGCAAGTCATTGGCACAACATTCCGTAATGGGTTGCAAATGGCATAACATTATGTGCCCCAGTTTCTGCAGCCAGAATGAACAAGATCATTGGAAAGGCTGGTGATAAAAGTGGACATAAAAAAGATAACCTTAAATCTAAACCCTCTATATCACCAGTAGTAGAACAAAGTAAAAAAAACCCATATATTTTCCTTCTCAGAAGCGACATGAGCCAGCCCACTCCTGCTTGCTGAAATGATTTTTCTTATCGTATTCCAAGTAAAATTTTTATTTCCTTTAAAGCTGTGCTTGCTGTGACAAGAAATGATTGCATAAATGATTTTTCCTCACCTTTGGAAAGCTCATTCTCTCTGAGAATCAATTAGTTAGCTGTCAGAAGAAAGCCTGGATAATATATTCTGGAACACTTAGTGGACAGAGCAGTGTTGAAACACCCGTGGCAAATGGTCATTGCTTGAGGTCTGGCAAAATTAAAAGTGCAGCACAAAACTGACATTTTTTACCCCTTCTGGAGAGAAACCTGTATAGTTAGATGCTTATATTTCATTCTGAGGTGTAAATCTTTTAGATTTGCACGAATGTAGCCATCAGCTACAAAAGTGGGAAATAGAAAAGACGGTCAATGCTTGTCTAGTGTTTTGCAAAATCTTGATTGCAAAAATGTTACTAAGTCACTAAAAGATACACATCTTTTCCAGTTATTATCTTGGCAACCTTGATATTTGAAGTGCGTTCTGAAACACATCCAGAAACTCCTGAGATCCAGTTCCACATGGTGCAGCTTCTTATGCCCCTCCCAAAAAATTAAACCCCAAACCCACCAACGAACTACCTCGCCTGAGAAGTTTTGACAGAAAATACGGCGTTGGTAGCTGAGGGACGTGTGCCTCCTTTGTGCAGGCAGTGTTTTGGGTGTCAGCTGTTTGGTGATCATACATTTTAATTAAGGCAGGGCACAGTGATGTGTGCACTTTATTTGAGCTTGTTCTCCCTTGTAAGCCTAATGAACTTATTCAGCCCCACAAGCAGGAACAAGCCTGTCAGGTCCCTTTGCCAGCAGACTTTGGCAGGGATCCCTGAGCAGATAGTGTGAGATGGCATCACCTAAGAGAGGGAATTGTCCAATCCCACAGAAATCTAGCTACCGTTCTTAGTAAAATACAGTGCTCTAAGGTGGGACATATTTTCCTCCTGCCTTCCTGTGAGGACGGCAATACACTGGGGGAGAAAGATGTTTCCTGAATGCATTTCTAGGAATAAATGCTTTTGGAGAGGCTGAGGTGGCTACATCACACAAATTCTGGCTTTCTTGGTGCTTGTTTTATCAGCTGCTCTCAGGCTTATGAGCTGCAGCCGGATGGTCTGTGGTCTTTTTGGGAAACGTCCTTAAGTTTTATTTCATCACAGCTTGAGAGTTGTAACCATGAGTTACTGCCCAGTCACCTTCACAAGCACTACACTGTGCAGTAAAAGCGTACTGCTCAGGTTTTGGTTTTTATTTTGATTTGATTTGATTTGTTTTGATTTAAACAGATTTTCCTGACTTGTGTGTGAGACAAGAGAGTGAGACAGGAAGATCAGGTGGCAGTTTCACAGGAATGGTCCCAATGGTTAGAGCAGCAATTGAGGATCAGGATTTTTGTCCTTTCACTTCCTTGGCCATGGCTCCCTGTCACTGAGACAGTTCATCTCTTCCCTCCAAGCGCACACTCACAGGGATTTCTGGCAGACAAATAAGTGTGGTAGCATTGACTCACGGTGGTGCCGAGGGATGTAGCTAAAGCAAAGACTTGGACCAGGAATCCTGTTCTGGTCTGATTTACACCTGCCTGTAAGCCATGCCTGAGCTTCCTTCCTCCATCAAACGATACTGTAATCCCAGATTTGTACATTAAAGAATCCCTTCAGTGGATTAATTAAGTGAATCCCAAAGTGGCTAGCGGTATAAAATGTCGTGTGCAATTTTCGTACACAAGAACGGGGTCTGTGAGGGAAACCCTGTAAAACAGCATGAGATTCTCCGGAGTCACCCCGATACCCATGGAAGTGCTCTTTGTGTGAGTCACAAAAGGTGTGGGCCTTTCTCGGGGGAGGCACAAGGCAATTTCTCTGGAATCGCTCTCTGTGGTGCCATTGCCCCTTTGCCAGTGCCGTGCGGGGAGGCTGGAGGGAGGGGCAGGCCTGGAGGTGTGGGATACTCCAAAGGGCCGTTAAAGCCCACGGCCTGAAGTAAAGCCCCCTTTTTCTGTGGATATCAAACAGAAAGGGGTCTCAGGCAGCCGGGAGAGTGCTGATGTATATATTTATATAAGTGTATAATTTGTGATATTTTATCCATTCCCGTGTTCGTACGGCTCGCGCGCTCAGGCACTGTGTGCGGGCGCCACCTGCCGGCCACAACGCTCTTCCCGCCTTTTTCCTGCCGCCCTTCCCGCCCCTTTCCCTGCCGCTTTCTGTGGGACCCAGGGATGAGTCGTGAGGGGACCCGGTTGAGAAGAGAGCCGCCCGGGCAGGCTGCAGGTATTTTGAACTGTGGGTGATGTCCCCATTCCTTATTACATGTCATCCACATTTATCCCGCCTGGTTTTTTTTGAGTTTCTGCAAGGGAGAGTCAAGCTGTCAGCCCCAGAGGAAACATTCCCTGTGCCCTGGGGAGGTTCGCCCCCTGGGGAGATGCCCAGTCATCTTCCACTGTCTTTGGCTGAGTTAATGCCGGCAGGGTTTTCGTTTAAGGGACCCTGTTTTCCATTAGCAGTTACTCCCACGCAGGGCTGCAGTCGCAGGGCTTACAGCGGTGGTCTCTGGTTTGTGGTGCTTCAAGTCCTGCACTGTTCCAACCCTCTCTGATGGGGACACACGGTCGGAAAGGCCTGGATTTGCCCTATATACCCTATGGGCACAGCTAGCCTGGAGCAGGCAGCCCTCACCCCGGGGGTCTGTGTGCTGGGGTTACTTCCAGAGGGTCCTGGAGAGCTGAGCCATCCTCTTGGATCCACACTGTCCCCATGGAGCACTCAGATTTACAGGCTCTATGTGGGTGCATCTGGATAGGTGGCAAAAACTGAGGAAGATAAGTCTGGGTCAGCATTTCTTATCTAAGTCAGGTACAGAGCAAGTTTGGTTAAGCTGTATTTGACCTACCTGTATAAAAGCCGGAGATGAATGTAGCTCTTGGCTCCTCAGTACAATTACATTTTATTTGATGTGAGAAATGATATGCTTTATGTTTAATTTCTGCAGTTTTGGTGCATATATTAATTATTTTTGAAAATTTCAATGAATAGGTCCAGGGGTTGGTTTGTTTGTCTGTTTTTCCCCAGAAGATGTTCACTAAATAACAAATCCATGCAGTTCACTGAGCTGACTGAAGTCACTCCACTGCTGTTTCCCTGCTTCCCATGCAGTACTTCTCATGGACAGATGAGGCTGCTATGGAATTGGTTATTTCAGCTGGAGGAGTGAGATTTAGGGGACTGTCCCCTCCCTGCTGGATACTTGATGAAGACTCTGGCAAGCCTTGACATAAGTAGTTACTCCTGCCTGGCTTCTTCTAGCCTAGATCACTATAAAGTGGAGTAATAGAGGGCCGGTTACCCTTGACAACTGCATGGAGGCTTTAGGTGATGCTGAAGGTGACCATCACTTTCACAGTGTGACACCTGCACCACCGCTTCCCTGTTCTGTGTAGATGTCACCTCGCTGCCATGGGCACTTCCAAACTTTGGTTTGCATTTAGAGGGCTCTGAGCTGCCTTGAGAATTGCCTCTCCCTTCTGCCAAAACATTCCTGCCTGGGCTGCTCCTGCTGTTTTTTACCATAACATTAAGCTTGTAGATATTAAAGCACTGTCAGCTGAAATCCCTGGCTCCACACCTGACTTTCAAATTTGTAGTCTGGCCTTAACCTTAGCACAAGGAATTGCTTATTTAGATTGTTTTGCAAGTGCATGATTTAGTGACATCACCACATTTTTCTGGCTAATCAAGAACTTTCCAGAAACAAACAATAAATGGCAGCAAAGCATATTCTTGAAGTAGATCTTATGTATAAAAACCTGAGCATTGGCACATCTGGCTTTTCCGTAATGAGATAAAAAACACAGAATCAGCTTTTAGTATGAAAGATACATCTCCTTGTTCTACACATAACATATGGTATGGGATGATGATATGTAACAAGCAGCACACCTGACACCCCCCACAATGAAAACCACTATTTCCAGGCAGAACTGTTTGGTAGCCTTATAAATCCAAAAGAAAATCAGGTTGTATTGTCCCGAGAAAGAGCATCTAGTTACAGCAGTCCAAAACGTTATTTTTTCCCTAAGGGAGCATATTGAATGAGCCACATTATTCTCTAGATACTGGACAAAAACATTCTTTGTTATAAAAACTTTATGCTCTTTCATAAGCACTAATAATGCTGGGGGTGTGTGGGTGGGAGACCAGGTGGGTGGGAGTGCTAAATGGAAAAGCAAAAGGCAGTAATGAGGCTGTAATTTCTTATGAAATATTGCTCCATATGATACCTCTTTGCTTTAGAACATTTTTATAGAAGAGAAATACTTTGCATTTCCTGCAGTCTTCAAGTTTTTGCTGCTTTTTGTGACTGCAGTACTTCTGAAAGGCAATGGGGAGGGGACAGCTTAGGAAAACCTTTATTTATCCCAATGACGTACAGTACCAACAGCAGTGGAAATTTCCTTGTGCTCTGGGCCAGTGCCTGAATCTTGTCTAAAATCCTCTCCTAGGCTCAGAGCACTATCCCTCTCCAGCTCTCCCAAGCCACCTGAGATGGGACTCATTGCTATTCTTCCAAAAACATTTTCCTGTACTTTAGAGATTGGGTGGTTTTCCCTCATTATCCTCTTTGGAGGGCAAAGACCAATAGTGGCAGCAGAGGTTGCTGCACATGCGGATGGATTCAGGAGGATTCCTAGGATGGCTCCTTGTCTGATTACCTGGAATCCTTCCATCTTCTGTTTGCTTGGAAAATTCTGTCATTAAATCTGATTTCTACATTGTGGCAACCAAATGTTTCAGCTTCACAACTCTATCTCAAGTGTGGCGGTAATGGCCATAAGTTTTTTTTGCTGTTTCAACCTGTTTGCCTCACGATTGTAACATTTTCCCCATAGCTACTAGTAAGGATTTAGGACTGTCCTGTTCATAACAATTCCAATGAGAATTTTCATTCAGGGTCCAGAAAACTTTATTAGTACAGTTCTTTCATCCACAGTGTGTCCAGAAATGCTTTTCTGAAGTGATCAGATTGGAACTTGTCTTCATAGTTGCACAGATGTTTTCATGACTGAAAGTAAAATCCAGTGAGCTTGAGATTTCACTATATAGACCTCACCAGCCAGCTTCTGTCTAAATTAAAGACTCCATTTTAAAGAATAATAATATTATAAAAATTAATTAATATGAGAATGAATATTTGCAGCCCTATTAGTCAGAAGCAAGAGAGGTAATGAGCAAGATTAAAATCAGTACTGGCCTTTCCTGTTAGAAGTTTATGGGCATTTAATGAATTTAAATGGAAAAAGGAAGCTGATAATTGAATTATGTGTAAGAACTTTATTCAGCAGGGTTTGAGTGATTGCTGTTGGCTTTCATTGCTGTGCTCTCCTTTGTCACCTCAACCTGTGCACTGGGAGCAAGGGATCTATATTTATTTATGTAATCAGGCAAACATGAGAAGTGTGCTATTGATTGCATTGATTGGAAACATGTAACCAGCACCAAAAAAAGAACAGCTGGAACAGCTGCTCAGAGATTGCTACAGCCACCTAAAGAGTTAGGAGCAGAGAAGGCAATTGTAAGAGGTAGCTGTGCCAGGCCGGAGAAATGCTTTTGTCCCTCTGCACTTACAGGTTCCCATGTACCATTTGACAATTAATGTGGGGATGTGTGAGGAAAAGAGATTCCTACAGGAAACTCTGGCTGGCCAATTTGCATTGGTCCATAAAAAAGGGCAGAGAACAGCAGAGCAAAGGCAGGCTCAGCCTACACGACTAGCAGGGAAAATGTTGCAACATGAATTAATTTTCATTAAAAAGGTGCGTGGAACAGCAGAAGGACAAACTGCAACTCTCTGCAGATGGAAAGGGCAGCGGGAGGAAGGCGCCAGCAGGGAAAATGCTGCAAATTGGTGTTTTGGAGAAAAGGCAAATGCATTCACCCTGTCAGCTGCAGGTTTCTTTTTATTGCAGGCTGTGTGTGGTAGCAAATGTGTGTGGGTCCTCGTGGCTTTGGCGATTGTTTGGCTTGGTTTTAGTACCTGAAAACTCTTGGAAAAAATCTAATGACCATGCGTTATCTGCACAGTGACATCCCTGCAGACAAGGGGCCTACAAAGCAACCCAGAAGGAACTTTTCCCGTCTCTCAGAGGTCAATCCGTTAGCCACAAAAACAACAGATGTTGAAAGGAAGTAATTTTAAACTGTAAGGTTTAAATTGGCAGCAGGGGAAGATAAGTTGCCAAAATGTGTCTGTTTTGAGTTCCTGAAAGCCTCAATTCCTCCTAGTGGGAGACTTCCACGTTTGGCCCCTGCACAGATACACTTGCATTTCATTAATCTGCTGTTGGGCAATGGGAAGGCTCCTAAAAAAAAATGTCCTGTGAAGCAGATCCAGAGCAGTCGGCCCATGGAAAGCTCTGCATTGCTCTGCTTTTAGTACTAGTGGTGATTTTTGAGCATCAGTGAGGGCTGCACTCACCAGGTATCAGCTGAGGGCATTTGCCATGTGGGAAGAAGCAGTGGGGATTTGGCTCATGAACTTCCCAAATGCAGCTTTTCTGTCTGGGTGTGAATATTCCAGTACTGCAGGAACTTCATTGTACCCCTGTACCTGAGCAAAGCCTAAGGTAAAAGAGATTACAGTAACAGGGATCTGTGGGAATAGCTAAAAAGGCAGAATTTCAGGGATGATAGGAGAGCAGCTGTGAGCTCTCACTGAGTGTACAGGACAGCTCCGAAACTCTAGAATTACTTTGTAACAAGTTGTACAGGATCCTTTCTAATTATTACACACACATGCGGAGAAATGAGAAGCATTTTGTAAATGTAGTGGTCAGAGAAGGAGAGTAATTGAAATGTTAATTCTAATCATATGCTATGGTCATGCATTGATTTTTTAAATTCATGTTATCCATTAATTAGTTAATGCCTGTAAAGCTCATTGAAGATAGAAAATGCTAGAAATTACTGTGGGCTATTGTTACTATCATTATCCACTAAGTTTAATTAGTTCTTGTACGTTTTAATTGGATTATTGAGATGTAAACCTGGCGAAGATGATTTCAGACCAAGGGCTGTCCTTGGAATCCTGGCGAAGTGAGCAGCTGCAGTGCCCAGCCATACAAATCAGGAGACTGCCTTGTTTATGCAGATTGATACATAAATCTTCCGAACTTTGTCCTACATGAGCATTGCATCTGATGGCTTCCCTCTCTCCTAAAATGCTCCTTGTTTAAGGCCAGGCTGGGACACATTCAGCCCGTCCTGGTGATGGTATTGCTACAGAAGCATGTGTCACAGTGCTCAGCAGTGATTTATGTCCCTGGAAGACAAGAAACAAGAAGATTATAGCACAAAGATGAGAAGAGTCTCAATTTCCCTGTGGGGCCCGCACATTTCTGTCACCCTTTGAAAAAGGGGAGCTGTCTTTGAACCAACAGTATCTTTAACAGTATCTGGTTGTAGTTTGTTCTCTTTCTTTCTGTGTCTGTAATCATGATGAAACCCTCTCACTTTGTCCTTCGTTCTTGTCTATGCTTTGGAAGGTTGTGTGGAAAATAACTGTTTCTATTCAGCCTCATTTATTTATTTATTTATAAATAGCTGCTTTTGAGGGAAGCATCAACATCTGATCCTCTTGGAGGAAAACCTCTGGGAGGTTTTCCTTTCAGTTTGGTCCAAACTGCTTCCCCCTGCCCCTGTGCAAGATCTGGGATATTCTGGGTTTGTGAAAAGTTGAGACGGTCTAGTTCCAGAACCTGCTTTATTTCCAAAAGTAGTTTCTCAGCTGCATGTCTTCCCACAGCTGTTTGCAACAGGGCTCAGTGTTCTGCATGTTTCTCAAATGTTTTGATTTTAATGCTTATAAGAACCACTGTCAAAAACTCCCCCACCTAAAAAAAATGAAAAAAAAAAAAAAAAAAAGAAAAGAGGGAAGTGGATTATAGTGGTAAAAAGAATACAAACACTTGCTCTTTTTAAAAAGACATTTATCAAAATTCAGTCAGCTACGATTTTCTGACACATGGCTGACTTGCAAAATTCTCTTTAACATCTTTGCATTTTTGGCAACGTAAGGAATCACCACTTGGATTACTGCAACTGTGTGAGGATTTTAGTTGCCAAGAAAAAAAAGCAGGCAATATGATTTGTTTTTTCATAATTATTTTTTGTTAGATATTTCCCTCTTCTAATTTTGTTTCTGTCATTGTCTCTGTGCAAATGTCATTCTGCTTTTAAAGACAGATGAGGACCAAGGCTGGTAAGAAGTACTTGAGCATGGTACGAGTCCAGCACTCCTTGCAAATAATGGAAAGTCCTGTATTGGAACCAGTGAGTTTTAGGACAAATGCTAAAATATCTAACTGGTCTCTGCCTCCATAGCACTGAATTCCTGGTAAAAAAAAGTGAAGTTTGTTTCCTTTTTTAATCATAACTTTCTGTTAGTCCGTTCTGGGGTCTTATGTAGTGGTATCATATCCCCCGTCCTTCAGGACTGAACACAATGTCCCTATCCACAGATATTAGAAAGTTACAATCTTATATTTAGCCATGAAGAGCATTGGCTGAGTCAGCCTAGGGAATCTCATTTCTGGATGAGATCCTCCTTTGTTTCACATGGTGCTGAAGTTGCAAAAGTTTGCTATGCAAAGATCTTTGTGCACATTGTTTTATCTAATGTTACAATTAGAGAAAATGCTCTTCCCCTGAAGACTGGGGGTTGAGGTTTTTGGCATCTAATATTTCCTTGTTGGGAGCAATTGTTTCAACTGCAGCCTATCAGTTTATTTTCAGAACCACCTGCCCTTGGCATTTTTCATACCTCAGCTGTGACAAAATGTACAGCTATGTGATTCCTTTCCTGTCCCCTTATATTCCAAACATTGTGGTGTGTGTCATCCCAAATTTCTGGCAAGTGACTGAGGTCAGCAGGATTTTGCTGGAGGAATGGTTTGTGCTTTACTTAGATTAAATCTTATTTCTTGGAATTATTAAATTGCCCCCTCTCTGTTGTAGCTCTGTTTCATTCAGTTTAGCATGTCCACTCTGGTCTGTCATGCCTGTGGCTGTGCAAGCCATATACAGGGATTTTCTCTACCAATGAATTCCTGCTCCACTTTAAAACCCAAACAAGCCCAAAACCCCACCTCATTCCAGTGCCCAGTTTCCTGAATTCATGCATCTCCTCTGGAATTGATTAAGTAATAATAGCTCAGAAGAGGATGCCTAGAATAGAAATCCTGATTTGGGTGTTCCTTTTTGTTTTGCTGTTCCTGTTCATAAGCAAACAGAACAAAATCTCCAATAATGTGCATATCATTGCAGCATGGTGTTGTAATGATGCAGCATGTAAAGTTAGCACTAGACAGAGTAGTTCACTTACCTAATATATTGAACACAGCCTAATTAAATATTTAATGGATTTTTCCTGCTGAGAGGAATCAGCAGAATAACTAACGAGTGTTTTCCTGGAGATGAAAGTTTCAGAGGAAGGTGATCTGTGGGGATTGTTGTTCATTCAATAACCTCATGAGCTGCCTTTCCAATTACTGTGTCCCTTCCTTCGGAGTGGGGTACTGCATACATTGATATGTAGATGCATATTTCAGTGGCTCCAAACCAGTGAAGAACTTCAAAGTCTTACTACATGACGTGATGGTAAACGTTCAGTTGATTACTGTTTGCTGAACTGACAAATCTGTGGTTTGTTCCTCTGTTAGTTTAATGTGAGCGCAGGTTTGCAGTGAGAAATGCCTGTATATTAAATGGGCCACTCAGATTTAACTAGTTCTGCCTTTTTGCTTTGCAGGAACCAGAGGTCTAAAGGTGTATCTTGTAAATTCTAGGAGCATTGTCTTTTTATGGGCTGTGTTAAGGACAGTCTTCTCTTTTAGTGGTTCTATAGGCCCAGCTCCAAGGGGTGCCCTCCATGGCTGGGGGTCTCAGATGCTTTGCAGTACAAATAAATAAAAAAGGCTCAGTGTGGATAATACACTGCAGTCTTTATTCCATCCTGAATGGTATCGTCAGAGCTGATAATTAATTAATTTCTAGAGCCAGTGGTGTCTGCACAGGGCTGGAGCAAGTGAACAGTGTATGTATTAGCAGGCAGCTTCCTTCTCCAGTCCTGTAGTTTCCAACTGATGTGAAGGCAAAGACTTTAGATCCAGCTGGGCTTTAGCTCCAGCTCAAACTTACAGCTCCACTAGACATTGTGATAGTTTTACTGCCATACCATTAGCTCTACTTTTCTGGTGACTTTTCTTGTTTTTCTCATCAAAAATAATCTGTGGATGGCAATTTAAAAAGATAACTAGCAAAAGGTGTCTGCTGTTCTGGGCAGACTCTGTGTTCACTGGGCCCTTTCACTGATATTTTGAATGAGCCCAAAGGGCTCTGAGCTCTGGCTCCTTCACCCGTATTATTGCCATGTTCCACCAGAGCCCTGTAAGGAATTGCCAGTGTGCTGGAGACCCAGGGTTCGTTCAGATGCGGGATATAAACCCCAAGAAATATTGCAGTTGTTTTTAAACTGCTGTAGCAGCACAGGGAATGCATTCAATAGGAATTGCCATGTTCCGTTAGATAAGCTCTGAATACTTCCCTTCATAGGAGACCAAACACTGGAGGGTGTTGTTGTTGTTGTTGTTGTTGTTGGGTTTTTCTTATGTTCTTTTCCTTTTGTTTGTTTGCTTTTTAATTTAAAAGGAAAGGGGAAAAAGCCTAGTTTTAAAGAATAGGATAAGGAAATGGGAGTTATCAGAGCTGCAACTGGTATAAAGGAAATGAATGTTATCACAGCCACATCTGCTGGAGAGGTTGTGTTACTCCTGGTGCTTTTTATTATCTAAAAGTTAAAGGGCTTTTGTCTTGGAATTCTTTCTTGCAGCAGGAGCTGCACAGAGCTAAGCACCTCAGATGAAGCCTGGTTTAGGGCTGGCAGGGCAGCATTGAGGGTTAACTTGTCAGGAAGCAAGCTGTTCCTGAGCTGCTGTCTTGGCTCTGCAGCCCAAGCAAGGAGGGACACTGTAGAAAGCAGCACTCCAGATGCTGTGGCCTGGCCACTGGCTTTGGGAGGTGCTGAGATGGACTCAGAATTACAGTGAGAACATGAGACTCATGTGGACTGGTGTGCAAATGTCTCCTATGGGTGTTCCTTGGTTTTAGGCTTTGCTTTCATTTCTTGGTTTCCAATTTTGTATTCGAGGACTAATGCTTGTCTGGAAACAATGGTTTTGTTTGTGTTTTTAAGCTAGTCTAGTATTTAAAGTGACTCTAGGGAAATCTTGAAAAGAATCTAATTTTGCTTCTCTGTAAATAGGTGATCCTAGTAAAGATGAAAACCTCAGGACAGGAAGTTTGGATAATTTGGAAGTCCCTGGAATTGTTTCCCACTGAGCTGCACTGTGGAAGTTGTCAGTGAAACAGCAAGAGACAGGGAGAAATTGGCTTCTGCAACAGACCTCTGGTGTCTCTGTGACAAAGTAAGTGGTGAATAAACAGCAAATGATTTCACAACAGAGCCCACCTTACTACAGACAAAACATGCAATTTTGGGAGATTTGTTGAAATGTAGAAAATCCTGCCCTACCAAGGAAGGAGGTGGATATAAAAGGCCATCATGTAGCCATAGTCAGCCAGAATGAGTGGATGGGTGACTGATTTAAATGTTTTTTGATAAATTGAGGTGATTCTAAATGAAAAAGAGTATTACAAACCATTGTAGATCTGTTCTGTTGTAGATTAGTTTTACTTAAGCACACATAGCTTTATAAAAAATGCAGTGAGTAATCACTTTTTGTAAAAAGGTTTTATTAATAAGTATCAATAATGCCTTAATCTCATTCCAGTGCTTGTGCTTACTAAGTATGTTATAAATGCTTAAAGCTCTATTGATGTCTTAGAGGAGAACAGAAGGTCTCCATCATCATCTCTGTAGATACTGTGCCAGTATTTGCCACTTTTCCGGGGCTGGAGAAGCAAAGGATGATACTGTGGGACATGCACCTTGTCTCACTTCCCACCATATGGGCATGTACTTTATTTCCACCACAATAGTGGAAAGAAGCATCTGGGCCCTTATTAACTCACTAATCAAGTATGAACAGGAAGCAAAGTCCAGTGTTATCCAAATGATGAACGGGAGCACAATTAAAACAACCCCACAGATGCTCTGGTTATGTGTCTGTGTTGGATCGCAGCCAGAATAAACTGTCAGCTCTGCAGAAAAGTTGCCAAGCCCTCCACGATAAAATCAACCCCATAAAAATGTTATAATTAACGATTTCCCTCTAACATCTATGGATGCCTTTAAGTTATTGTTTCAGGAATGTTTTCTGCTGAGTTGGAAAGGTGCCTGTTTCCATATTTTATGTTGTCTCTAAGGATCAGCCATCAGCCCACTTGTTTAACCTTGGGCAGTTATAAAGCATGTTCATTTACACGAACCTCACTGAGATTAACAGACGGGTTCAGGAGCATGGGCCACCACCTGCAGAAGCAATTTCCCTGTCAGTTTGAGTGGCAGTATCTTTACCTGGCTCAGGAAAACATCTTTTCCTTACCCACCTCCTGTGAGTAATCCATGACCTGGGGATCCCAGGTTTGTCCTATAGGAGGGACACGCAAGACTCTAATTAAAATAAAAGCAAAGTGCCTACGTGGGACCTTCCAGGACTTTTCATTCTATTACAGATTCCAAGTCAAAGCTGCAAGTCTGGCTGAGCCACAGCCACTGCCTAAGCTCAAGCAGGACGTGCTGATTGCTCTCCACTCCTCTCCTCTGGGGCATCTTTGGTGGCTGTCCCCAGGCGGGCTGTGTTTAGTCTGCTCTAAATGCAGACTTCTGTCAACAGGGATGGGCTTGCTCCATCCCTGGGCTTGTGTGTTCCCTCCACCTCCCTTGCATCCCATACAGGTTCTGTGAGCCAGATCAGTGCAATCATCCATGGGAAAACCAGTCATTATTCATAAGTGGTAGATTTTAACATTATTTTTTCATTGACTCACGAAGCTGATCCAGCTCACCACACACTTGCATGGTTGCTGGACCATGAGAAGTGTGTAGGTGGTAGTAGGAGGAAGTTCACAGCAAAATTTGCTTTGTGAGAATTTCTGAATTTTGAAGAAAGGAGGTATGCTTTTCAACAATTTTAAGAAAAAAGTAAGTTTTTATTTAGTTTGTTTTCTTACAGAATAATAGAAACTATCTACCACAGGTAATTAATTAAAAGGGTTTAAGTTGCAACTTTCTGAAGTTTTAAAAAGCCCAATGACTAATTCAAGCTGAGCTTCCCCCTGCTCTTCAGATTGCTAATTTGGAAACAATTTTTTCTAGATTTCTTTTACATTTTCTTGTCATTGGAAATACATGAACTTTCTTTTCTCTCAGAAGTATTTCTGGGATGAGAAAAGTGTATGTTGCCTGGTTCGGTTTGTTCAAAGCTGGCTCTTTCACCTGTGGTTAAATCAGGAGCAAAAGATGAGGATTTGGTCTGTAAATGTTTTGAATACAAAGGTGTCTATAGTGGAGGATTTTGTTCCTGGCCAGCTTTTGCTAGATGGAATTACCCATAATATCTTTAGTGCAATGCAAGTGGACATGGAATGAAGCAGGAAATACTGTGTGGATGGCCTAGTATCAGACTATTAACTTTTATATGTACCTACACTCTGTGAGCACTGTTGGAGACTGCATCAGGAAAAGTTGATCTATACAGTATTGTACAATGCATTTGCTAATTTATGCTGGTACAGTGACTACGGGAGTGGCAGTCAGGGTTGGAAAGTGAATCCTACGATGGTGAAAGAGCTGGACGAGGAGTCAATGGAGCCTGTGGCTGATGAGTGGTGGCACAGCTGGCATTGGCAGCAGGGATCCGGCTTTTGTCACCATGGGACCCTCTTTGAGTATCAAGCACTATTAGGAAGAGGTGTGATCCCCCTGGCCAAATGAGGCAAAAGCATTTTTGCCAATGTGCTGGCAAAGCTGGTGAGGAGAACTTTAACCTAGGGATGGCCAGAGAGAGCTGATGACAAAGACAAATGAGGGAATAGTGGACCAGACTGGCAGACCAGAGATGCATGTCTGGGGTGCTGCCATGGTGGAGAGAGGCTCTGTAGGAACAGGATGGGAAGGTGAGGAAGGGGAGCTCTCTCTTCGGTTAGGGATGGGAAGGTGTGGAGCTCTGCCAGCAGAGAACAAATGGGCTGGCACTGGAGAGCAGCTGATGTTGGGGGTGCTATGTTGAGTGTCAGCTACAGACACATGAATGATGGGAAGAATATCTAGAAGCAACTGTAACTAAAATTACTTGAACTTTTCATTTTAAAGCTCATTCCACTTCCTTCCAATTTGGGAATGACATTTTTCAAGTCTGAACTCCTCTCAAAAGTATTTTTGGAAGGTCTGAACAAAAACAGTTTAGCCATCTTTGTGTAAAATGACTGCTAGGCAAGTACTCAGCTATGACATATTTTTGGCAGAGAGCTATTGAACAGCTTTAGGGCCTCATTAGAAATGTCGAGAAGTGTTTTTAAAATAATCAGATAATTATTATTGGTTATAATAATGCTTAGAGACTCCGCCCAGCAGTCAGAGACTTAAAGCACTGGAGGGTCTGCAAGCAGCAATGAAAAGCAAGTCCTTGAAGACATGTGAGAGAATTTTCCAGCAACGATTGCTGTATATCTGCATGTCCAGGGGTGAGAAGGACACAGCAGTGAAAATGTTACCAAACTGGCAAACCGTGGTCAGCTATGGAGCTTTAATTGGCTGCAGATCCACACTGCTGCTGGCATTTGGCACACAGTGTGAAAGAACTCGAAGGATGGACAGGGACTGCCATCTCCCTTGCCACTGGACAGGGGCTGCAGCAATCCCAGCACTGCAGTCTCCAAGCTCATCTGCCCAGACTCTCCACTTCAGGCTGTGAATGAGAATTATTTGGGGGAGCATTGCGAAAATGCAGCTTTAATGTGAAAATTAAAGTGTTTGTTTTGCGGCAGTTGTGGTCCTCACCACTGACAGTAGCAGCTGATTTGAGCAGTGAGGTGGACTGTTTAAAAGGGAAGTTTTAAATTTGCCAGGAGATGGAAATAATTATGTTGCAGGTCCCACTCTCGTTTTGGTCTTGTTACCCAGGCATGAGTGAATGCAAAATTAGATCCTCTCCTTATAGAAACGTTCCAGATTAGTTTCACTTGATACGTTTTTGCTTCCATTATTAGAACTACGTTTGTCCCAGACTTTTGAAGTTTAAGCTACCTCCCATGGCCATACTCCATGAATTCCCCTTTCTCACTGGTACCTGTACAATAAAGCTGTGCCTCCTGAAGACACAAATGTAGAGGCGTTTCCTGTTTGTGGGGAACACGGTGCTCCCTGGAGCTGTTCATCTCAGAACTGTGCTTTTCGTGATCAAAACCTGTGAAATGCTGCTCCAGAGAAACACTGGTAATGTTGAGGCAAGTGGACACTTCCCTGAAGCTTTTGGATTAAAAAGTTTTTGGACATTTTTCAGTTAACTGTTTATTTCATGGACGGAAATTAATTTGAACTTCTAAAATCCAGCATCATGTGACCTTTCAACTAATACACTGCTGAATCATAAGAAGAAGAAAAGCTTTTATTTATTGCTGCCTTTTCCCCAAGCTGCTCTTTTTCAGTCACATTAAAATGGAATATACTTTGGCATAAAAGATGACAGCTCCTTTTCATGGCCTTTTACTGTATTTTTGCTGTGTCTGGTCAGATGCTTTTATCTCAAGCTTTGTTCTTTGCAGTGGAAAAAAATCAGAGGATTTGAAAGAGTGATAGAGTTTTCAGTGAAAATAAAATTTTCACACAATACTTGGCGCTGCCCAGGAAATGGGATTTCATACTGGCAAAGCTCTATGCTTGGTTGGAGCTCTTGTTGACAGTGATGGGCTTTGGGGTTCCTCCTGCAGCTCAGCCAACATGCTACCCTCCTGTGGCACAGCAGCCTGGACCTGTGGGAGCATCCATCCTGGATGGAACCGGAGTGTCTGGCACGAGCCTGGGAAGCTGGAGGTGCATGGAAAATAGATCAGCTGAAAGAACATCTCTGCACGGCGATTGGGAAGGGAAAACACGGATGACTTGTGTGATGAAAAATCAAAGTGTAGCCCACGATGGACAGGAGCAGAACTTTTATTGTGGTCAAGTGACAGCCAGCAGGTCAGTGAGAAGATTAGCAACAAGAACAAAGGAGCAGTGTTTAACTTAACCATTCTTGTGGCAACTTTTAAACAGACTAAGAGCAGAAAATAATCCTTGGTTGGTCTGGTCATGTGGCATTGGCAGGAAAATGCCAAGGGAGCTGGCTGGGACAGCGATGTGAGACAGGTAGGGCACAGGTTCTGCAGCTGCCTGTGCAGAGCCAGCCCTGTTCATGGGGCTACAGCCTCGTGATCTGCCAGTGCTGGCATTAACTACTTTAATTTCCCCCTCAAGAACCAGAAATCTTCTTTAATCCTACATAATTCTAAAATTGCAAACCTGGAGGTAGTAAGGGCCCATTAAGTGAGGCAGCCTCCTCTGCCCACAGGGGAATTGTTCAGGGGGAACTCAGTGATTGAAAATAGGGATTCAACCAATTACTCACCTAATAGTTTCAGTTCATCCACTTCTGCCTCTGAGATCTGTCGTCTCATCTTTCTTTGCAAGCAGCATGAATGGATTATCAAGTTTCATTCTCAAATCATCTGCAAGGCAGATTTATGCAGAGTCTTTGTATCTCTGAGCAAATTGGGGAATGTGAGTCTCTTGCTACACTGCGGCTGAATATTCTTAAGGAAGGTGTGGAAGCAGCCCAAGCCTAATTCCTGTGAGGGGCTCAGCTCATGGACTGCGACCTTCAGCTTGAGTAAGGAGCTGCACTGAGGTTCGGTGTGAGCCTGTCTGTGCCTGCGAGAAGCGCTGAGCGCCGAGGCGGTGCCGCCAGGCGGTGATGTAATGTGACCTCTCGGCAGCCGCCCCACTGGAGGCATCGCATTGATGCGCGGGCGGCTGCGTTTGTGCCTCCATTCTGCGGTGCGCGGCGGTCACCGGACGGGACGCGGGGCCAGGAGAGCCGGGATGCTGCCGGAGGTGTGTCCGTCCCTCAGATGTGTCCCGGCCTCAGGTGTGTCCGTCCCGCAGGTGTGTCCCGCCCGTCGCCCCGGGATGGCTCGGCCGCGCTGGCGGGCATTGGCCGGCAGGGGGCGCTCGCGAGCCGCGCGGGGCCCGCACCGCCCCCGCCCGCACGTGGCGCGCGCCCCGCTGAAAAGCCGCGAGCGGCCCCGCGCCTGCCACTGGCGCCGGCAGCGCCCGCTCCGCTCCGTCCTTCCCGCTGCTTCCCGCTCATTCCCGCTCCTCTCCGCTCTTCTGCTGCCCGGCCCGCCCTGCCCTGCCCTCCGCCATGGTGCGCGGCATCGGCGCTTCGCATCCTCCCCTGCATCCCGCAGCCCAGGGGCGGCGGGTACCGTGAGAGCCACCGCGCATCCCTGGCGCTGCGGCGGGAACCAGGCGCACGCAGCTGGCGCTGACCTGTTGAAGAGCAGGGCTTGTCTTGGGGATCTTTTGTCTAGATCTTTTTTCTATTATTTTTTTTTCCTTCTCAACGGGGGAAGTTTGCTCCCCAGACTGTGGCCCGACTTCCTCCACACCCTTTCCTCCTCCTTTTCCTCCTTTTTTCCAGGATCCGCTGCCTGGGGCCAGAAGCGGTCTCCCTCGTTACCCCCGGCCCAGCGCTGGAGCTGGGGGCATCCCGCGGGCTCCGGGCTCGCCCTTTCCCCCGGCGGCGGCGGTGGGGCGGCCCCGGGAGCGCGGGGAGGCTCTGCGAGTGCCCCCGGACTGCCAGGCCGCCACCATGTCCAAAGTGGCGGCGGAAAGTTGCGGGGCAGCGCCGGCCGAGGACTTGTCCAAGGTGTCGGACGAGGAGCTGCTCAAGTGGAGCAAGGAGGAGCTGATCCGCAGCCTCCGCCGCGCCGAGGCCGAGAAGATGAGCGCGATGCTGGACCACAGCAACCTCATCCGTGAGGTGAACCGTCGCCTCCAGCTCCACCTCGGCGAGATCCGTGGCTTGAAGGTAGCGGGGTGGGCAGGGTGGGACCCCTGAAGTTTGTGCGGTGTGTTTGCGTCCCCGGCCCCTCCCGCCGGGAGCAATCTCGTCAGGTGGATAGTCTGGGAGGAACCCCATGAAAAGTGGACGAGGACTGGGGTGAAGAGCGTTTGATCCCGCTTAAAAATTGAGTGTCCGGCTAAGGGATGACCAGCTATTCGGCAGGCTGTGGGGCACAGCTGGTTTATGCTCTGCCCCAGTATTCTTTGGGTTGATAAAAACACCAAAGTCTTGCCACCTTTGTGTTAGACTTCATTGGTTTTGAGTGAGGTTAAAGGATCCTGCCTGAAATGCATGAGAAATAAGGGTTTGTGTAGCTTGTGCTGTTTTCTGTCACTGTTTTCAGACGACTTAGTCTGTCAGGCAGCCTGGTAGGCTGCTGGAGAGAGTTGGTCATTTCCAGGATTCAGTGCAGCATGTGGCAGGTGATGGCAATCCTTTAGGCTCAGGTTTGGGATGATCAGACCCGATCCCTAATTTATTTTCTGAAAAAGACATCTGGTAACGCATCTCTGCTCTAACGATTCTCAGTTGTGTACTGGTGCAGGCTGCAGTCAGAGGCAGACCAAGTCTGTAATGGTTTATCCCTTCTTAATTTCACTCTCTCGTTGGATGAGAGGCTTAGTCCCTAATGCTTCCTTCCCTGTTCTGAGGACTGTGAAGAAAAGGGGACTGTTTACAGAGCATTGCCTTGCTTGTGGATTATAGACCTAGAAAGTTACCTTAAAGTAGGCAGGACTACAGAACATTGTCTGGCTTATTGCTTTGAGAATTTTCAGGAAATTCCTTCAGTGAGATGAGATTGGACAGAAGGAGAGAAGAGACAGAGATGCAATGTAGGCTTTTGAATTATTACAGAAAAGTGCATTAGAAGAGAGTTCTTCACTTGTAGAATGGCTTCAAAGAACAGAATTATTGAGAAAGTGTCTCTGATAATAGTGTGACGTGAAATAAATAGCTTGTGGGGGAAGACAGTTCCTGCTTTCCAAGTTTCTGTGTTCTGCAAAGTATAAGTATGTCTGAGGGTAAAAAAGCCCCATTCATGATAGTATTTTGTAAAACCGAACCTTATATTTTCAGTGTAAGTTCAGTTACAAGTATTATCTTTCTCCCAGTTACGTGCAAGAGTGTGACATCATCTGGATTTATGTGTTTTCCAGATAACTGACCAAACACACGCTGTGTAGGAAGGAGTCACAGATTCCTCTCTCCATTCGGAACTCCTTAAGTCTTGTTTAACTTCCGCCTTTTGTTCAGATGCCTTAGCTGGAACTTTAAAAAAGAATCTGGGAGAAGGAGGTTTTCTGAGCCCTGTGTTGGTGTCTGGAAATCTCCCTCCTTTGTCCTGTGTGAGAAAACTGCTCCATGAGTAAGAATGACGAGCTCGATGGGTGCCTCCTGCTTCTGACTGAGGAATTGTGGACTTCCACAACTTTTTGATTCCACTGTGGGATCATCTCAAACATCTCTCATTAGCAGAGGTTTTTAAGGACACTTTATAGCCTCATTGAGATTTTATTCATTGTCAAACACAGGTTGAAATTGTTCAAATTCTAAGTTATTTTGAGGCAAAAATCAGACAAACATGGGCATTCATGCACCCAAATCCAGTGGACTTACAAAAGCTTCCTTTTCTTAGGAAACTCTGCCAAAATGGTGTTTCCATAAGATGAACTTTTTAACAACTGTGGCTAATCTCTAGCTGTAATGTCATACCTAAGGAATGAATATGTAGATGGTGGAAGAAAAATAAATATGGTCACAAGTCCAAACTAGAAGGATAAAATACTGAAGATGTTTTTATTCTGCTGCAGTAATACCCTGAACATTTTTGCTTCAGAGCATTTGTTTCAGACTGTTCCTCACTTAGGGAAAGGCATAGAATCATGTACTTCATTTTGTTAGGAGTGAAAAGCCTATTTAAGCAGATGATTTCATTTCAGAGTAGTTGAAGCAACCCTGGTCAAGTGATGACTGACAAGGTTTTTTATGCCAATCAGAAAATCCAGCACACCCCAATTTTTTTTAAGGCTCTAAAATGTTCATCTTTATATGTGACTATACTTTAGGGAGTAGGGAGTATAAATGTTAATAATTAATTATTTAAGAGATATTACAATTTCTGATGTACCTTGCAGTTTTATTCAGCAATAACTCGCAGGTGAATATTTCTCAGGGGAGCAAGATCATCATGAGAGCACTTACAATCTTTGCCCAATTTGGGAGCTAAATGACTCTGATATTTAGCATGAAAATTAATTAAACACCTGAAACTTTTCTGCTGTATCAAAAGTTAGACATCAGCTCCAAGCTAAGGGCAGTTTTTGCTGGACAGCAGCTTTGTTTGCTTGAAGCATGGTGCCGTTACAGTGTGCCAGATTTACACATGGAGTTATTTATGCCTCACAGGAGTGCTTAAATATGAGTTTGTAGCAGTGCTGTCTGCTGGCCTGTGTCTCTGTATAACCTCACATCCTTCAGACATGTCCCTGTCATGGTAATCTTTCTTTTTAAGGACATCAACCAGAAGCTGCAGGAAGATAACCAAGAACTGAGGGACCTTTGCTGCTTCCTGGACGATGACCGGCAGAAGGGCAAGAGGGTGTCCCGCGAGTGGCAGAGGCTGGGCAGGTACAGCGCCAGTGTCATGCACAAGGAGGTGGCCTTGTACCTGCAGAAGCTGAAAGAGCTGGAAGTGAGGCAAGAAGAAGTAGTTAAGGAGAACCTGGAGCTGAAGGAGTTGTGTGTGTTGCTGGATGAGGAGAAGAGTGGAGGAGCAGGCAGCCGGAGCTCTATCGACAGCCAGATCAGCCTGTGCCAGCTGACTGCCACCAGTGCGTACATCAGAGATGTTGGGGATGGCAGCAGCACTTCCAGCACGGGCAGCACAGACAGCCCAGACCATCATAAACACCACCCAAGCACCAGTCCAGAACACCTGCAAAAACCTCGAGGGGAAGGAAGCCCTGAGCACCAGAAACACAGGAGTATCAGCCCAGAGCACCTGCAGAAGCCCAGGGGCTCTGGCAGTCCTGATCATCACCTGAAAGGGCCGAGCCCTGAACATCACAAAACCGTTGTCAAAGTACCTGAACAACAAAAGCACAGCAGCAGCAGTCCAGAAACTATCCCAAAGCACGTTTTGAGTAGTAGCCCTGAACACTTTCAAAAACAGAGGCCTGGTGGTAGCCCTGAGCATCAAAAGCACAGCGGTGGCAGCCCAGATCACCTTCAAAAGCACACGCCAAGTGGAAGTACAGAGCACCTGCACAAGGTGAGGGGTACGAGCCCAGAGCATCTCAAACAGCACTATGGAGGCAGCCCAGAGCACCTCAAACACCTCAGCGGAGGCAGCAGAGAAGGTACCCTCAGGAGACAAGTGACAGATGACCTGTCCCCTCACCACAGGAGTTTGTACAACGGAATGAATGGTGGGTCAATACTTGTAGTGAAAGCTCACTTTGAAAATTGCTAAGGTAGTTTCAGTGCTATTTCAGCTATTTCTGAATGATGTTTGGTGTGAAAGGAAAGGCAATGAGTCTGGTGTCAGCATTATTCCTTTAGCACGTGATTTAATTGGAGTATACCTGTTTGTCCTTCCAGCAGGTGTTAGGTAGATTAACAAAGTAGTAGAAAAGTGCTTTTAGAGTGTTGGTGTAAGGTACCAAGGAGAAACTCCTGGCCCTGACCCTGCTCTGTTGCTGGTAGATGTAAACTGTCCCTAGGTGGATTTGTGTTTGCATGAGAGAGGAATTGCATTATGTTTCCTGTCCTGCCCTGTATCTGAGTCAGCAGCGTGGAGGTGAATGTCTCCAATTTCATTTTCACCTTCCTAATCTTCCTTGTTCGTAGCTTTAAAGGTTTTAAAATTTCCTGTTTATTGATTGAAAGCTTCTTATATCCTTTTCCATAAACTTTGGAGAAGACTCCAGACGAAGAGCAGGCTCAATAGAAATGAATCTGATAGCTCGTAAAGCTTTTCAAAGCTTTGCGTTTGCATATTTTAATCATAACAAATTAAAAATGTAGGAAGATCAGAAGGGGTTGCTTTGCTGCTGTTATTGCTGCTTTTTAGAAAGGTTTCCAGTAAACATGCCTAGTTTTTAAGAGCTGTGTATCCTCACTGATGGAAATAAATTACTTGTCTTAGGAGAGCCACAGTGTAAGTATTTTGTTATTTTGAAAGTTACAAAGTTCAAACATCCTACTCCGCTGTAGAAATAACTCTTTTTAGACAGCAGAATTCCTACTCTACTGCCTTTTATTTCTTCCATGTGCTTTCATGAAGCAGTTTGTTGTTGGGTTGTTTTCATGAAGGCAGTGAGTGGCCTAGTTGAAAACCCTTTTCTCAGACCTTAATGCTTAGATTTGAAGTCAAGCTCAGTGGAAAGCGATGATTTTGTGTTGCAAATGATCTTGGATGGGGTTCATGTGTTTCCATTTCATAAGCATCTGTGAGAAGCTGTGTTGACATCAGTGGAAGTGACCACTTGTTTGATCTGATTGTGAGATGGGTGCTCTCCTCAGCCTTTGTGACACCGGTCCAGTTACCTGTTGGGATTAACTTGCACAATGCATTCAGTTTTGCCCTTCTACAGGGGCAAATCCACATTATTTTCAGTGAAATGTGTATTTTTGACAGGGCTGACCCACCCCAACGTGGTAAGTGTAGAGCCTTCTGTTTTTAAAGATTTAAAAATTATTAAGGTGAGTGTGTGACAAGTCTGTGAAGATGTGTGATACAGAAATTATTAAAGTTGGTCTTACACAACCTCCATTAAATGCTGTATTTCTTTCTCCATTCAGTTCTTTCTGTTTAAAATTGACCTTGCTGTAAGTAGCATGAAGTATGGAACCAGACTTCCTAAAAACGACTTGTTTCTTGCACCCATGATGTTGGTCAGTCCATCACTGGTTATGGAGGAAAGTGACCTCAGGTTTTAGGTATGTCTTTTTAAAACTCACTCACAGGTGAAGGAAGATAAGGTTTTTCTGCTGCCAGCACTGTAGGATTTCTGTTTGTCTTTGGTTTTTTGGGTTTTTTTTTCCAAGTAGCCTTGTTAAGAACCCTATTCCCAACAGTGCAGTGAAAGCAGTGGTTACTTTGTTCCCGAGCTGACTGGCATCCTTTGTGCAGCATATTTCAGCTGTCAAAAGTTTGGACTCAGGCCACAAGGTGCTGGAGAGGGCAGCTGGTGCTTTGGGAGGCTCTTTATTGACTTTAATCAGAGCTTTTGCCTGGCCTGTGCTTTATATAATCACTTTTACAGAGAAGTCCTCTTTGGTTTGACAACTTCTCTCACCAGAAAGTTGTCAAACCTCTCTTCTTTTATATTTATGTAATTTGATTCAAGCTTGAGGTTTAATTCTGACATCTGTCTGACCTTGATCAAACTTGGTAAAACTCTTGACAGCTCTGCTGTGAAGAAAAGGTTTTAAACTTCAGGGAAGTACTTGGTCTTCACAGCAAGGCTGAATCCTTCTGGGTATTTTGTGTTTTGATTTTGTCAGCTGCTGTACAGTTGTGGGGAACAGTTAATATGGAGGTGGTAGAAGTGCTGGCCATTATAATTTGTTATTGCTGTGAAAGTAATGTGTAAATTTTAATTTGCTTGTTCTGCGTGTACCTGACCCTGCCAGCTGAGTGTAAATGATAAAAATCCTGCTCTTGTTGTAAGGAATGCTGAAATTGTGACCATGGGAGTTAGGAAATGGCTCAGAAACCTGGCTCTGAACTCTGATATGCAATACAAAAGGATAGTATTTTGATTCTGATCACCAAAATCGTGCAGTAAGTATATGATACCACGTTGGTGGAACCTAGTTTGTTTTCAGATTTGGGGTATATCTAGCTGGCACATGTTTGCACATCTGTGTCCTGAGTTTGCAGAGCACTTCTAAACTTATTGTAGTTCTTGTGGACTGTCATGTGAGCAGCAAGAGTGAAGTGTTGGTGGCCTTAAATGATGAATGGCAGAGACACACATGTTATTTAAAGGAATACAATAATATATTTTAACGACATAGTTAGAATTTACCAGACTCAGTACAAGCCTGTCCCATCTTTCTTGGTCTCTACTGGACTCTGAATCACGTCTGAGAGAAGTTATTCCTCTGCATGATGTCAAACCTCATTCAAAAGTGCTGTACTCTCTACCTAGAACTGGTGTTCCTAACTGGGAGCATGTTTGTGAACAGTCCAGCTATTCCTGGAGACCTGGGAGATTCTAACAGCTCCCATTTACCTGGATTTGTGATCCTGCCAGCACTTGGTGACTACAGGGAAGCAGTGGATTCCACAGGGTGGTGTTACCTCTCCCAGAACGTGGGCTGTCCGTAAAGATGTGTGGGATGGATTTGAGTGTGTGCAGCTTCCTGACGAACCGGAGCTGCAGTCAGAGCAGTTGCAGTGTAATATTACAATTCCATCAGAAATCTGATGTGCAGCTGTAGCTGCTTTGCAGGATGTGTTTATGCATTAATCATTGGGGCTTCATGCATGTTTTAAGCTATGCGGGAAGTTACCTCAGCCTCTTGCTCACAGGCACAGCTGAAGGAATAAAGGATGAGGTGATAACATTTCCTTTCATAATTCTTCTCATTTTCTATGCTCAAAGGTTTGATCTTGGTATTTTTTCTTGTATGACATGTCAGCTTTCATTTATAAGATTTATAAGGCTTTAAAAAAACCCCTCTACTTCATGGTTCTTCTACATAATTTTCTGAAATAGATGTCCTCAGCCTTCAGAGTGACAAAATGGGATAGGAGAGCTAAATTTGGCTTGGTGCCTGTTAATTGAAAACACATGTATTTAATTCTAGAGGTTTTAACCAAATAAAACATGATAACAATCTTTTGCTGTAATCACACCTAAATGTTCTGGGTAATGAGAACAGAGATATTTGGAATAGAAAGATTGCTGAAATTAGATGAGAAAATACCAGCAGTGAAAACATTTTGAGGAGCTCATTAATGCAACCTGGAAGAACACATGACAGTTTAGGGCTGACACATATCTGGGGTATAAGTGCCTCTATAAATTGATCTACTTTCAACATTTGCAGTTTAAGTGTTGATTTATT
>VZRN01002819.1:773642-823952 GCA_013397935.1 Dasyornis broadbenti | reverse complement strand
TTTTTTTAAATCAAAGTGATTTATTTTCAACTCTCTATTTTAAGAAGTCCTTTGTTTTACTCTGGGCTTTGACTTTTGTGTGAAAGGAAGGTATCCAAAGGCTTTCATGTGTGCTTCTTGCTTCCTGCTGAGGTTATTAATGAAGAGAAGTCAAACTGCTGACTAACACCTCCTGTACTGCTGGAGGTGTGAGGGCTCTTACAGAACAAATACAGCATCAGCTCTCCTTGAGCAAAGCTAAGAGACTTTGCTCTTTGCTCTGTTTGTTGGCTAGAGACCCAACCTAAGTTTTGGACACTTTGTCTTATAAATGCGCTTTAATTAAAATTAAATGAAAATAAAAAAATAAATGAAAATTAAATCAGAAAATGCTGCACTGAGTAAAAAGAGGAAAATGCAGTTTCACTCCAGAGTAAAAACTCATAACAATGTTACTGAGTTAACTGATACCCTCTCTGTGGAAACAGCTCCCATTTGCTGGCCAAGGAGTGGGATGATGCCATATTTCAGTGTATGTTTCCTTACACATTGTTTCTTAGAGTTGAAATGCAAATAATCTGCCTGTCATTAATGGCACTGTACAGCACTTTGTGTGTGATTTGACCTTTCCTGGGGGCAGCCATGACTGCACATCTGCCTCTGGGAGCCTGAGGCAGCATTTCTTGCTTTTCAGAGTGTAACCAAAGGCTACAAGGATCTGCAGAATTTTATTCCTTGCCAGTACAAGTTAACCTACTGTTTATTTCAGGTATTTATTTTTGAAGTGTAAAGCTCTGAAACATTATGTCAATCAGAGTCTTTCAGTTGAACTCCGTAGGTTTGATGTCAAACTTGTAAATTGGTTTTAGCTATTACACACTAAGAGAACTGGGGCATGAGATGTGAATATGTATGTGACTACAGCACGCTGCATTTATTACCCAACTTGGTTTTTGGTGCACTGATTTATCATGTTGAAAATGTGGTTTGTAGTATCAAAACAATGAACCTCCTAGAAGCTCATGTTTTAGAACTTTTGGGAGAGGTTTACAGTTACATGGCCTTCACTGAAAAAACTTGTTTTGATTTGAATGTTTTAGTGTGAGGTGGATCATCCTTCCAGCAAAACTCTTGATATGGTAATAGCAGAGTGATGCCTCTGCTTATGGAGAGACTGGCCTGATTTCACAAGTTTGCCTGGACGTTCAGCACTGATTCCTGCACTGTTCCGTGGCTGGTCCACATGGCAAACAAGCGCTGGGGGCAGGGCTTTGCTGTTTGGTGCTGTGGCACTCCTGGCTGCAGTGGGATGTGCAGGAGGGGCTCAGCCCCTTCTGCTACAGGGCTGAGGACACCCCAGCACCTTCTGGGAAGTCACTGCTTCCAAGTTTTATGTCTTTTCCTTTTCCCCTTAGGCTGCATATGCTGCTACACAGGTGACTGTGTTTTGCAGTGAAGACTTGATGCTAATTTAGCCATTCTTTGATGGAAGCAAGAGTCAGGGTAGAGAACAGAGACATTGACTTTCAGCCGTCACCAGTGCACCTCGTATCTCTGAGAGCAGGGTCCCTGTTAGTCCATGAGGGGGTTGTTGATGAGGTGGGAGGCAGTCGGTGCTGCCAGCGATTTGGGAACTGGTGCCGCCGTTCCCACAGCAAACCCCCATGCAGTGACTCCCTGCAGACCCGTGGGCATTGCTAACTGGGATGGAGAGGAGGAGCTGTACTGGCTCTGTAATTGGAGATGTGTGGCCATCTCTCGTGTTTGGGGTGTCTGCTGGAACTTCACCTGACCCCGGAGCTCCAGCAGGGAAAGGCTGCTGAACAATCACAGCACCCGTACTGGTGGTGTCTCCACCAACACCCTGCAAGCCAGCGCCTGTTCCCTCCCTCTGACTCTAGTGCTGGTACGGCTGCAGTGGAGCTGACATACTGATCCTTTGGTTTCTGTACTTCATGGTGCATTTTTGAAAAACAATGTGTTTTCTGAGTTGTGAGTGTGAATTTGTTTTGATATGTACAGGAAACAATAGAGAAGCTTATTTCTTTTCATGGTGATTGGGTCAAGGTGTAAGCTGTATGCCTTTACCTCAGAGAGCTTATCAGGAGTTTGCATGGCTGTTAGTGTTGTCTGCCTGAAATACAGGGCCACATTTGTGTGCTATTTTGTTTTCCTTTGAGCCAGAATGGCAAATCCTCACATTAAAGCCTTGTCTGAGTCCTTGCTTCGAGAGAGTACCTTTAACCTGAGCTCAGCACCTCCTGTATCACTTCTTTACACAGCTTTTGGAGTTAATGTAAGTTTATAACAGTAAAATATGGATTTAGAAAAATAAAGGACTAAATTGTAAAATTCTCTAAACTCTGGCATTTATAATGCAGTTAGAATATTTAATAACTTTTGGTAAATACTGCTTGTGTAAGAAATTCAACCTTGTAGTGTATATTATGTGTGCCAGTCAGAATGTCATGTCTCTTCTGTTCACCTGTTAATGGGACTTTTTCATTTTTAAATTTTATGACGTTAACAATGAAAAGTTGTTGCAGGCTGTGCAAGGGTTGGAGCTGAATGGGTTAAGACTTAGGCAAAAGCATGGCAGTCAGTGTGGAGTTCAGATTTTCTACTGCCACACACACGAAGTGCAGAGATGTTGAGAGGAGTAAAGGACAGCGAGGCGTTCCAAGTTACAGGGTATTTAATGAGGAATAATAAAGCCTCATATACATAAGAAAATGACTCTGGCAATGAAAATTCATTGGCTTCTGAGCTAGAAAGTCATGTCTTAATTAGTAAACTGAAGCACAGCTTATCTTGGGTCATGTTGTCATATATACAGCACACATATGTAGTTACTGAGGGAGCATAGAGAATTATCTTCAAGTCATGATTTTGATATAAATCTTGTCTGCCTGTGCTTCTTCACTGGTTAAAGGATGGTCTCTGAAGAGAATCAGCTAGGACTGAAACATAGCTTTGAATTTTGCTTAATGCAGAAAGCAATACAATAATCTGTTTGAGAGGGAATGAGTTATATAAGTATAACATGGCGGGGTGAAGGACATAAAATAGAGTTGTATTTAAAAAAAATAAACAGTAATGATATTAGTCTGTGCATATTTAGTGGGCTTGTAAATTTTTAAAATGCTTTTAATTCTGCAAGGCACACAGAAAAGGGTCAGGATTGTGATCTGGGATGTGTCCATGAGCATTTGGTACACAGCATGGAAGTGTGTGCAAATTTATTGATTGTGAATGGGAAAGCTGCTGTCTTGAGCTAGGCTGTCTAAAAAGATGAACAGTTCTGTGAAGCCTGTGAATAACAAATAGTCTTATTCTCATCATTTCTGATATAAAATTTTGGGCATATTTGCGTTGTTTCTGTAACATTCATGGGGAGTGAAGAAGCCAGCAGCTCTCTGTAGTTCAACAAGAATGTGCTTCTTCTACCCTTTATTTTTTATTTACATGATTCATGTGACCTTTGCTGGTTTGTGAAAGTCCATATAATGAATTAAGTGGTTATTTGGACCAATCAAACACAGCAGTGTTCAAACACTGTCAAGAGTTAAAGACGTGTCATAGCTGAAAAAGCCTAATGAGCCATGTGGTAACCAACAATAGGAATGTCTTCTAAAGCTCTCCATTTTGATACTTCCTCAGGGTTACACAAATTATTCCAGAGCCTTTATGCCTGTAATATTGAACACCTCTAATCTGATCAGTAGTGAGATAGCTCCTTCAATTGTTTGACCTCAAAACTCACTACATTTCTTTCGCTGCATCTCTTTAAGCTCCTGAGAGTTGTGAAAATTTGCCTTGATCAACCGTGGAGCCTGTACCTGTGACTTGGATTCAAAGAAAAATATCTGTGCTTTCTACAAAGGGTACAAGGCTGATTCATCACTCCGTGATAAGCTCCCACTTAGGCCAAGTGCAGATAAGCCTGGAGAAAAGCATTGATTGCTGACCCACATCCCCTCTTGGCTTCTGAGTCTGCTTTTGGTTTACAGTGAATAAACCTTAATGATGTTCAAACTCCATCTTATGACTTTTGTGGGCTGAGAACTTTACTGAGGACATTAAGATGAGTCTCCAAAAATAGTGTTGGATTATGAGAAACAAAAAGAACATTTCACTGAAGGCAGATGAATATATCAAGTACAAACACATGAATGCTGTGAGGCAAAACCTGAAAATTGACTCAGATCCTTCCAAGGACTTGAGCACTTCACTCCTTGTTGGCACCTGGCTTGCACTGAAATGGGATGCCCAGACAGAACAAAATGCTTAAATATCTGTGCTCATGCAGTGCTCTGAATGAAGTCACTTGTCTGTCACTGTCATTCATCTTGTTTGCTGAGGTCTGAAGTTAAATTTTGTAATCTGAAGTTAAATTTTGAATTTTAGGTTTTTGCAGTGTTACTAGGTCCGTAAAGAAAACATGACAAGGAAACATTCCAACAATGATTTTTTTCCTAACCAGCTCTCCAACCACGAAGACCAAAGGCTCTCCAGTGTTAACTAAACAGCAGAAGATACCAAATCTGTCCCTTCCAGGTGCAGGTGCTAAGAACTTTCTCATTTGTTCCTGTTGTTGGATCTTGGTGCATGGTCTACACACCAGCCCATACTGCTGAATGCTACATTTTGACCACTTACAACTCTAGCATGTGCAAATATTTTGGAGAACTATGAGGACAAAAGATCCTGTGTTTTTATTTTAAAAAATCCTAATTTCAGTGTGAAGGCATTGGGATTTATGTGTTTTAGCTTCTCCATTAATGTAATCAAATGGGAAGTTTTTTAAACTTTTGAGTGTACTGGAATGTTATAGTCAGCCTGAATTGCTGGATTGGCCAACAGCATGGAAGTGACTGATCAGACTGTTTTAGAAGCATGGATGCCAGAGTTTTATGCTGTCAAGTCACTCCATCATCCTGGATTTGTCAAGAATGAGTTGGACAGTGTTGACTTCTTGTATCGATTGCAATACTGCAAGTACAGCCAGTTGCATCCATGGAATCCTGAAAAGGTGGCTGGGGAATTCCAAAAGGAGATGTAGCACAAGAGGACTTGCTTGATCCACTTTCATAATAACTCTACAGCAATCCAAATTGAAGTGTATTTACTTATCAACTGCCACCTGGAAATGTGTCCCTCAGGCACTGGAGTGAGGAGTCAATTTCCTGGGCAACATATTCTATTCCGCCTTTTGTGTTCCATGGTGTTTTTATTTTATTTTTTCAACTAACGAAACCAACAGTTGATTCCAATGTCACTTTGGAAAATGGATATTTGAAGGATTGGTGAAGAATGTTTGAATGAGAAACGATTCCTATTGGTGTTGAAAGCAAAACACTGTTGAATTTATCACTGGAAAGACCTATAGTTTATATAGCAAACCTTGACTGTGTCTGCCTTGTGCTAAGTGCAGCTCTACCAAGCACGTGTATTTTTCAGTCAGTTGATGTCAGATATTAATCTTGCATGTCACTTAAACCTAATGTAAGATTTTTGGTTATTCCTTGTCCTTGTTGCAGGGGAAACAGGGTGTTGACTGCAAAGATACTTTTGCTGCAAAGTAGTGTTGTTGACTGCAAAGCTGGGTGACACTTGTTGTCAAATTTAACACTTAAGTGCTTTTAATACTTCCCAGGTTTTGTTAGATTTTGATTTGTTTGTTCTTGCAGTGCTGCTCAGAAACACATCATGATGCACAGGAAGCAAAGAGGCTCTGGAAAATCCTGGGAAAGGATCTGTAGTGAAAGAGAAAACTAACTGGTAGACTTTTACTCCTCAGAATGAGAAATCCACACAGTGTTTGCATTGTTTATTAGGAAATGCTGTTTCCCAGGGAACCAGGAGCATTTTCATGCCAAACACTGAGGATCTCCTGTCTTTGCCCATCAGAGCAATACTCAGGTGTCAGAAGACTTAGATGGTGACTGAACCAGCTGCTTGATCTGCTCCTCAGCTCATGTAACTATTGCTGTGGGGCTCAAATGCCAAATTTGTGTCCCATCATATCTGGGGAAACACAGTGGGAAGGTTCTTTAGGACACAGTTTCTTCACTGCTCCTCAAGTCTCATCAGCTGAGCAGTCTCAGTTTAGCCACACCCAGAGACATCTGTTGCCCACAGAAAGATAAAAATTTCAGCAAACAGATTTCTTTATTTTAATGGTGCAAATCAGAAGTAGCTCTTTGACCTACAGACTGCAGGCATAGTTCTGTTTCTGAGCACCAAACCTTTAGCAATCCAAATTCAGGATTCAACTTTTAATTAAGGGCTTGAGCCAGCTCAGATCTGTGGAGGTCCAGGGGTGGAGGAGATTGTAGACCTTGGCTTGGCATGATGCTGGCTTCTTACCTGTGGCCCTGTCCATGTCCAGCTCCACCAGTGCTTATTCTCCATGTCTGGGAAGATGTGCCCTGACAGCAAACCAGTCAGCTGGGCTAGAGTTGTGGGAGTTTGGGGCTAGCTCATCAGATAAATTGCATTGCAGGCGAGTTTGTTAATGGCTGTTCCCATAGGATGGGATATCTGAGCAGGCTCTGCCTCCTCAGAGCCAAGGTGGGCTCCTCACAGCTTGCGTGGTTCCCTTCATCACTGCAATGGGGTCAGCAGACCTTGCATCCTGTTTTACTCTGGTTTTGTGAACATGTGTTTTTCTGTATGTGTTGTGCAGAAAACTTCACCCTCTGAACACAAAGCCAAATGCTGAACAGCCCAAACCCATGTATATATCACATCTGAAAGCCAGCAAAATAAGTGTTCAGTGACATCTCTTTCCACAGATTCACAGATTATTCTGAATTCAGAAGGGATCCATGAGGATCATCCAGTCCAAGTCTGTAGTAAATGGCCTGCAGAGGGGTTGAACCCACAAGCTTGGTGTTACGTGCTGAATTCATGATCAGAGGGAAAGACTGAAACTCTGTAACACATTGGGCATCACAGTAACAATGTTTATGCCTCTTCTGGAAATTGTCATTGCAGCGTGTCCGTCCTTTTCAGGCCCAAACCCTTCTGCTCTGGTTCATCCTGCAGAAGCTTTCTGAGTTCTGTGGCATCCTGTGAGCTTCTGAAAGGTCTGGAGCCACTGTGTGACCTCAGAGGTGGGACTGGGGTGCCTAGGGGAGAGGAGGATGTTGCTGTTTTCCTTTGCTCCCTTGGTTGCTGTGGAAAGCCGTTGGAAAGTCCTTGCTCCAACTTGTAATGCTGGAGTTTGAGCCTACAGAGGGTTTGGGACTGGTTTTGTGTGACTGAGAAGAGAAAGCAGCTCTGCCCAGAGAGCTTGGCTGGATTAATTCACGGAGTTCTAGTCCTGGAGAGCTCCTGTGCGTGGGATGGAATGGCATCGATGCATGGAACATTGATTTATGCATGTGAACGCTCCCCTGGTGGCAGCCAAGTCAGAAAAAATGTCTTTATGAAGGTGAGACCTTGATGTGTATAAAGAGCTGTGGGTGTGCTGTTGCCCTGAGCAAATGCCTACACTTGTCAGTAGTGCCTGGTTCCCACTTGCAGCTCTTATCAATACTTCTGGAAACAATTTACCAACCTCGCAAATATTGTCATCATCACTTGTGTATTAAGAACCATGAGCTGAACAAGACAGGATTAATCAGCCACCAACTCAACCTTAAGTGCAGGCTTCCTGAGGTTTTGCTGCTGATTATTCCATTACATTATGCCAGCTTTCTAAAAGCTTTATTCTTAGATTAGTCTGTTTTCAGCGTGGTGTAAAACCTGGGGCTGAAGTTACTCACATGCCTAGAAAACACCTTTATGGACAATCAGCTTGATACAAATATTTTCAATGTGTTTCCTTTCAAAATCAACTTTTAAGACAATGCTTCCTTCCTTCCTGAATTTCCTGAATTGTGCTAGCCAGGCTAGTGGGAAACAAAACTATTTTTAATTCTCTTTTGTGTGTGTAGCAGTCCTGTTAGAAGCTGTTAATGTATCTTTTACATTTACGGGACTGCTGAAAGGTGTCCTGGCACACAAAGTGATTTACAATGAATCCACACCTGAAGTGTGGCCGTCAGGGGAGGTCGGGCGCTGGCAGCGCTGGGGAGCCGCGACCTTCCTAGGAAGAGCATCCCGCGGGGAGCAACCTCTCTAGGGGTGCTGGCAAAGGCCTCCTGGAGCGACAGTGATTTCAGCAAGTGTAGCGACACCTCCGCTACAAGTGATCGGCTCTTCTGTGAAATCACCCAAGGCAAACTCGGGGATGGAGAGAGAGAGGCGGCTCGTATGGCAGTTCCACAGAGGTAGTCTTTATTGTCCTGCACCCTGCGAAGGGGAGGCCAGGGACGAGACCAGCCTGAGGTGTTGGGGTCAGGACAGGGGTTTATATGGGGAAGGTAGAGGGTGGGGTGGAAACCGATTAGCCAACAGGGAAGGGGCTATTAGCATGGGGGAAGCAAGGCCTGTCGGAATGACTCCAAGATGTCACCCTGAACTTGAGAGAGAGAGCTGCCTAGCTCTGACTCCTCCAGGGGAGTGCAGGAGGTTGGCTTGAAGGCTCACTGCCTTCCACACTGAAGGGCTGTAATAGCTTTACCAGAGGAAGCTCTATTTTCTGTCCTGTTTCTCATGGCTTGTTTTTACTGTTGTAGAGTAGCTGTGTAGCAGTAGTTGCTTTGATTTGGGAAATCAAGATGCAGGTACAAATCAGAGACATGGTCTGCTATCTGCTGGGGATTTCAGGCTGCTAACTGGTACAGTCCAAAGGAGCATTCATCTTCCATCAGAATAAAATTTGAAAATGAACATTCTTGAACTTCTAAAAACTGAGAACACAGTATTATGGCAAGACGGTTATCTGGCCCTCTGTATCCATCAATAGTGTGGCATGTTGTGACTGTGCCAGGGAGGGGGGGAAGTGGTGCTTAGCAGACATAAATCTCCATGACGAGGTTCAGGCTGAACATCTGTGACTTGGCAGATGTGGAAGGGAGGAACTCGGGATTTGGAGCTGATCTGGCTGAGTGCCGGCAGACTCCGTTCTAGCAGGTAGGTGGCTGCTGCTCTCTGTCAAACACTGCGGGCTGAAATGTTTGCCTAAAGTCCTGTGAAGCCGGGGCTGTGTCCAAGGGAACACTGGGGAAAGATTCTCCCTGCCTGCCAAAAGCTGGAGATTTCCTGTGCTAAGTCACTGCAGCAGAGACATTTTGAGAAGTGTTTCTGAATGACCCTGCTCAGGGTTCGGTCCAGGCTCCACAGCTCCCCAGTGATGTGCACTCCGTGGGGAGCTGGGATTTGACATCCTGGAATGACAGCCGAGACATTCCCAGCCAGGGAGATGTGCCGACAGTCCTGCAGCAGCAGTCCTTGTTGGGAGCACAAAGTTCCTGCAATTACAGCAGCTTCCTGCCGTGCCAGGCAGCCAGTTCTTAATGGCCCTCCTCAGCTGAAATGGGCTCTGAGTGCAGTTTAATGTTTCAGACCTGGGCAGAGATTAAAGAGACATTAGTGCTGCTACTATTTTAATCTTAATTACAAACCAGAGCAAACACCAGGTTGTGTGTCCTCAGCATGATTTAGCAACCTGTTAGTCTTTTAATTGTCTCCTTCCTAATTAGATTGCTCTGATTATTTGGTACTTGAAATAAGTGTATATTTAAAAATTCTCGTGGCAGTAACTTTTGGAAAAAATTCATTGCTTTTCATTTTGCAGACATTTTGTCTTTCATGCTGAAGTACAGGAACATATGGTGCTACTTCTGAGGTAGCACTTGTCTAAATATCTTTGCTTGTAAAATTTTTTGCAGAGCTGTATAATTTTCTCCTGTAAAAACATTCCTAGTGTATTTAACTGATTTTATAGCTACTTAATGGGATTATCACTTTTTATAATTGTAAACTATTAATGGGTGTATGTCAAGGAATTAAACTCTGAGCCCTGAGTAAGAAAAATGAGCAGAACGTAGATAGAAATTCAAAGAGAGTGGTAAGAAATAGTGATAATAGTATAAGGAAAATAAAATAGTTTATCAAAACACATCCCAGGTAATTGGAAAGGGTCAAGGCAGTAATTTTATTTTTAAACTGAACTCTTGGGCTATCACTGGCAGTCAGTAGATATGGAATCCTCTGATACAGTGTCCAGAATCCTCATATGGGAGCTGGATACATCTCTGTTTGTGTTCAGTCTAGTGAACACGCTTCCCAAGTGATGGTGTTCCTTCTGCCTGAGCCATGGGAAGCTTGAGTCATGAGCATGCATTTAAAAATGTAAACCAGCAGCACATTCATCTATATACAATGAAGGCAGCCTGGAAATGTTCCTGAGTGTGGTATAGCCAGAAGAGTCAGAGGAGTGGAATAACCGGAATATTCTGTATATTTTTGTCTACATTGCTAGACTCTTACCCAGCATGAGAGATGATTAGTGAGAGGCTAATTGGCCTATTAAATAAACATATTTAGAAATGTATAAAGATACGTATCTCGAGAACGATGCAGATCTAAAACCCTTCTTCCACAGCAGTGGGAAATGCATTCCAGGGGCAGCGTGCCAGGCTCCCTCTCTGCTGCCTCGGATGTGCTAAGCCAAGTCTGGAGCTCTCCACAAGCCAGGTACCTTGGAAAACGCTGCAGGGATGAAGCATCTCCAGGAGAGGAGGAGCTGTCCCACTCATGCCCAGGGGGCAGAGCTCTCTCCCCCAACGGGATCACAGATGGAGCAGCAAGTGCACAATTGCTGGAAGCGGAAAGGCAAGAGAAGGATGAGCTGAACAGGATCTCCTTTCTCCTGCAACTGGGTTCAGGGCTGATTGCCATCTCTAGGGAAACATCACTCAGCTGTGGAGGTAGTTTTTGTAGCTGTAATGAGAGCAGGCTGTGTTTGATGCTGAGGGTTTGGAGTCGCACCCTGCTGAGCACAGACTATAGAGTTGCTCAGAAAATATTTTCTGAGGGGTTTTTGGAGAAGAAGAAAGTAGATAAGGTCAGACAGATTCAAAGTTATATCTAGGAGTGCATAGGTTGTAAAGTGAAGGACTGAAAAAACAAAAATATTGGAAGAACTTTGAGCAAGGGAAAATGTCATTATCCAAAGTTGGATTATGTTCAATTTGCCCTGGTTTTGAACAGTATTTCTGCTTCCCAAAAATGAAGGTGTGGGAGAGCAGAATTAGATTACAGGATAACCAGAGCTCCAGCGTATCCAAGTTTGAAATGGTAGGAAAAGCTGTATGTAATGACCACTTACATATCATTTGTTTGTGGGTGCCAAATACGACTGAAGGGTTTTGATAATGACTGTGTAGTTTTTCAGTCAGTCACAGGTGTCGCTTTGGTATCCTGCCCACCTCATTCTGCTGTCAGGTAAAACAGGACATTGATTACAGTGCCGTGATGGAGTGACCATCGTGGTGCTGCTGGTCCTGACCAGCTCCCAGGGGCTGCTCAGGGTTTGTATTTCCATAGCATCTCTGAGCTCCCCGTGGCTTTGATCTCTTGAGCACTTGGAGCTCTTGCCAGTCTTTCCTCATGACTGGGAATGGAGATTTGGCAGTCCTGGCACTTGATAGTCTACAAATGTGAATTTCTTCTTGTCTGCCCTCTCCTCCTCTACCAGAGTTCTCTATAAAGCAGGATTCTTCCTCAGTGTTCTGGAAGGCAGAAATCTTCCATTATGGAGTATTTAATTTTTCAAACAACTGCTGCTACAATATCAGTCAATAGTCTGTGTTAGTTGAACTCTGCTGCTGAATTTGAGCTTTCCTATTAAAAAAGGAGAAAGCAAAATATGTTTTCTATCCGCTTCTACTAAATTAATCTTAACAGTTTGTGAAAGTCATTACTATATGTCCTTTGATTATCATTGCTGGTCAAAAAGCAATTACATTGGAAAACCAGCTGAAAGTCTATTGTGAGATTATTGTGAGTTCTAGGTTTTTTCTGTGATGTATTTTTGATAGTGGGTGATTAATTATTCAGAGTGAGACAGGGATCTAGGAATTCCTCCTGGTTCCTATTGTTAGTCCCTGTCTAGCAGCTGTTTGAAATTTGTGGCATTATGAAGCTCCTACAGGTGCCTGTGCTTTGGGGCTTGGAAAAAGAACCCAAGTGAAGTGAATGGGGAACATTCTGATGGTCAATTTGATATGTGGCCATATTTGGTATCAGCTCATTTAGGGGACTACTTGTCTCATTTTTATTCAACTAGAAAATGCTCATTCAGCTGCACATTGGTTTTTGTATTTCCAATTTCACTGTAAGGTAATATGTGCTTTTTAGGGACATATATAGCTGGGGGCTAAGTTCATTCACAATCACCACGCCCCATTCCTTCCATACTCCTGCACAAGGCTCCAGGTTGGATGTGAAACTCGTGGTGGGGAATTCCAAGTCTGTTTCAAAGGGATGGGTCAGTGCAGGAAGGTGTGCAGTGGGTGACACAGAGCTGCTTCTGTAGCTGTATGAATAAGCTCAATATTCAAATGTCTGAGGAGTAACAATAAGAGAGAAAACAGAATTAATACAAGTGCTGCCAATCCATGACTGTACTGAGGGAAGGAAATAAGCCCTGCTCTCTGCCATAAACTAATGTTCTGGAAGTCTGGGAGCCATCCATGCTGGGCACCAGGCTCTGCCTAATGCTTCAAAGAACTGTGTGTGAGAAGCACTTGGGCTGTTACGTCACAATCTGTGATTACATTTCAGGGGATTGGAATTGGTTTTTGCCTGTTTCCTTTTGGCATCACTCTGGTGAAAGCTGAGGGCCAGCAGTGCTTGCTAAAGAGATAATGGCAGGCTGGTGGCTGTTCTCCTTGAGGAAATGCAGGTTTTAGTCACTGATAATTAAAAATCACAATCACTGTGTGATCTTGGATGTGGTTTGGACCTTTCTTCCTCTTAAGTTAAAGACTTCCTTAAAGCATTTCACTGGAAAATGGAACTAGATGGAGAAACATGATGGTGGTTGAATTGTGGAGAGAGTGAAGCACAGGATTGTGGAACTCTTGGATGAAGTTACTCCTGTGGGCCCAGAATCTTGAGGGTAAATCATTCACTGATTATCATTCAGGATCTTAATGTGAGATATTCCAGTGTCTAAATACCTTGAATGAAAAGAGCATCTACACTTTTTCAGTCACCCACTTCACTAAAGGTGTAAATAAGAAAAATCCATATACTCTTATGTCCTAGGATATTTCTTACATGTGCAGGAGAGAGATTTGAAATAGAAACAAGAAAATACTGAACTAGGATTGTTGAGCCTGTTTTCCTGCCCAGAGTGGAGTCCTTGAAGTAGGAATAAGAATTAGGATTGCCAGGAGCAACAATTGACCTTTCAACACTTGGGGAGCTGTGGGTTGGCAGATCACAGGGGTAGTTCCAAGGCTGAGCTCCCAGCCTGTTCAACCCCATTTTGATGAAAAATGGAATGTCAGAGGGACAGAGGAAGTTTATCTTACTGCAAGGAACCATTCACACAACAATTATCTTGATCTTATTTTCACAGAGATGTACGTTTCATGCTTGATAGTTGACTCCTTCCTTAAGTCTTTGCTTTCCACCATAACTAAAGTATGAAAAATCAGTGCGAATGCAGTGAAGGAAACAGACGGGGTTGGAATAAAACCTCAGCACAGCTGGCCACATGCAGAACATCCTTTAGAACATTACCAGAGGTGAAAAAATGTGGCCAGTAAACCACAGGGAGAAGGGACAGAAAGATTTGGCTTTAATTTCATTTTTAGTGGGAAGAAGAAATGAATTTGAATGAGAAATTGATCATACACAGTTTGATGCTCTTGTAGGAATATTGCCATTGATTTCTGGAGGAATGGGATGTACAACCTTGTTAGTCTGTGACTGCACTTTTCTCCTGGTACAGACTAATTCATTGAGATTCCAAAAAGCCTCAACCCAAACAAAACCCGCCACAAATAAACAAATAAAATCTACTTGACTACATGGAGACTAAATTAACTTTTAAATGTCTAATATGATTGTTATGGAGCCACGGAGGCTGAGGAAAGATTCTCCTTGGAATTTTGCTGCTCGGCCTAACTCCGCTGTTAGGTAGTGGCAACGGTTAAATCATTTTCTAAAGATCACGTAGATACATGAGGCTGAAACTTTGTGATTTATTTTGAGCTCTGAGGAATATAATGTGAAAACCTATTCAGGTTTTACTGGCTGGACAGAGTCTGCAGTCAGTTTAATGAGACACAGCTAAATTTACCATGATAAAGTGCTGCTTCGTGCATGAAATAGGTGTTGTGGTCCTGTGCTGGTGATTGATGATTTATTACCTTCAAAACTGTACAATCAATGTGCAGAATTAATTTTGAGTGGATTATTCATTGTTTTTACCCCCTGGAATCTTGTATGATTGATAAACATAATTTAAAAGAAAAAAGCAACTGCAAAAATTAACTGTGGGAGATTTTAAGGTTGTGCATTTTACAACATCCCCCTTTTCCCCATGAGACGTTTTACAAACCTAACGTAGCATCAGTTTGTGCTGCAAAAGATGTTTATAGCTCACTTTATTCAGGTTCCTTATCAAATTACTGGTTTTACTCTGGAAGCTCTCAGGGGATTGAGTGAAGCTCCAGTGTATGGATCATCCCTCCCTGTGTGGTCCTTCATTCCCTGCGGCAGTCCCTGGGCTGATCCCAGCTGACAGTCCTCAGTTTGCAGCCCCAGGCACTGGGAGTCCACTCATGGGGAAATGCCCACAGCAGGGCTTGCTCAGCAAGGGGAATATTCAGCTCCCAGTCTTGTATCTACTTTTATCCTTTAACTTCTGGGGAGAAAAACCTGCTCAGACAGAGGCTTGGCACTAGAAAACTGAGAGGAGAATCCATCCAGCAGAAGAGGGAAAGGGGAGAGGTGTGTTAGAGGCAAGAAAGGTGATCGGATGTGCTGTGGTTGCCTCTCTGGAGCAGAAGCACCCCATGACACAGAGTTCTGGGCTTTCTTCTGCTGCAAACAACCTTGGGTCTGACTCTGGCACTGTGGGGATTTGAAAATACCCGTGCTGCTCCCGCACTGGGTTTCTTACACTCGGGGCTGTGTAAAAGTATACATTTAGTGACTAGCCTGCCCTGGAGGTGTCATTTAGGCCATCTGGGGTCTATGAACTGAGCTGCTGATGGGCACTGCAGGTGAGCAGCACTCCCAGAGTCCTGCTGGAGCAAAGAGCAGCTCAGCTCAGCAGCTTCAGCCTCCAGGGCTGTTCACGTCTGCGGCTGGAACCATCAGTGTCAGCTGCACTTCCAAAATCCAGGGAGTTAGGCACTATAGGATAGGCGCTCTGACAGTTTCCATAACAACTAAATCTTGGACTTAGGTGAAATTTTGTAGGTCTTTAAGCAGTTTTGGTCCTTGCCCTACAGAGCTGAGGTGAGTCGATGACTTTGCTTTGTGAGAGGTTGTTTCATAATCCTCCTTTAGACTCGGGCTCTTGAGCAGGTCCGGGGTGACACAAGGGCTCAGCAGTGTCTGAGCTGGCAAAAGCAAAGACTCGGTGTTTCATTTAATCCTTTATTTATTTAAAAGGAAAGAAGCTGTACTTTTGCAAGGAAGGTTCTTCTCAGCATTTGGAAGCTGAGCAGGGTCAGTCTGGATTGGTACCTGGATTTTTAACCTCCGGAAAGAACACAGGTGTGCTTGCGTTGGGAAAACCATTATCTTTTGAGTCAGTCATAAATATCGTGAGGGTAAAGGTTGAAATATTAAGCTGAGATTCTTTCTACTTGCTCTTTGAAATACTAAAGACCAAGAGCTTGAAAGTTTCTCCAAGGCTCTCTACAAACATTGGTGCTGGAATTACCATTTGCTTTTCGTCAGGAACAGTAGCTGTGCGATGCTGCCGTGTGACTCCACCTCCTTCAAGTCCTGAAGCTGATTGATGTTCTCTTCTCTCATCACATCACCTATTTATTCTCTTTATCACAACCAGTTCTTGTCTCACATCATCTCTCTGCCCCTTCAGTGTTATCCTTTTGAAAGAGAAATAGATTTAATTATAAGCAAAAATGCCTGCTGAGGGTAGGAATGGAATTCTGGGGAAAAACTCCCTTCTCTGACTTGCTTTCTCTCTTGGAAATTCTGTTTTCCTTATGCTTTCCTACACATCTTCAGAAACTTCAATGCTAAAGAATTTTACGATCTATAAGCCAGTTTTTTGGCCTTGGTAACGTAAATAAGTATCGGGTGACTCTGCTCCTTGGACTTGGAGCTGCTCACAACTCATCTGTACATTACAGGCACCAAGCCCTGCAGTGCAACAATCCAGGGAATAGTCTGTTCGGTAAAAATCAACATCTCCCTGTTTTGTTATCTGTCATCTTGGATTTATCAGAATGATCCGTGTTTGGATTTTCATCCCTACATCTGGCCAGACTGTCTGACAAACAACTGTGGCTGTGAAAGAGACAGTTTCCTTAAAGGGCTGTTGGCACTCAGTCTTCACCCCCGGAAAAATGTTGAAAAATGGATGATGTTGTGGGAGACATGGGTTTGTTTTCAAGGACTTTATGCTCAAGGTAGTCATAGAAGAGTGGTTTCAAATTATTGACATCTGGAATGTGAAGCTATGAAAGTTCTGCTGTGGGAAAATCTTTTTGTATTGGAGAAATGTATCTTGGGTCAAAAATATTTTTGTCTTCCTCAGCAGCCAAACCTCTGTGGGCTCTCTGTATCTCTCTGAAACGATCCTCACGTGGCTGGGCTGGTGTTGTGTGGTCCTACCTGGGCAGGACAGAAGAAACCTGGCCGAACTCAGACCTGTTTGCTGTTCTGGAAGAGGCTTCCCACATTTCCTAGAGGTGTTCTGCCTTATCATTCCAGGTTCTCAAGGCATGAACTTTCTGCACTTCTCAGCCTTGGCTTTGATGTCAGTGGTAGAGTACATTTTACTGTTTTCTTTTGCAAATACTGCTTCAGTTTCTCTTCTGTCTCCATGGCGTGCTCCTCACTTTCCTGTCAACAGAAATAATAAACTTTTCTATTATTATTATTATTATGAGTAATAGGGGGAAATTAGCATAATTTCATTGAATCTCATTGTAGGTTTAAAATACCTTATGGATGCTGGCAGAAAGACACCACATCTTGTTGCTATCCTTGAGGCAGGAGCCTGTGGTCACTCTATCAAACTCTTGATGGGTGATGATCAAACTTCTCTTTTTCAGGAAGTGTGAGATGTGACAGATCGAACAGATGGCAGGCTGGGCTTCATTTTTATGTAAGAGAAATGCTGTGTGTTCCAGTGCTGGCAAAAATGGCCCTTCCCTGGATATTTAGCAAACGAAAATGGTCCCTCAGGGTAGGAAAAGGGGTAAAACAGTCTTTGGCCAAGAACAGCATATGCATCAAAAATGCTACTTTTTGGCATATAATTCAGTAGTAGAATTAAAACTTCTAAAAAGCTAAGTGTTGTCAGCCAGCAAGGAATGAGAGATAATCTTGAAACAGGATAAAACTTTGGGATAGAAAACACTGAAGGATTCATAACCTGGTTTAGATGCCTTTAAAAGCAGGGAAATGAAATTGACTGTACTTCCTAAAGCCACAGGTATCATTCCAGCTTCTGGTTTTGGAAATTCAGATGACTTGAGATTTGTGATCTTGATTAAATCTTAAAGTTCTCTCTCTCTCTATCTCTCTCTATCTCTCTCTATCTCTCTCTCTCTCTCTCTCTCTCTCTCTCTGATACAGTTGCAGAAGCTTTATCCTTGTGTCCCAAGGCAGAATTTGGATTTGATGCCTCTCCAAGGATATATTGCACTTGGCATTCCATGCCCACTTTGCACTGTGTGCTTCAATTTAGCTTTTCCTGGTTGAAAGGCAAAGGAATGGCAAAAACACATTAAAGTAGGAATGAATGTCTTATACTGGAAATCCAGAACAAGTTTGAATCAACTCCATGAGTATGTGAAGTTGTAGTCCCTCTGTACCTGCTGTGGTGGAAGTTTCGGTTTTAATCCGGAGGGAACAGAAATGAAACTCTTGTACATGAATGAAATGAAAATCCCCAAATATTTGCCCATCTAACAAATAAGGCAATTGGTTTAATTGGGATTGTCTTGGGTTTTTTTGGTTTGGTTTGGGTTTTTTTAATAATCATTTCCTTAGAGAAAGCCAGCTGAAATCCTTCCCCCCAGCTGAGGTTTCATGGGTGGGCGGTGTCAGCAGGAAAGAGAAAAGTGTCTGAAGGACAGAAGGACAGGGAAAAAGGGCACTGTATGGTTTATAGGCAGTATTCCTTACACTTGATGCAATGAGTGCTTAAAACAACAAGCAGCTTTGGTGTCAAGTTTTGAAGCTGTTGAACCAGAGCCAAGGAAAGGGGAGAAAGGCAGGAAGCACTGGGATGTGCTGAGGGTGTTTTTGTCTAGAAAGAACAAGTGAATAGTAAGTGTTTCAAACGGAAAACAGAGCAACAGCAGAACTCTGAATTCATATCAGAGCTGCTCTGAGTTCTGCTGAGTGTGCAGGCCCTGGGAACACGTTCTGTGTCAGAGTGTGGGACAGGAGTGCTCTGGTCAGGAGTCCCATCCTCCTGCGCAGGACCACGCTGGGGGGATTCCTCAGGGAGAGATGTTCCATCCCACAGCTCAGCGGTTGCTGCAGTGTCAGATGCTGAGTGCCACAGCCTGATCCTAAGCTGTAGTGATGCTCTGGATGTTGTGTCAGGAGGGATGGATCAGAAGGGAAGCGTCCGGGAATATGTTACAGTGCGAGGAGTCTTGGTGCTGACGTTATTTTTACTTGCCTAGGCAGCATCTTGATGAAATCAAGGGAGACTGAATATGTTTAAAGTTTTGAAGTGGAAAGGAAATAATAGTAATGCTTTTCTTGAGGCCAGCTCTTTTCTCAGCCATTTCTTCACTTCTTTCCTCAGTCAGAGGTGGGTCCGACTGCAGGAGCTGGTTTAATCTGATTTAGTAACAGCTGGAATACAGAGATTTTTTTTGTTTAGCTATTTATGCATCTTAATACATCTTGTTCCTTTCACTTTCTTTCTTCTTTCTTCTTTCTCCCCAAAAGAGTTTTAACAAATGCAAAGATATTGTAACAAGGAGGGAAGGAAATGACTCCTGACCATAGAGATGTGGAAATTAAATCCCTCCTTTCTTTTTCCTTCTGTCTTGCTAGAGAAGGACCCTGTGAATGTGACTCCATGCAACCAACCCCCTGCAGCCACAGGGAATGGGAAATGGCTTGTGTGGGAGTTCCAAATCACCAGAGAAAAGTGTAAAATTGGAAGGGACGAGATGCCAAACCCTTAACTGATTTAAGGTGGCATAATGCAAAGGACTTCTGACTGATGGAGAATTTGACTTTCAGATCTTCAAGGCATTTCATACATGACATCAAATAATGACAGCTCTTCTGAAAGCTGCAAAGATTTGGATAGTGGCCACCCCAGTGATGCAGAAGTTTTTCTTTTACATCTTCCTTCCATACCTTGACTTTACTGCTTAATAAAATTTTACCTGGGAAGCTCAGCCAGTGTATTTTATGAAATTCATGATATAGATTTGGCTAAAGCTGTGCTATACACAGTCGTTCCGGTTGCCAGGTGCAGCAGAACTTCAAAAATAAGATGAATTAAACTGCGGAGGGAGTTTTTTGGGTCTGACCATTCGGCTTTGGGGTTCCAAGTGAAGGAATTCAAGCTTTACACCATATTTCATGGGTTCTTTTATTAAGAAGTAAACAGCTCAGCTGGGATCTCTTAACCTGATGTGAAATTTCAGCTTGATGGTTTTCTGATAAATATGTCTGTCTCCCGGCCTTTGCTGAAGCTTTAGGAAGAAATGCAAGCTGCATGTAAAGTTGCAAGCAGAATAAGCTGTATTTCACTTTTATAGGAGTTTTTATCAGCCATTGTTTTTACTGTGCTTATACATTAACACCACTAATTTTCACTTTTGTTCCTTAAAGGCTTAAAACTAAAGCTTATTAAAAGATAACAGATTTTTCAGTATTTTCTGGGAAGGTAAAGTAAAAAAATCTCATGAAGAGGCATCAGTTAAACCAGGAGATGCATCATTTTACATCCAGTGGGCTGGCTGTGTTGTCTGTATCCCAGCCTCTCTGTCAGCTGCAACTTGGACTCTGTAGGGGTCTGGGTGGGCAGAGCAGTTTTGTGTTAAGTTCAAACAGGTGAGGGTGTGATGCAGATGACACAGTGGGGTTAAATACCTCGTACTTATATAAGAGCATCAGTGTTGCTCTGCATTTGGTTTGCACCTGAAAATATGTCTAACAGGTGCGTGGGCTTGTGTAAACCCTGACTGTGAGGTGGTCCTTCTTTGGATTTTGAATAATTCCATTAAAGAAAGGAAGCAAATACCTTCATGTCTATGTAGACTAAATCTCCTTTCCTCTAATTTCATCATAGCGCACTTTGCAGGACCAGGTCCCCCAGCCCTGTTCCCTGGGCTCTTGCTGTTCCAGTGTAAGAGCAACCAGGGAAATAAATACCTGCAAGTTCACCCAGAAAGTGCTTGTTGCTGTCAACAAAGCATTGACCTTGCAGGAGAGTGGCAGCTGCTGGTCCCTTGCTGCTGTGTGCTCCTACTGTTGTCTCCTGTGGGCTTCACTGGGGAAGCAGTGGCATTTCAGCTGGGGAGGAATCCTGCTCCTCACCTGGAGTCTGCCATCAGAAAGCCAGGTATTTATAGCTCTTGCACCCGTGTGGAAAGTGCTGCTATTGTATTTGGGACACTTCAGCTCTATATTTAACTCTGTTACCTCCGGTGAAAACCCTCACACTCTGCCTGTTAATTTGCCTTAGTTTGCTCGGAGCTCGTGCCACATGTCACTCCTTTCTGCCTCTAGACAGCTACCGCCATATGTCTGTAGGTTCCAAAACAGGAAGAATGAAAGAACTTCCAGGCAAATGATGAGATTGGATTGACACAGTGCAGGACTGGAGCTGAAAATGTTAGACTGCTGTTATGCCTTCAAACGCCCTTTTACCAGCTAAGAACTGCCTTTAAATAAATGGTTGGGACGTGAAAAGAGAGCGACATTTAAAAGTGAACAAAGGGAGCATCCGCAGAATTCACATCCAAAGCGTGACATCATGAAAAAACCCCAGCTAAAATAGTCATTAACCAGAGGTTTTCCCCAGAGGAGGTCTCAAATATTTGTCCTTCTGTCACTGTTTCAGCAAAAGATTCCAATGTCTCTGGGAGTAAAACCGCACTCAGGATGGTGTTTGCTTAAGAAGCGAGTCACGCCTGGGGAAACAAACTTATTCAAGATGCACCCCACAGCAAAGCAAACTTATTCAGGATCAATTTACTTGAATATCATAAATTAGTCCAATTCCACTGGAATTTGATACCAAGTAATTGTATTTTATCAACCTAAATACGTATGTATGTGTTCTGTATAAGCTTCTTTATTGATAATAAGTGAAGCTCTGGTCATCTCCTCCTTGGGGATAGAAAAAGAATTAATTGGTGAGGCACAGCTGGAAAAGACTTTAATCTCTGAGGAGAGGCAGGGAGAAAAGTGAAAATATATAAACAATGAGTAACTGCAAAAGACAGACTGAAACTTCTGTGGGAGATGCTTTATGAAATACAGTAGCAGGGAATTCAAAAGCAATGGAAGAAATGAAGATGTTGTTTAAACATATAAATAAAATTTGATACTTAGAAGCAATTCATAATAGAAAAAAGACTGAAATGTGGGTGTTAGGAACTCATGAGTGACAGATCAACCTGGCTGCAGCTCAGCATGCCAACTCCTGTGTGCTGCAACACCAAGTCGAGTTGTCTGCTTAAAAGCTGCCTTTACCCTTTTATCCTGAAGTTTCATGTCATTCTCAAGTCCTATCCCATCAATTGTTTGTATCAATTGTTTCATAGATCAGCTGCAGAACTGTTCGTGTTTGGAGGAGATCCCTCTGTGCAGAGCCTGCCTGCTTTTGCCGTGTAGATCCAGGGTGTGTGTGTGGTTTGACTTGCACTCGAGGGATCTCACCCTGAGGATGCTGTGATTTAAACACTGTGGCTTATTTTAGTGCAGTGGATGGTTATAATTACGGGAATTTGCAAGTAGAAATTTGTTTAGGCTAGATGTGCAGACATAACACCACACAGATTGCGTTCTAAAGACACACACAAACCTCTCGGTGAGAGTGTGGCTGAGCAGTCAGGGAAGAGGTTGAGTAGACATAAAGCATGAAACAAGGGAGGAGCCCTCCACAAGTGTCTGTGAATGGGAGCAAAGGCATTACTTCCTACAAATGCCCCAGCATCAAGCAGGGAAGAAGCCACAGGACCACAGAGGAAGAGGTGCCTTGTCTACAACCCCATCTAGTATTTTACTCACTTGTCTTCCACTCCCCTACCTGCTTACAAGGCCTGATTTATTTTATCTAAGTGAATAGATTGAAATGAGAAATTAAATTAAAAGGGATTAAGTAAACAATTTTGCCTTGCAGTTTCCTGCAGGATGTGGATTTGGGTCATGTGAGGGAATTTAAGTCTGTGACTAGAAGCAGGTGAAAGGTTGGTGTTGATTTTCATCTGTCATTTTGCTGGAAGTGCAATAAACCCCAGGTACCAGGCAATGATGTTATTGCTCTCAGGTTGATAAAGTCTGCATGGGAAGTGCTGCTCAAATCTTTTAAATTACACAACTGCCAAATTAGAAACAAACTCAGTGGAACACAAGAAGTTCTTATGAATTTTATCTCTTTCACTTTGCCATGTTCAATATCCTGCCCTTTATTAAACCACCTGAGGGATGGACAGTGAGAATCAAGCAATGTCTCGCTGTTCCCAGGGGCCTCCTCCATCTCTCCGTTACTGGACTCCTTGTTTTCACCAAAACTGGTGTCTCTCATGTAGAAATGGTGTCGTGCTGTCAGACACACACACACCCCTGCAGGCAGCTGAGGTGGCACTTTTCCAGTGACAGGGGGTGTGCAGAGCGTGGCCCCCTTGGTGTCTTCTGAGGGATATGAAAACCATCTGTGAAGCACTGGAGACTTTCCTGCTTTCTGCCTCTTTCTCAGGGATGTGAGATAAATCCCATCTCGAGACCTCACCGCAAAGTGAAGCGATGAGCACTGCTTTGGAACGGATTCTAGGTCACAGGGGTTTTTTTAATTTTATTTTATTTTACTTCTTAAGATACAAATTTAGAAACTCATTAAAGCTTTGTCCTTATGGATTAGACATACTTAAAACAACGGCAGGATTTTCTCCAAAGGATATGATGGAATTTGTTGACAAGATTAAGGACAGGCGAACGATGTCACCCGAAGCCCACAGGAGTTACTGGGAAGTTCACTGATAAAGGGTTTGGAGATGGCCTCCAGAATTTTGCAGGTGGCAGGGGAAAAAAAAGGCAGGTTATTTTAGTTCTTGGATAAGGAATAATTCATGGCTACTTCCTAATAGAAACCATGGGCATTGATTTTCCATGGATTTATGTGTGGTGTTTTACAAGACTAATTTTTACAAATGGTTTCTGTTGGCAGACATAAGCAGTCTCCTGCACCGGCTGTACAACTGCCATTAAGCAAATGGTTGTCATTAGCAGGTACTTTTTTAATCTTAATTTTGTTTAAGCATTTTTTTTTTAATCTAAATGTCTGTAGAATTGCAAAATGGGAAAAAAATCCATATCTAGCTCAGATTGCTGAGGAATCTTTGGGAAAATTGGCTTATAAAGCATCTTAAAAAGATGGACACAGCTGTACAGTGTTGACTGTGTAATTCTAAATATAATTCTAAATCCTATTAATTCTAAATACAATTTTGTGAAAAGAAAAGGAAGCTCAAGGAGAAATCTGACTGTATGGGATAAAAGGGTCTGTTAAATACATAGACATTCTGCATGGAACTTACCTGCCCTGAATTTTTAATTCAGTGATAGATCTCTCTTCAGCAGTTTTTTTTTTTTTTAGAACCACATCTTAGCCAGGGGAATGTGAAAATTACGATCTCAAAGTTCTATTTCTGGAGGTTTCTAACTCAACATTGAACCATTTATTCTGAGGGGGGGGTCTGCCGTATGAGGGCTCTGGTGTCCTGGCAAGGAAGTTTGGCCATTCCCTTACCTGCAATTTGGGATTTGCCTCCAAATGCCTGACTCAGCGAGTGCCTCCCTGCATTTCCAGTGCCCCTGCTTTACCTGATACCTCTGTAGGAGTTATTTTAGTAACAATTATTTGTTAGAGTGCTGTCACTGTTACCTTTGCCTTGAGGAGAAGGAAGTCCTGTTGGTTCCATGTGAATTGCAGCTGCTGCTTGCAGCTCTTTTAAGCGCTGAAAGGGATTTTTGTTAACCCAGATATATCAGGATCTGTCTCCTTGGGTGTATCTAAACATCTGGGCACTGAGGATGATGGGTAGTGATTGGATGTGAGATACTTTTGAAATAAACTGAGATTTCTTGAGGATGAGGGCTTTGTCCTGGGAACTGTGATTCACATCTAAACCTTTGTCCTCTTGGTGCCAGCTCTGAATGTGTGTTCAGCCTCTGCTGTAAACGCACCGTAGACCTTCCTGGGAAAGTAAAAATTACTTCCTGCAAATGCTTTACTACACCTTTGGTTAAGAGTTTTAAAACATGTATGTGATGCTATTTTCGTGAAACTTATTGTTTATTTAAGGTATCTATTAATATCTGCTTAAATGTTAATATAATTTAAATTTTACTTGCTATTGCCACAAGACAGAGATACTTCTTCCATGAGAAACATTGTACTGCTGTGCGTTACACTTCAAGGCAAGGCTAAAACTCAGTCATTCTGCATTATATCTGGATTTAAGAAACAGAAGAGTCATGGATTTAAGAGACAGAGGAGTCATGGATCTCAACTCTCTCTTGCTCCTTTTGGCTTTCACATCTGTTATGGCTTTGATTTGAAATACCCGCAAACTGCGAATTTTGGCTTGATGTAAACTTAAAGAATTGTTTGAGCAACTTAATTGATTTTCAGTTTTTATAGACTCATTTTGTTTCAGTGAGGTTTTGCATCTCTATGCAATTAAGAGTTTTAAAAAGTCTTGAGTCTTCATCTGACTCCTCTGAAATTAAGGGAGTTTTTTCTTCATGGTTTTAATGAGCACAAAGCTGGCACGTGGCGGCCTTTGAAAATCAGACCTATAGCTTAATAAACAACGAATCACTGACAGCATTTACAGGGGATGTCAGCATTTGCAGTGGCTATAAACAGCATTTACTCCATAAATATCCCCATGAGGTTAATCCTTCCAGAAGTGGAAGGGTTAGCCAAGCTCAGGCTGTCCAGGTTTGGCTGGATGCAGGGGGCTCTTTCCTAGGGAATTTGTCCTGGTGGTGTGGTCACTGTCCATGTACTGCAGTGTGCAAACATGCTGAAGGGGGTCTCAGCCCAGGAGCAGTTCCCATGTTTGCTGATGCCAATGACAGTGTGTGTTCTGTTCTTGGGAACATCTCCTGTCCTTCTGCGAGGCTGTGCTTCTTGACTCGAGCCAGAGTTCCCCCTTTAGTGCCTGGAGCAATTATTAATGCAGCAGTCGTGTGAAAATGCAAATAACTGTACCTGTTTTGTACAGTGTCTGGGTAACTTGGAGTGAAAATCAGCTTGTTGTGCTTTCCCTGGGCTGAAGTGGGAGGGAGCACAGAGAAGAGCAGTGGTTGTGCAGCAGCAGGGCTGCCCTGTGACATTGTCCTGTGCTGGTGAATTCTCTTCTCAGCCTTCTCTCTCAGGGAGCCCAAGTCAGTGCGTTTAAAGAGCACCGTTTGGATATGGCTCCCTGAGTTCCACCCAAATCCTGCTAAAGGGCCTGAATCTGTTTCAATTCTAACTTGAACCCAGAGGTGCCTGTGGGCGGCAGAGCCGCCATGGTGGGCACTCGCACGTCCCTTTTCGGAAGCATCATTTGGCACTCCAAGGGAGAGGATGTGTCAGGTCCAGACCCTCGGGAAGAGCTGTGGCTCTGCTGTATTCCAGTCTGCCAGAGGCTCAGGGGCTGTGGGCAAGGCTGTTTGCAGATTGTTGACAACTTTGGGGCATCTGTGACCAAATTCCCCGCTGACAGCACATCCAGGATGGTGTTGGGGCAGCTGCCCATCATTTCAGGCACTGACTTCACAGCCCCCGTAATATAAAGCAGCTTTTATGTGTTGGCTTTTTATTTTTCTAAAAAGGAAGCTAGAAAGCTTTCATGATTTTCTGACACACGAGCCAGAGAGAAAATAAAGAACACAAAGCTTTTCCTGCATTTTTAGGGAAAATTGCTTCCCTTCGCACCTGCTTGCATTGACTAATTCAAGTAAATAAATCAGGACCAAATTTTCTCTCATTCCCTGCATATTAATTATCCATGCAGCTTCCCATCATGGCTCTTTAGGATGGGGACATTGCTTGAACTGGTTTATTACAGAAAATATATGTCATGGTCGTTCATATCATAATGCTCATCACATTTGTGACACTATCAGAAATAGAAGCCTTTAAAAGAAAATGCCACGAGTACTCACTTCCCCTGGAGCTAAATGAGTGAGTGAATAATCTCTGAAATGAACTGAGTAATTAGACGTTTTCTCTCTGGAGGTGGGAGAGACTCCAGGAATAAATATGGGCAATTCCCATTCTGAAAGGAGCATTTGGAAGGGTTACAACTTGTTCCTGTAACAAAACAGGCAAGTTAGGAACAAAGATGTGGGGGACAATCGCTGAAAATACCCCTGGAAAGAACTCTTGAGTCCCTGGCTGGCTGCAAAGGGGGATGCAGAGCAACAGTCAAAGTGCCAAAAGTACCAGTGACAGGTCAGAGAGAGAACAGAAGTGACAAGCCACGTTATGGCCAAGGACAGCCCCTTCTCATGTTGGATTAATTAGCATTCAAGACGTTTTTTTGTGAATTCTAACCCCTTGGAAAAGGCCCTAAGTGGCACACTTGAAAATGGACTTTTTCCACTCCTTTGAAAATTGTCTCCTGACCTTTCTTTGCAACAGGATTTGACTTCATTGGAATGTTATTTTTTGTGGGGCTTTTCATTATTTAAAAAATTTGTTTTGCTTAAATAAATCTAAATCTGAAATCTTCATTTGTATGGCCTCGACCTGGCTGCCTATTTCAAAGCATATTTCCCTTCTGTGGGTCCTCCAGCTGCAAAAATATACCATGTGAACGTCTGCCCCAGGGTCAAAGTGATGCTTCTGAGTGTGAAGTTTAACAATGTGCATATTTATCCGGCTGATAAACATGTCAAATGTAAGAGATGCGTTTGACAGGGAAAGAGGGGCAAAGTTTTGAGGACGTGGAGACAGATGTGTTACTGCTTTCTGTGGGCTTTCAGGTGTTTTTGTTGGCACATATGAAAGTGTTCAAGGTAATAGTAATAGGAAGATGTAAGGAAGTGGCAGGGCAAGGAAAATATTTATTTATTAGTTCCCAGTGTCAGAAATGGTCAGGCAATGAGAGTAGTGAGAACGGGATAAAATCTGAAGAGAGAATTCCAATAAACCCGGAGTAAAAACTGCAGAAGGACTTGGGAGTTTACTAATTGATTGTCTTCATGAAGAGAGAAATCGTGTTTAAAATTGTCCATGCATCATTTGTTCTAGTGTAATAAGCAAAAAGTATATAGAAGTAATTTTATTGGGGGGCAAAAAGTAATTAACCTGTCCTGTTACAATGAAACAGACTTTTTTCCTAGAGAGAATTCTGCTGGGGACAGCAATCCTACCTTTGATTATGTGCTATTGCATTATGAAAACTGCAATTCAGTCATGCTCATCTTTCCTTCAACAGATTTTCAATTTAGTGTGGTATGAGCTAACTGAGCTTAAATTTGGTATGAGGATCCTTAAAGGGGACATTTCCAATAAACATAATTTTTCCGCAGTCCTTTCACAGAGGAGCTTTAACAAATGAATGACAGATGGGAAGTAGTCTCACAGTCAAGAAAAACTACCTGTAAAACTTGAATGTTTTGAGTAAAAACATCCTTAATTTCTCTTTTGCTTGATTAACTTTTATATTGTGGTTCACAGCACCAGGAGGAATTAGTTACAGGGTGAAGTGACACTCCCTGTGCTCTGGGAAACTGAGCTCTGGGTAAGAAGGGTTTAAGGTCTCTTGAAGTCTGGAGCAGCAGGTGAGAGGCAATTCCTGGTGAAAAATGGGAACTCCACAGTTAGCAGGTAAAGGCTGGTGTTTAGGAAATGACATCCAGCAGGATGAACAGATACACCAGACCAAAGACATCGATTCCAGGCTGCTGGAGAGGGAAGGAGATTGTCCTGGGACAGCTGCCCCAGCCCTGCTCTGAGGCTGCAGCTTGCACTGTGAACCTCGCAAGTGTTCACAGCTGGGTGAGCATGAGGAAGAGGCCACATTTGTCCCTCGGTTTGTCCCTGCTTTGGGGATTTAAACCAGCTGATACGGGAACTCTGGCCAGGGGGAGCCAGGCCTTCCCTGGGGCTTGGTGACCACCAAGTTCCAGCAGCCCCGGCACAGAGAGCAGCGGGTGCAGCTGAACCTGTGCCGAGATGCTCCTATAAGCGAGCGTGTCAGTGTACACACAAAACACAATATCCAGACTGTGTAAATACCCTATTTATCCCCCTCCCTCGGCCCAGGAGTCACAGAGCAGGTCTCTCACGCCGTGCTGTGTTCACCTGGCTCCCTCCTCACGCTGGCAGAGCAGCCATACTCACCTCGGCCACGTCCCCTGCGCTGTGTCCAGCTCCTGGTGCTCCCACATCCGTCATCTGCAAAGCTTTATGAGCTATTTTACTGCCCTGTGCAAAGGGAAGTGCTTAGTGGCACTACACCCTGCCAGGGGTGGCAAGGCAGCCGCTCACAGAGATACGCATCAGCAAGGGGAAGTGGAATTTAAACTGCCTTTCAATTTGTGCTGAGGCCTGACCTGGGAATTATGAACCAGCACCGTTTAATGAAATACGCCGTCCTTAATAGACTGGGAGGGGGTGCTTAACATGTAGGGCAAAGAAAGTGGTGTATCTGATTGGATTAGTGGCAAATTTAATCTGGGGGATGACACTGCTGATTCAACAGTCTGCTTTTTTTTCAGGATCAAAGTGACTTTGGCCTGACATGTGAACTGCAGCGTGCACTAAATGAACTGTAGGCTGGATGGGTTTGATTTGTTATTTCAATGGGGAAAGGAATTGAATTGGAGAAGTTGCAATATATAGAATGGGAAATTATCTTTTTACAGCATGGGAAAGCTTTTCTGTCATGCAAAATTTCCTCAGATATGCTCCCCAAGCAGCAAATAATAACTCACAAAGGCGATTCCCCAGAATATCAGCACTTACTACAGAATTTGTGAAAACTTGTGGTTTCCATTATATTTTTCAGGCCTAAATCCAAAGGACAAATATCCTTTTTCCTGTAAAGAGGTTTATCTGACTCAGCAGCTTTGATTGAATGTTCTTACAGCAGGAAGATGAAAGACTATGTAAATAGGTTAAAGCATGGGCTGAATTTTAGTGGGAAAAGCATCTTGAGACTTCAGAAGCACTTTGAAAATTGATACTCAAATGACAAGTGTCCTGCATTGGTCCTAGGTCAGTGTGTTAAACATTGAATAGTGAAGTGTCTCTGATTAAAGGCTAGGAAAACTGATTTGGATCTTAAAGTAATTCATGTCTATGATGGGGTGTCCTGTTCCTAGGAAATGCCTGTGAGATAGGAGGGTCTGAACACCTGGGAATTATGAACTAAGGCAGCTATGGTTGCAAGGAAAGAGCTTTCAACAAAAAACATTTTCAGTTTTAATGTATTTTAATGTGTTCGTTTTGTGGTTCTGAAATGTACTTTGTTGCTCCAACTCAGACTGTTCTGTGATTCTGTGAAAGAAACTGGTTTGGTGGTCCCAGCAGTGGCTGTTATTTGGGCTTTGACAAGAACAAGGAGAGCAAAGTAGGAATTGACTTCACACAGGGAATGTTGCTGAAACAAAACTGGCCATTGCCAACGTTTACCGTGTCCAGTGGCAAAAGTTTGATGCTCAAGGGATTGTAGACTTTGGATGTAATGGATGGCAAGAAAAAACCACAACTTCTTTACAGGGAATTCTTTACTGCTGTGTAAGAAACACTGTGTTTATGTTAGGAGTGAGGCAGTAAAGATAAGGTGCTTTTCTGAAAATAAGTTCTCCGATTGTTACTCACTTCCTCTGATTTTACTTTCCCAAGCAGGTCTGCATTCCTCTGACTTCCACAAGAAGAGATTTGTCTCACTCGTTAGTTCAAACTGAGGTCAAGTTTCCTTTCTTTGACTCTGTCTTTCTCTTTGCCTTCTAAAAGCTTCAAATGCAGGTGTGAGTCTATCCCATAATCTTCCTCTTACTAAAAGTTCTGGCCCTTTAGAGATCTGACCCTTCGATCTCATATTCTAAAGCAGAGCAGTAACTTGGATGCTCATGCTTAACTCAAGTGTAAGGATTTTTATCAAAATATAAGATGCTCTCAGGAAGGGCCGTAATCAGCAAGCAAAGCTGGAAGTTGACACAAGGCTCAATGGCTTTTAAATAAAGCTCCTCATGTTTAGGTGGAAATGGTAAATGTTTCATTAAACTGTTGGCCAGGCTCAGTCCTTTTTATTTAGGGTCTCCACAAAAAAGGGCTGCCAAAGTCATACACCTGAGCGAGCCTGGTTTGATAGGGGTGTTGCTTTTCCTCTTCTGATGATGGGAAGCATCTCTTGGAGTCAGGGTTCCTGGGAGTGTGGGTATAACCCTTCATAGCATCCTTGGATCATTGATTAAAGGAAGGACTTGACTACAACCAGGAAAAACCCATGGCTTCTAACAAGCCCCTCTTGTCACCACGTGTCTTCTGCAACGGGAGCACTTTTCTTGCTGTCCTGTCCAGTGTCAATTGTCCCTGTGTGCTGACTGTGGAGCCAGGCCCTGCTCATCAGAGAACAAATGCTCTCAGCAAAACTCAGCCAACTGTGTCAGCTGCCTCTGCAAGCATTCCCTTACCAAAAAGTGAAAATGAAACCTAGGAACATTGTCTTTGAACAAACAGGTGTGGGAGCAGGGGGAGACTGAGGTGGGAAAACTCACCACTGCTTCCCAGCCTGGGATACGGCCTAGAGATGTGTTCAATGCCTTTTTCCCCTTCTGCCTATTTGTAACAGTGGGACAACAAAAAGATACAAACACAAACCCCAAAACCAACCCAAAGTCCAGCAAACAGAGCAAATGGAGCAGGGCAGTTCCCATTCTTGCTCCACTTGCTGCCCAGTGCTTTGGTCAAGCAGATCACTGTTTGGCTGATGAGGAATGATGGGATTTGCCACTCCACTGGAAGAATTCAGTTCCCACCAGAACTGGGACCTGAGTGCCCAAGAAAGGGTTATTTCAGCTGTCCCAGAAGGTGCTGTTTCCCTTGGGAAGAGCAGGCTGAGTGGGGAAGTGAGGAGCTCTCAGTGGCTGCTCTGCCAGAGGAGTTTCTGCTGCTGTTGTTGTTCAAGGAACCTCCCTGAGACGTGTTTATGCTACAGGAAAAGCGAGTTTATAATTTTCCTGAGCTCCTGGCACCTTTCCAGGAAGGCATTGTTTTGTGTGTCAACTTTGTGGGCTCGCTGTGTTGTAATCACTGCTCCTGGAAGAATGAGAGGAAAGGAGATTCCTTTCAGTTCCATGCTCTGAGATTTTTCTGGAAGCTTCTGTGGGGTTTGGAGCTGAGGGCAGTTCTCTGTACCCTCGGGTGAGGCCAGGATTGCTCGTTTCCATCTAAGAAATACCAGGGGGCTGCTGGGGGTCATCTTTTGTGTAAGATATTGGGATGTTGTTAACAACTGTAGTGTGACAAATCTTGGTGCCACAGTGGCAGTTCCATGCCCAGTAGAGCAGGTGGATGCAGGAAACATTCTGGGATTTCTGTGGTTTTCCAGCTGGGGCGGATGGATTTCCTTCTTGTGCTCAATGTGGTGTAAACAGTCACGGAGTGTAATTGATACAACTTTTCTCCTGCTGTTTCCAGAGGTGAACATGAAAGTAGGATTGTCCTGAGAAATGGCAGGAAATAGTGCAGATGGATTGAAACTGGTTGTCAGGCTCACAAAACCCATGAAATTTATAACCCTCCTGCAATAATTTATTGCTGCAGATCTTATGTTTATGTCCTAAGTCACATGAAATACCTCGGTTGTAAATTTAATTTTGGTCCAATTGTTTCTGCCAAGATTTTCTTTACAGGAAAAAGCCCACAGACTTCTTTTGACCATATCCACTTCCAGCAGTGAAAAGGAAACCAGGCATTCCTGGAATTATTATCAAAATTCCTTTGTCTCTGCAGGGCAGGAAGCCAGACTGCTTTGTTTTAATAGCATTTTTCTAGCCTTAAACCTCCAAGGCTGTCTATATGTCTCAATTTTCTCCAGAAATTTTGGGATGCTGTCTGCATTTTGTTACAGCAGCTGCCCTGACAGCTCATTTATACACTGATTTTACCTTCCTTGCCCGCAGCACTACCGTACCTGAGCTCATCCCTCTGTGTTAGCATAGCAGGTAGGCTGGTTTGGCTGTGTCTCTAACATGACTTGCTGTGGTCGTACATATGTAATATAATGTGATTTGTAATCCCCCCCTCGACTGTTTTACCTGGAGTTTTCTTGCAGTTTGTAGTTACAGTCACGTCTATATTTTATGCCCAGAACCCTACGAATAATTCTGCCTTTTTATCTTAATTGTAGAAATTCTCAGGAGATTCAGTCTTACTTTGGTGCTGCTAGAGAAAAATGTCAGTATTTTTTATTTTTCTAGCATTTATTATATTTCACAGCATTATTGTATTTTAGTTTCATTAGCAGCGTTAATCAGACATGATAAGTGCAACTGTACCCTACCACCTGCTTAGGAAACGCTCACATGTCTCTCCTGTCTTTTTGCCTGCTGAAGGGGCCAATTTTTCCTCCTTGTAATCCTATGAAAGAAGCTTCCAGAGTGGCCAGAATGAAATCCTGGTACTTTGAGGGCAGGTAGTTCATGAGAAGATCCTCACCTCACGTGCACGTGTCCACACAAACACATGCACTTGATTTTTGAGCCTGACTCATCTCTCGGCGTGTGCTGTGTGGCCCAGGAGGGGCAAGAAAGGGCCCTGGGGAGCTCCTTGTGCCGGGGGCAGAGGATTCGTCATGGATTGCTCCATGTAAACCTCGGTGTGAAGGACATGACAGCTTCCAACAGCCTTTGTAACCAAAAGCCCTGAGCAATTATTTGTATGTTTGGGGAGAGGAAATGCGTAAATTGCTTTCCCATTCGTGAAGTAACCAGGAAATAAACAGAGGAGACCTTGTTTAAAATGTTTGTTTTGTTCTGATGATGAAGATAAGCAGCTGGGAGAGCTCTCAAGTTTGCCTGCTCTCCCTGAGTCATCCCAGCTTTGTCTGGATGTCGAAGGCCCTTGTGCTGAGCACAGCACCACAGCCCTGCAAATGGATGCAGATGGTTTAGAAACTTGAGGAATTACCGCAACTGCTAATTACTGTTTTCAGGTTCTGGAGGACTTCCTGCATTTGGCTGATTTCATCCCTGTTGAATTAAAGGAGAGAGTGCAGGGGCAGCCAATAGCAGTGGCCTCTGTTCCTGTGCCTGAGGGGCAGCTCAGAGCGGGATATGTGGATTTGGGAATGGCTGGGCTGGGTGGCTGATTTGGCCACAAGCATGGACAGACCATTCCATGGAAGGCAATCAAAGTCCTTTAGTTAGGGCTGCTTGGAGAGACAGTTGAGTCTTGGAAGTGTAGTACAGTGAAAGCACTTCATTAACTCTGCTTAGGAAGAGGCTCACAACTTTTAAACCTTTTAAATCAGCTTCACTAACACTGGAGAGAAGTTCCCTCAGTGGAGGGGCTACAAGCAGTAGCATCCTAAGGGAGCTGCCACATCTTCTGTCCTGGGAGGTGCAGGATCACTGGAGAAGCCTTTGATGCAGCCCAGGAAATTGAATGTGCTGACTTGGGAAATCTCCACTTTTGGTTTTCCTACAAACACACTGCAGATCCACAGCCAATAGACAAGGAGAGGGCAAGGGGCTCCATTTGCCCTGTCTGGGGGTAAATCATTATAAATCATTAATTCAACAGCTTTATAGCAGGTCACTGTGTCTAGCACAGTTCTCAGAAATATGTGCTGTGCTTTGTTACCTGTTTTGAGATTACTTTAAAATTATGAGTGTTTTAATCAGCATCAAGTTAATATAACAGCAGTGTACGTTGACTGCAGTGAAATAACCCTGAAAAGGGACTGAGAAACCAGAAAGTTGTTTATGTGGAGCATTTGGCTTCCTCTGAAGCCCTGACAAAACACAGGCTCCCATGTTTTATGCCTCTCACAAGTGTTGTTCTGCACCAGTCCGTGATGTGGGTTTGTATCTGTGCACTTTCACAAAATAAAGCACAGTCTTTGATTAGTTCTCAGGCCCAGCTGCAACACTGTAGAATGCAGCCACAGAAACCTCAGGAAGGCAGGAAAGGCAACAAGGCAGGGGAAAATGTGGTTTTAGGACAGAAAGAATCTCGCCATGTGAATAGGGAAATCTGTAAAAGGTGCCTAAACCCCATCCCTGGAAGAGCATGAACGTGCAACGTTGCAGGGCTTGGCTTGCAGCACCTGAGTCCCCTCTGCCCTGGCTGTTGGGAGTCTCACTGGAATAATCCCATAATCCCAGCATCCTATCGAGACCACAGAGATACTGGGTCAGATCTTCAGAAATCAAGGCAATAATGAGGTGAAGCTGGGGAAGGATCCTGTGTTAGATGGGGTCTGGTCTGCTCTGGCACAGGAATCCTGTGGCCCCTGAAGTCAGGATGTTGGGTATTGGGAGCATGCAGGAGACATCTGCAGAGTTTTCCAAAGTGCCAAAGTAGTTGAGTGCTGATTACAGCCAGAGCTGGACACTTCGACTGATTCCTATCTCTGAGGTCCCTCTTGGGGTTTTCCCCTCCCAGGGATTTCATCTGGAGACACGAATGCTGCAGCTGCGGAGGGAGCAGCCCAGGAGATGCGAGTCCCTAGAGAGCGACATGCTTGCACTGACGGATTTTTGGCTTAAACACCTTGTCATTTGAATATTTCTTTTCATTATGCCTTCCCCAATCATTCCAAAAGAGTCTTACAGAGGAGATGGAGACTGTACCAACAGCCTTTTCCTCTACTATTGTGTAGCTGCCAGCTGAAATGGATGGAGCTAATTTTTCCTTGGAATTAGGTTCTGTGCTGAGATTGCTGGTGCAGTGATTTTACAAAACGCTCGTCGTTCCTGTTTTAAATGTGCCCAGCTCAGGAGGGACAGGCAGGCGTTACTGTACCATGGCTCTTTAATGGGCTGTGGAAGCAAGAGGGTGGTTTCAGTCCCCAGGATATATTTAATCTTGTAACATCTTCTACTGCATTTAGTAGCCTGTCCTACATCTTAATCACTCTGTGTAGAGAAATTAATCCAAACCCCCCTTTTGTCCTGATAATTTTAAATCTCCACTGTGTTTGCCCAGGTTGGCCTGTTTTTCTCTGGCAGTTCCCCAGCTTCTGCCCTTACCCTGTCGCAGGATTGCTCCCCATTGCTCCTCACAGAGATGGATAATTGTGCACATCTTGCTGCTTTTTCCCTTAGATACCTACTAGTGTTGTAATCATTCCTGCTGTGTTTACAGGAGGCTTTGGATGCTGTGTGCACACTGCAAGTGGTGGGATGTTCCTGTTTCAGGGAATGAAGCGTCAGCAGGATCAGAAGTGAGACAAGGAGCTGGGGACAGAGCCTGGGAGTGGCCCTACTGCCCCTCTTGGGTTTGTAGCACTGCTGCCCAAACATCTCCTGGAGCCCCTGCCTCTCCATCCAAATTTACACAAGGAGGAGGAAGGGTTGTGGGTTGGCTGTTCCTCCACATATTCATGTGGCTATCGATCTTTGCTGTGAGTTTTGGCATCTCTTTTGTAGTTGTAGCAGAAAAATGTTGTTCAATGGTTCAATGGCTTCAGTAATGTGAGAGCTTCTATTTCTGCACTCTCAGGAACATCGTTTGAATTTGGGATTGAGTCACACAAACAGTAACCCATAACAGGGGAGTTAGAGGTTGGATAACTGCCTCCTAACGAGGCACTGGATGAGCATAAAAATGATTGAGAGGTTTGATCTGGTTCAGAATTCCTGGAGATGTAGTTTTCAGGTTTGGCCTATGCTGCAGTTTGCCAGGTGGAAGCCAATGTATTATTAACTAGAGATTGCTGTACCAATACTAAAATTCTCACCTAAACTAACTTTTCTGCACTATGTCTCTTCAACATCTGATTATTAGAGCCTATGGAATACAATTTTATGTGCTAAGAAAAGTGGCTGTGAGCATCTGTGGGGAGTTGTGGTGATGGTGAGGGGCCTTTAGTGCATGAATTTGGCATCTTAGTCAGTTTGACCCTCTGATTTTTGCACAAATATTGCTGTTGCTGGGAAGCTTTATATTTTCAGTGATAGTAATTTTTCATTTTGTCCTGTAAATGCTCATTTAACAGGGGCACAGCAGAACGGAGGTGGCTTTGTGAATGCAGTGGTTTCTCAGTGGCCACAGGTTTGCAGGGGACCCGGGGCCTTTCCAGCGAGGGACACTTAGGAGACACAATTCCATGTGACCAGGAGGCACCGGTGAAAGGTTGAAATTCCTGTGTGAAATCAAATGGAAGGCTGGACAAGGCAAGCCTGAGAATAGCTTGGCTCAGGGAAGGAAGGAGATGAGGGCTGGAGAGATAAATGAGTGCCTTCATCTCTGTTCCTTCCCTAAGCCAAGCTATTCTAAGCCAGTGCCTTTCCCAGTCTTCCATGTGATTCTGTGCAGGAGCCTGCTGAACATCCATCCCCTTTTTCCTTCTGCTGTGTTTCCAGTCTGGGGGCTGTGCCTGCTCTTGGGGACACTCCTAATGAGCACAGGAGAGTGCGGTGGCACAGGCACAAACCCGAGTGGTGAAGTAAATGGAGCAAATAAAGATTTTACTGATCATAAACCACAGCCAGTCAATACCAGAACAAGCTGACAGCCAGTGGGAAAGGCTTCAGCAGCAGCATAATGGGTTTGATTTTCTCTGTTTTCATCAATAACGTGCCAAATGCATTTAGCACAGGCTGAAGGGGAGCTAGCAGGCATCAACAGGCCAGCAAGGAAAGCCTTGCTGTTGTCACCTCTAGCACCAAAAAAGCCCAAACAAAGCAAGGTTAGTGTTTCAGCAGCCCATTAGTGTGACAGTGTTATCCAGCTGTTAGCAAGAGCATTACCTCAGCTGACATCTGAGATCATTTTTAGGTGCTCCTACAGTTGAATCCTTTATTCTCCATGCAAGGCTTTTAAACAATTTTTTTTTTAATTTAAAATTTTTTTTTATTTGAGCTTTGTTGTTTTTTTTTCTGGATGAATTCAACTGGAAATTTTGTTGCATCCTAAAGCTAAATGTGCAACAAAACCTCCAGCCTAAATCAGTAAGGATCAGTAAGTTCTTAAGTGGAAGCCAACAATACATTTCTAGTGAGATAGTTCATCTGTGATGAAAGCTGCTGCACCAGAGAAAACACACGATTTTTGTGTGAAATGTGTGTGAAATTCTCTGATTACAGAGATCAGGTAATTAGCACCTGTCTGTATAATGTGTGCTGAAAAGGGGAAACATGGCACATGTTGCCTGAGAAGTGTCAGGGCTGCCACTGCACCCTGGGTGTTTGAAGCAGCATGTGCCAGCTTTTCCCTTTGCTAGGATTCAGTATTGACACACTTGGTGAACTAGCTCAGCGTAGTTAATTATGTTTTTAATTACTGGGAGAAGTCAAGAATTGCTGGATCCATAATCACAAGGAATCTGAGCTTGGGGCGGGAGAATTTCAGATAACGGCAGGAGTGAGAAATGCAAACCCTGTCTTGGTGCCACAGTGCTCACTGTCCCCAAACTTCCTAAGAATATGTGCCTTTGTCGTAAACAGCTCCTAAACATTCTGATGAGCTTAATAAAATCCTGCCTTAGGCAGATGTCTTTCTTTCTACATGATAGCACTAATCCCAGTGTCGCTGCGTTGCAGGGGAATTCAGCTGCACTCTAATAAGAAGTTCTCCAGCACTTCTTCAGTAAGGGATGTTATGTAAGATGTGCAGCCCTAATGGAAAATCATAGGAGACAGGGCTAAAAACGACCTTGGGAGGTCCTCTGATCCTGCCCCGAGGAGGTGGACGCTGCCAGCAGCAGCACTGAGAGTGCAAGGGGTGTAAACCACTGACAGTGTAAATCCAGCAGTGTCATTTTATTATTTTCATATTCAAACAAGGTAGCTGAAAGGGGATGGATTGCAGTGATAACGTCTCAGTTATGAATATTAATATTGAGGTAATTAAATCAGATGACTAGGAATTCTAGGGCAGGGAGATGGTTTGCATGGCATTGAATCTGCTCCCCAGTTAGAGAGAAACTCTTTCATAAATGAAAGCTACCAGGAAGTTATGGGAGGGTTTAAAGTAGCCCTTGCACACTTTTCGTTTTCATCTCCCATTTATTGAAAGATTATTTAGTTGTCACTGCAGGGTGCTGGGTGTGGATTTGAATGACTAAAATCTGATTTGATATGCAATTGTTAAATTCCTGCCAACACAGTGCAGGAATTTCCAACCTGGTTAATTCTTTGACTCTGGAGGAGCAGCATAAAAAATAGAAGTTTGTTGAAGTTGGATATACCTGAACCAAACCTTCTTACCTGAACCTGCCTATCAAAGTATCCCTACACCCAACACGCTGAAAACTTTACACAGGTAAATTGTTGGCAGTTTCCCTCATTTATACCCTCAGTGTTTAAAATCCATCTTGGGATGTGACAGTTCCAGATTCTGGTGGTCTCCTTTAGGAACATGAATACCAAAGCAGGAAGTGTTGCTGTTAACAGAATCCTGGTGAATTTTGCATCGTGTTTTTCCATTTTCTGGCCATGAGGATGTAAGGACTGCCTCAGAGCAGCCTTCTGTCCTGCTGTTGGGTTTCCCACTCTGTCTTTCCCTCAAACATTCCTCTGTTGGATAAAATCCCTTCCACCTGCTGTATTGGGCTTCTTACTCCAGCTCATATGAACAAGAGTAGGCGGAACCCCTGAATTTCTGCTTTCTGTGGGGTTTTCATCCCTTTTGCAGGGATCTAATAGGTGTGTGGAGGACCTCAGACTTTAAAATGTTCTCCAGTGCAGTCCCTCAGCTGCCTGTGAGTTGTTAAGCCTCCAAAAAAAAAAAAAACCAAACCCAGAAAAAAAAAGGAAAATATCAGAATTTAACATGACATCCTCACCCATTCTAAAACAGCAGAGGATAATCTGGCTTAAAGAAGGTTATGAATTCCTTGCTAGACTGAGATCAGGCACAGGCACATAAAAATAAAGCCAGTGCACAAATATGCCTTTGGCAGCAACGTAAGTGTCTGATAAAGTCTGACATAACCCCAAAATATCTACTCGCTTCAAGAGTGTGGATGTCAAAAGAAAAAGAGATCAGCCACGTAAATATTGATGTTCTCTTGCAACACGTTAGAGTGACAGATGTGGAGAGAGGGTGAATTGTCACTGAATTTCCCTAAGAGCAAGACTTTTCTGTGTCTCTAATAGTTCAGGAAATAATTTTATTTCAGCCCTGGAATGAAGCACCACACGTTGGTCATGTTCTCAATGACGTTGAGAGCACAGGAAGCACAAGTGGGGAAGCTCGTTTGGTGGTAACTCATTCCTGAGATTGGGAATTGTTCAAAATTGCTGCTCCCTTAGCAAGGCCTCATGACGGAAGATGGGAAAGACTGGAAATCGCGTAACCAAGGGGCCCACAGGGAATGAAACTGGCAGGGACTGTCCTGTTTGCACAGCTTGTTCCAGAGCAGAAGAGATGGATCCTATAGGTCTTCTCATAAACACTTTTAGATGCAACTTTTGTTTGGTTGGGTTTTTTTAAAGTTTGGTGACAGTTCCACTTCATGTATTTTCAATTCCTCCATCTCTTATGTCCTTGACTGACTTTTCTGCTCGTTTTTCCTCTAAGCTCATCACATCCCAGCATAAATATGTTAAGAGATCCTGAAATATATATGTGTCTAGTCTATGTGTCAAGAAGACTCACATATATGAGGATTTCCTTGCTCAAGCCTTTGGTAGATGGTCTAATTTTCCCTTTTAATCAGATTACAAGAGGAGATTTAAATAACTGTTTCACACTTTAGAAGGGCTAAGAGGCACAGAGATCCAGACAAAATCCTCAGCTGGTAGGAGCTGGCATTGGGAAGCTGAGAACTGAGACAGAGTTGTGTGATTTGAAGCAGCAGAGATCTCTGCTCTGGACTCCCAACAGAGAAGAGAAGGAATAAAAACAATAAGAAGTAATAAAACGTTGCCAAGAGGTGTGTGTTGTCTGAGGAGATCAGGAATGCTAAACCAGGAAATTACAGAAGGCCTGGAGCTGAGGACAATCCAGAGGGGAATCTCATGGAGGATACTGGTGGGCACAGCTGGGAAGCGGGACTCGAGCCTGAAGTCTGGACCCGGGCTGACATAGCAATGAACTTGTAACCAAGGAATTCAGAGCTGGCCAGTGCCGGAGCACGCGCCTGGTTCAGCCCCTCTGGAAAGATGGGTGCTCAGGAAGCATCTGAGGTAGAAAACAACAGAGGGAAGGGTTGGGTTGTGCCGGGAGCTACTGCCTGTGCTAATGGTGGTGATGGTGAGGGAGTTCCGGCGGCTCCTCCCAGGAGTGCCTGTGCTGGGAAGGAGCTGATTTGGTGGGAGGGCCCCTGTCGTTCGGAGTTAATTGAATGAGCTGCTCATCTCCTAAGTGCTCGTCTGAGCCGGGCTCAGCGGCTCTCCAGAGATGCACCCATCACTAGCTATGGAAATCCTCACGCAGCAAAGCGCGCAGAACCTCAGATTACCTCTTTGCCTTTTATTGCACAAGGCTATTTTTAATCCAGTGCCTGGCTAGGCATTAATCATCTTTGACAAATTACTGTGTGTTGTCTTCATGTTGTGTAAATTCCCATGCATATTTTAGCCTATTGCAGTCTCATAAGAGCAGTAAGTGACACCTTATTTCCCTTATTTTCCGGGCAGGCTGCGGTAGTGATGAGGTATCAGAGGAAATTCGTGCACAAATTTAGCTGTCAACTTGAACCAGTGAACAGCTGTGTTGTCAATGCAGCTTTGCAGGGCTATATCAGCCATCAGCACTTTCCCAAAACCCATGGATTCCATCCCATCAATCATCAATTTTGCTAATTATGTGGCAATATGAGTACAAATGTGTGATGAGAATTGACATCTCAGAGGAAGTTGAGTGGATCAGTGAGCCAGGAGTGAGTACATGTGGAATTCCACCTACATACAAGGAGGTGCAAGAGTCACAGCAGTGTTTCTGCACCATTTTTTCTTACACTTGGGTCCTACATTCGTAGACATGTCTCTCTCTTAGATCCAGGACTTTAGGAGCAACAATTCTCTGTAACCCAAGAAATGTGTGATGATAAAACTCTTGGGTGCTTTAAATGCTGGATCAGGGATCTCATCTTCTTACATCAAGTCCTCAGGGGCAGATTGGGAGTGATTTGTGCTCTTCACAATGCACCAAAGGTTACCCTTGTGGAGGTCAGTGAGTGACTGGTGAGCAGAACAAGAAGGTTTGCCCTTTGTGCAGTTCAGAGAGCAGAGCAGGGCAGTGGGAGCGTGTCCCTGGTGTGTGGGAGAGAGGAGGACGCGCCATGAGCTGTGCTGTGCCCTGGCTGCTCCTGCTGCCAACAGGCCCTGGGGACACACAGCTGCTTTCCAGCCCAGCTCCAGCTGTGGCAGCAGGGCCTGGCAGGAGCTGGGGCTGCAGTCCACAAGCTGCTGTGCTGCCCCAGGGAGGCTGTGTGTGCCCAGAGCCCCGGGACTGTGCGAGGGTCCCTCTGGCCCGGGCTGCCTGCACAGCACCATCTGCTCTTGCTGGGCTCCACAGCGGTGACCTGGTGGGATAATGCTTCATCCTGGTGGAGTATTTCCAGGTGGGGATGGGTTGGAAGAACTCAAGCCTGTCTTGTCTTTCTGTGAGATTCCTCGGGTCAGAGAAGGGCCCAGCTTAAGGTGCAGCAGTTTGGGATCACAAGCAACAAGGAACTGATCAATCGTTCCATGGATATTTGAGAGAGGCAATCTGCTGTGAGTACAAGTGAGAATGTGGCACAGGCTCTGGCACTGGTAAACACAAGCAGATCTCTGTGGATAATACGAGTTTTTTTCTGTTTGATTTTTTAGAATCAACCTTGTCCTATGTTAGGCAGCTGGAGGCCAGAGTAAGACAGCTGGAGGAGGAAAATCGCATGCTGCCCCAGGTGGGTGACAGCCCCGCGGGACTCCCCGGGCTGCAGAGGGACCAGCAGCCCTTGTCCTTCCTGCCTTTGAACACTCAGATAACCAAAGGCTCTCACATCTGTTTGCTCATCTCGCTCGTGTTTGAGTAGGGGATTGATTTAAGGCTGTGACAATGCTTTCAATAATTCTTTTCCTTTGCAGGTGTTGATACCTTGCTAAGAAAAATTCTCTGGGAGCCACTACTTCTAATTAATTAATTTACGGGTTGAGAATCGCAGTGAACTGACCCTTTGCATTCTGGTTTTATTCCAAGAGCTTCTTGTTAAAGTATCAACCACTTGTTATGGTTAACCAAAATATTTTCTTTTAAAAATGCAAACATTATGAATAATAATTGGGTTATATTATCCTTAATACTTTAAAGAATATATGAGATACATTAATGCAAGACTGAAATTCAATTGAATAAATAAGCAAGTATGATGTTAAAGGTTTTCCTAACATGTTTCTGAAAATGAAAAATTTAAAAGTTCAATACAAATGAATCAAAGACACTGACAATTTTCATATATGCACATACTTAGTAGAACATATTGCTATTATATTTCATTGAATAATCCTTAGGAAAATCCACCAAGTCTTCAAATGAAGTTGCCCACAGGAAAAGAAAAGAAGTTAGGTTTTGTTTAAATCGAACACTAGTCATTGGTCTGAAGAAGAAAAGTGCTTTTTGTTGGAATTAGTACAATTATTTGACTGTAAAATCCACGGTTACAATGATGTAGTAAGAAGTAAAATCCACTGGCTCAGATTTATTGCCCTTGTTCCTCAGGCAGATTCTGAGTAAAGTGTGGTGGATTTTCCCCTCACCCTTACTATGTCAGTTGGAAGGGCCTCTGCAGCTCTTTGCTTGGTGACCTTGGGCACTTTGCTTCTTTATACCCTAATTTTTGGATCTGGAAAAGAAGGACAACAAGAAACGTGTGTTCATTAACATGTAAACAGTTTTTGGTAGGAAAGACTAAGGTTGATCCTCAGTGATAAAGATTATTATTTTCTTTTCAAGAACATTTTTCATGGCAAATATTACTGTGTGGTTTGTCTTGGGTCTGGAACAACACTGGGAGATAAATTGTGCAGAACATTCTCCGTGGGCCCAATCTTTAGAAGTGTCCGTGTGTCCTATGTTTGATTTGTCCGGGTTTGAGGCGCTGAGGCAGAACCCACAAAAAGCATTCCCAAATCTTACCAAAGCCTGGAACACCCGCCCTGTGGGCATTGAGTTCAGTGAAAATACCTTGGCTGGGGTGCCAAACCAGAGCTTAATGCCTGTGGGAACAGCCCAGCACCTAAGCCTGTAGCTGTTGCAGAAGTCATTGAAACAAAATATGCTCATGGTGGGGGTTTAAAGGGGAAGAGTGAGGTGGGCAAGACTGGAAACTGCTTTTTGTTTTCAAATAGCCAGGGCAGAGTTTGTCTTACGTGTGGTTTTGTTGGCACAAGGATTTGTGGTACAGTTCTGAAAAAATCTCCTCCTATCTCTGGATACTTTGTTCTAAGACTTAAGGAATGGCAAGAGTTCACATTTCCTGGCATTTCTTACCTTTCCCCCTGGATAAAGTCATGGCTTTGGGGAGAGGAAGGAAGTGTGGACACCAAGCTTATTCTAACTTTGCATTCATCACCTCGGTGTTATATTCGCCTGAGTTTCTTTTGGGGCTTTGTCGTTCCTGTGGGTCCCACCTTGAATGTGCTCACCTCAGTGGTGATCAGGCCCTGTCAAAAAGCCAAGGATGCAGGATGGAAATGCATCAACTCCTGGCACTGGTTTGATTCCATTTAATGGGAGGAATGGGAGTTTGTTGGGCATGAAGCCAAATCAAGTGCTCTTGACAAATAAACTGAAAATCTCCAGGGAGCTCCCCAACTGATGAAGGTTTTTGGCACAGCCGTGACTCAGTTACAATGTCCTGCCTTGAAATTTCTGCAGTGCCTCTGAACAGAGCTGTCTTTTGCTTTTTGGATAGCCCCTCCCTGCTGGGGTGCTGGAGCACTGGGAGGGTTTGGGAATTGCAGGATTGCACTTAGGAGAGAGGTGACAGCTCTCACTCGTGCATGTGACACCTCTGCTGTCTTTGCTGAAGAGCCCTGGCCTTGGCTCAGGCTTTTTTCTCTCCTCCTGCCACACTTTTCTTCTTTTCCCTCTCTGCTTTCAAAATCCTTTCTTTCCCCTCTTTTCTGCTTATGTGTCACTCATGGAAATGCACTGACACGTTTGTCGACACCTCTCCAGACAAATCACTCTGTTCCTCTGTCACTTAGATGTGGTTCTTTTCCGATTTCCTTTGCTTTGCTTGTCTCCCTCCATATGTATTAGTTTTCTTTTGAAAACCCCACAGACCTCTAATGTAAAGGTTTTATTAATATTTAGTGGCAAGAACATTTCCAAAGAAAATGGTTTTAAGTGCTGCCATCACTGTTCAAATGGAACCCAAGTTTCAGCTCACTCTGCTGTACCGAAGGGCTGCTTTGTCAGGGGAATTGCAGTGCCACCGCTGAGGCAATGTTTTAGTTTGATCAGGTAATAGGAAAGGTATAAAAGTGGGAATATTCACTTAAGCCTGTTAATGTCTCTTGCTGTGCTGCACAGGGGTTGTGGTAGTGGTTTGGAGCATAGGAGGGGGTTCAGAGTCACAAGGAGCTGTAGGCTGCACATTTGCTGTGTTGGTGAGAGCTGTTCTTTTGTTGTTGTTGTTGTTCTCCTTTTCCTTTCTCTCCAGTAACAAGACATCATCCAGACCCTTTCAGTTTCTGGCCACAAACAGGACTTTTGAGCAAGAAAGCAGATACTTTCCAAGATTTATGGCATGCAGCTGGCTCTGCTGTTGGGAATGCCAGAATGCACTGGCTGTGGCTGGGCCCAGGGGTGAGCAGCTTGCACTGGTGCTCCTCAAACACTGCTGTGGGCAAGGCTGTGTGACAGCAGGGCCTGGGGGCTGCAGGGCTTGAGCAAGAGCGTTTGTTTTGCTGGATGGAGTTCAGGCCAGAGTAGTTCCCCATGGGGCTGAGGCAGGAGCAGCACATGGGCTCTGGCAGTGCCTTCTGCTGACTCAAAGTGCACGTGGAGCTGCAGCACCACTGGGGATCGAGTTGTGCAGCTGACATTGGAAAGGGAAACTGCAGCATCAGCAATGCTCTAACCACACACACTGTGGTGACCCAGGCTGGAGGCCAGGTGCCCACCAAAGCTGCTCCATCACTCCCTTCCTCAGCTGGACAGAGCAGACAAAATACAGCAGAAGGCTCATGGGTTGAGATAAGGACAGGGACAGATCACTCACCAGTTACTGTCATGAGCAGAGCAGGCTCAGCCTGCAGAAATTAGTTCAATTCACTGCCACTCAAATCAGAGCAGGATAATGAGAAATAGGAATTAAATCTTAAAACACCTTCCCCTTACCCCTGCCTTCTTCCTGGGCTCAGCTTTACTCCTGATTTGCTCTCTCTCCTTCCCATCAGCAGCTCAGGGTCGACAGGGCTTTTTTTTTACCTTCTTAAATGTGTAACTCACCTGCACTGAGCTGGAGAGCTGAGAATTGGGAAGCCATCCCTAGAGCTCCCCCTTTACTAAAACCCTAAATCTTCCCCTGCTCCTCAAACTCTGTCATGCCAGCCCTCTACGCCAGGACACAGCACCTGTGCCTGTTGTAATGAAGATATTCAGCAATAATTAATAAAATTTGTAGGGATCAAAGATTGGATTCGGATCCCAGCTGCAGCTCCCTGGGCTGTGACAGACCTGTTATGTCAGTGAGTGACTTCAGAGGCCTGGAAAGAGGAGTGTCCTCCCAGACTTGCCGTGGTGCAGAACTGCTCTCCCTGCCTTCTGCTGGGGAAGCCAGAGCAGGATCTGCCATCCACACGTCAATTAGCTGAAGATGTCCCTGAGTTTTTGTTGGGGTGGTATTTCAGGGCTGATAAGCTCAGCTGAAATGCTCTGGGAATGTGGGCATCTGTCATCTAATGACAGTGAATGCATTTGCAAAAGACAGACTTGGCAAGTCACCCAATTTAAATTGCTTCAGTTCTTATTTGTTTCATGGGAGGAGGAGACTTTTCCCCTTCCAGCTCTTTGTCCTTGTAATTCAGCTTTCCCTCTCAGTGAAGGGGAAGGGAAGCATTGCCAGGAGCTGCAGACATAGTGCCAGTGGGGCTGGAGGCAGGACACAGGGAGGGAGCTCCCTGCTCCCACAGCACAGGAGCAGGAGGCGGCTCTGGTGCCAGGCTAGGCCAGAGCCCTTCTGCTCCCTCTCACCTGGGCTCTGTTGCCTCTGTTTCCTCATTCTTTCCAAGTCTTTTGGTCCTTTTCCATCTCTTTTTGCTGTATTTCTTTCATTTACACTGTTGTTCCAGGCACTTTTTTGGGGTTTGCATCCTTGCTAGCCCTTTCCAGTCCTGCCATGTTTAACTGGGAAAAGGCAGGCATGACCCTTAGGCACACATTAGTTTATTCTTAAGCTCTCCCAACACTTTCAATTTCCTGCTTTCTTCCCCTTCCCATTAGATTATTGCATTTTATTTCAACCATTTCCCAAATCTTTCAAAAACTTTCGCTGAGATCTGTGTTCTTTATTTTCCCCTCTTCATTACATGGTTTTCATTATAAATCTAATTAGAAGATGGGAACTGTTTGGTTAGTGTTTTTTTTTTCCTAAAATCTGTGTCACTCACAGTCCCATAGTGTTCATCTCCTCCCTTCCAAAGCATGTAGAATAGGGAATCCTTCAACCAAAATGTAATTAAAAGCCATTGAACAAACTCATGTTTCCTAATCATGTCATCAAATATTTGCTGAGAGAAAGTGAATCAAGAGCATCCACCCACCCAGTTCTTTCCTGTGCTCTCATCCCCAGTTTAAATTAATAGGCCGTTAATGAAGGGCTCCAGCTCCCAGCAGCTGAGGTTCTGAGCAGAGTCTTTGTCTCAGGGTGTCCATTCAAATTCAAGAAAAACCTGGTGTGCAGAGAGTTGCAGTTCAGAGAGGACAGGCAGTTTTTTCCAGTCATATCTCCAAAAAGTCTGGAGTTACTTTGTACTCAGGATATTCTAGTAGACTTTATGGAATCTTCTGGATTTCACATGTGTGGCCTCCAAGGTTTGGAGCTGCCACAGCCCAGAACCTTTTTCTCTTGCCTGTTCATTATCAAAAGAGCTTTCTGAAGGGCCTGCTGGAAATGGATGTTTCTGAGAGGATGTAGCCAGCAATGGTTTCGGCCTCTCAGAACTCTGAGTGTGCCTCCAACCCACTGTGAGGCTGTGTGGATTTTGGCAGCAATATCCTGGAGAGGTTTCTGCTGAGGTCTTTGAGGACAGGTGGAAAACTGCAGTGTTTGAAAATTGTGTATTTTAATTGACAGGAATGTTCCCTAAAAAAATATTGCTGCTTTCTTTAGTGGGTTATTAATCCAGCAGAGCAACATGCTGCAGTTATTGCTTTCTGGTGCTCCTTTCTCCTGCCTGTTTGAAACAAGCTGACAAACCCAGTCTGTGTTTGCTTTGAGCTGTACAGGGAAATTGAGAGCAGGGGAAATCAGGGGAAAAAGCTTTGAAAATCAGGTAGTGATTGAACTGGCATGGCAGCTACCTAGCAGGAAGGATGTACTTCCCAGTAAACCACTTGCCTCTGGGGTAAGAGGCTGCTGGAGAATTAGGTAGGGATTGGATGGTGAGAGAACAGAGCAGTGCCCAGCAGACAGGAAAATCCTGCTCTCTTGGAAGCTTTGATGAGGTGACTGTGAGTATCCTTGGGGCAGCCATGGACTACTTGTCCCTTCCTGGCTCTGTCTGCGTGCCAGGCACCTCTGGAGGGGCTGGCACATGGACTCCCACAGACTGAGCTGGACACTGGGCTGGACACTACAGTGGTTTTCATTCATGACTGTCCTTATCAACAATACAGACTGAAAAAATGAAGCCTTTTACTGACTTAAGTAGAAAAGCTCATGATTAATTCTTTCCATCACAGAATACTCTGTTCTACACAGGGGTCTTTATTCTGACCCTGCCCAGGGTACAGTACAGGGTTTGCCTCTGGCGCTGTGGGAAAATGGCCCGAGTAGTAACATTTTGCAGTTAGTGTGAGCGAAATGCTAAATTTCCATTCATCTGGGCTTTTTGTTAGGTGATATTACAGGGCTGAGTCAGATTTCCTGTGCTTTCTATTCACTAGAGTCACGTTTTGGCATTAGATATTTTGTAGATTTACTTCTAACAGCAAATGGATCTGCACATTCAGGGGTTCTTGTCCTTGTGGGAAGCCATATACAGGATGTGGTGTGGGTTTTACCTGCTCTCTGCAGTGGGGTCACCTGCCCAGACATCACTTCAGACTCAGAAGAGGCCATGTGCACACTGCTGTGCTTGGGCACAAGGGCTGGCCAGGGCCAGGAGGGAAGGCTGGTGGTGTGGGATGAGCAAAAAAGTAAATTATTTCTCAGGTGCTAATGTCATACAGCGCTGTTTGTTCACAATTACTCAAGATGTTTAAAGTTGATGGAGATTTCAGCGCTACAGAGCAGAGCACTACAGATGACTTCATCCCTCCTGTCTGGTTTGGATCCACTTCCACAGCTTTGGTACTGGATAAGAAATGAAAAGATCTGTCACACGGGATACCCACTTCCAGTGGCTGGATGTGGGCTCTGTGTGGAGCCAGGGAACAGGAGGAAGGGAGCAGATTTTTCCTCCCATCCTCGAGGTCCTGCTCAGGATCCACTTGTGCTCTGGGCTGGGCAGTGACAGGGAACTCAGTGCAATGACACTGAGGCCAGGTTTCAATGGAAGGTGAAACGTGTCCGTGCTCCCCCTGGGAAGCAGCAGCTGTGATGGTGTCACTGCAAACCTCAATTCCTCATCCCCCAAGGCCCCGTGTGTTCAGACACCACTGCTCTGGCAAAGTGCCTTTTCCTCCTGCTTTGCTTCACAGCCTCAGGAACTCATAACGGTAGTGCTGGAATGTCTCCAGCTCCCAGGGCCCACGTTCAGGCTGGGCATGCCCATCATCCCCTGGAATGAGCTTCCTCCAAGGGAGGCAGAAGCTTTACAGCCTCAGTGGAGTGGTCTCACCCGACATGAGAAGTCCCTGAGCTGAGGATGGGCCTTCAGGGCTGCAAAATCTGCCTTATTTTTTAAGAAAAGCTTATGTCTCTTATCAAGGACAGAGGGAGGAAGGAGAAGGATGTTCACAGGGGAAATACTAATTTTCACTCTCCTTCCAACACGTGCTGGCTGCTTGAAGCAGTGTGTTCACAGGTTTCTTGTTCTCATGAAAGGAGACAAAAATGTGCCTACATATGGCAGGCAAGAGGCTGTGGAACACAACTGCCTGGAGGAGGGCTTGAACTCTGAGAGCAGCACCACTTGCAGGAGGTTTGCATTTTGTTGTGTTCAGGATGCTTTACATGTGTAGTCCATACTCATTTTCTCAGCATTTTAATGGCAATATTTCCATTTTCCTTTGAAAACTGACTAAAATCTTTGCTGCTCCTGGAGTTAGTAAAGAAACAGAGTATTTTTACTTACAAAAGCCCCAAAGCTGACAGACTGAATTTATCCTAATCCAGAATTGCTCCAACCTGCTTTATTACCCCTTTTCCTTCCTCTTCCATTTCCTTTCCCAAAGTATAGCATTAAGTCTGACCAGTCACTAGCAGATCTATAAATCCTTCCCAAAGCAAAATATGTCCTAAAGCCTGTCCATACATCACAGCAAATTGGTAATGGTCCTTGCTGGGGAGGATTGCAGGATGCTGCACTGCACAGCCCTGGGTGTGTGCTGGTGTTGTCAGCCTGGTTGTGAGATCCATTAGTGCTCACTATTCTGAATTACATGGATCTGGGGCTTGGCAGGAGGACAAGTTCGTGTATGAAAAGAGGTTTCAGACTCAGGCTTAAAGTACCTTTTCCATGGGTTTAGCATATGCAGCATTCTGCTTTTGGTTTGGTTTTTTTTAAACA
>VZRN01002819.1:675247-773606 GCA_013397935.1 Dasyornis broadbenti | reverse complement strand
TGTAATATATGAGGTCCAGCCCTGCAGATGACCGTGGGGTCGAGTCAATGTGTTGGATGGCTGGGAGGGCTCTCTCTGCCCCTTGGCACTGCTCTGAGCCTGCAGCATTAGTTGCAATGGTCTGGGCATATCCCAACAGCATTAGGAACTTGCTTTGGACTGCGTTGCTTTCCAGTTAATTTTCAGGCACGCTGGAGCTGTGGAGTTCAGCCTCGTGTCTTCTCCCTGTGCCCTTTTTCTCCCACACCCACCTTCATCTTTCCTATTGTTTAGCTTAGAGGCACCCCCAAAAACTCTGCACCGTGCTGTGTGCTTGCTCAGCAGGGCAAGTGAGTGCACATGGGGGTCACTGATTCTCATCAGAGGCTCTTTCCACTGCCATTTTCCCTTCAGAAATGCATTTCCCACACATTCCAGCAGGAATTACTGCTACATTATTTCTTAATGTTTCCTACACTGTTGGTACTCTTTAAGCAAGGAACTTTCTGTCTCTCAGTCTTTGAAACATTTGACTTCTTTAAAATTAATTTTTTTGGAAACAAAGTTGTGCATAAGGAGTGAGAGTGAAGAGCAGGGTAGGTTGGGAGCAGCTCAGGAGAGGGTCTGGGGCTGTCCCTGCGGCTGCAGTGCTCACATTGCTGCCCATGAATTCAGCACAGGGGTATTTTTAGCACTCCTCCAGAGCTGCCTGCTTGCTCAGGTTACCTCACTCCAGGAGATGCCTTACATCCTGCAAAGGTTGAGGTGACTGAGCTGGAAGAGTTTAGGTAGCTTGCATTTTTTTGGCAGTGTCCTGAAGCGCCCTTGCAGGTGTCCACTGGGAGGACAAAGCCACTGAGGTTGTCACTGCTGGGGACAAGCTGACATCTCTCAGGCCAAGGGGGCCATGCCCTTGCCCTGGAGGAGCTGGAGACAGGGAAGGAGTGAGCTGGCAGCACGGAGCTCCTGGCTCCTTCCCTGGCCAGCTGTGGCTGAGCTTGTGTGGCAAACCTCGCAGCAGTATTCAAAAATGTGAGTTTTATTGAAAGAACAACCTCCAGAATTACTGAGATAAAATTAGACCTTCTCAAAACCTTCCTCTGAGGGTGAAATTATCTCTCTAAACTTTGTAGCACTTTTGTGCGGCGATGTACACACATAAAAAATTTTGTTACTATGTCCTGATTTTCCATGGAGACACCCTCGAGGGCTCGAGCGTTTGGGTGTCACTCAGCAGTGCCACCCACGCTGCTCACGTGGACCTTGGTTACTGTGGCACAGAAAGAGGGGGGCTTTGGAGTAACACTCGCCTTCAGCGCTTCTCAGCCTTTTGCAAAAGAGCAATAAATAACTGACATCTGTTTTAATTAGCGACCAAGCCTTTTGTGTATTAAATAGTGTTTAATTTTTTGCGAAGGATGCCATTAGGATGCCAGGAGGGGCGGAGGGGAGTCACTGCTCTGCAAACGAGCCAGCCAACATCAGTGGACATGGCTCAGCCTCTCAGCAGTCTGACTCAGTGGTAAATGCTCTGAAGGTAACACTGCTCCTCTGGTACAGTCCATGCAAAATGTCCTGTCTGTCCCTCAACACGTGTGTATTGTCCTGGCAACATCCCCGTGGGCACCACCGGGATGTTACTGTCATGAGTGGGGTTGTTTTTGTTTGTCACTCATTGCATCTGTGGACTGTGTGTTTCCTGGGCAGGGTCCAGCCCTCACAGCCATGTTGATTCCAGCTGTAGCTGCTCTCCACCTTACACTTGTAGTTTTTCTTTGAAGCTGGGAGTGGTGTTTCGCTGAATAAGGAAGTCTTTCTTTGAGGATGCATGTTTGTGCTCCAGTGGAATACAAGGGATTCCTGTAACCCATGCGGAGAGAAAGACTTTAATGCAGAGATAAAGCCAAGGCACACAGTATATTTGTGTTAAAAATAGCAAAGACCGCAATCCCAAGGTCAGTGTTGAAACTCCCTTGGGAACAGATGTGCTTTACCCTGAAGCCAGGGCTGGATTGCTGTGGCCAGTGTGGCATTGATACATCACAATTGACACAAGTCATCAGAGAGGTGAAGTTTCAAGTTCTCACTTCTGTCAGCAGTAAAACTGTTGCAATTAAAGAAACTTAGAAAGTGTTACAAGATTCCAAGGTTTGTGGGGCAATGTGAGACAGGAAGTGGCTGAGTTCAGTGTCCCACTGCAGCACGGGTTCCTCTGGAGGGGAGTAAAATGGAGAGCGGAGCAGAGAGCAGGGACTCTGCATTCCTCTCTCCCAGTGCTTGCTCACATGTGGTTGTTTAGGTCTTTGTGCACCTCTTCTCTGATGGGCTTCACTCATTCCTAACCTGCTTTAGGTTATGTGGGTGTTTTTCCCCACCTATGCAGGTGTTGCAGGGACGTAATTGGAGAGGGAGACATAGTTGGAAGGAACTTTTGTAGACATTTGCTCTGGTTTTGAGCTCAGCAGTGCTCATGACTTGCCTGGACATCCGAGTTCCTGCCCAGGGTGATTATCTCCCTCAGGCTGGGTGACATTGGCTTCCCCTCCGTGGAGCCTGAGGAAGTGGGTTTCTGCAAGTGAACCGAGCACAACTTCCAGCAATCAGATCCCTTCCTGTAACACAAGCCCCGGGCACAACAGCACTTCCCTGCAGCCACCTCGCTTGTTTTCCTGGCATCTGGAGGGGAGAGGCAGCAGAGGGTGCCCCTGCCCCTCTTCCCGTGCCCTCAGTGGTGGGTCCCCTCTGTGATGGCTGCCCCAGCCATGTCCCTGCCAGCAGCACTGTGCCCAGGAGTGCGCTGCTCTCACCCTCGGACAGCATTCCAAGCTCCCGAGGAGTGCCTGCTTCAGAGTGCTCCAGGTCCTCTCTGTATCTTCTGTATATTTCACCTGCTGCTGCCTAGAAAATAAAGCTATGCTGGGTAATTTTGTCAAGAGATCATGTGTCATTATGGAAAAAAGTCTTTTGTAGTTCTCTTAAAATACCCCTTGGCAAAGGCTCTTCCCTGAATGGAGCATTTAACAAGGTGCTGTTGACAACCTGTAATAACAGCTGGTCTGTGTAAGTGAAATATTGGAACAGCAGCTGATGCTTTTCTTGTTGAAATGGATTGATAAGAAATACACAGTTTAGTTCAATATGATGTGAAAGCTGAGCTTTGAGTTCACTTGGAGGTACTGCAGCAATAGATATAAATGAAGTGTTATATCCAAATGGAAAGTGAGCTGTCAGCTCACAGACTGCCCAACTTCCCCATCCCCAGGCAGGGAGCAGACCCTGCTGTTTCCCAGGGTGAGGCACATGGCTTTGATCCCACCTTTCTGGGGAATGCACAGCTCACCTTGCATCACTGCAGGATCAGGTGCAGGAGGGAGAACAAGCCAGCACCAGGAGCCTGCTATTCTGTACAGATTTGGCAACTTGGAATTCCTGCAACAAAGAAATATTCTTTTCATATAAAACCTCATTGTTAGTGCAACCCACTTGTGCACAGCAAGAAATCTGAAAAGAAAGAATGTGTTTTAAAGGGACATTTCCATTAGAAAACAGAGGAGGTAATTGATAAAATAGTGCTGTTGTTTTCCTGACTTTGAAAAAAAACAACAAAAAAACCCCAAAACAAAATAAATAAATAAATAAATTGCTGGAATCTTCTGCTGGTGGAGCAAGTGGGGAACAAGACCAGAGCTTTGCCATGATCTAGTCTGATAAGGCTCTTCCATGATCTGCTCCATCAGGCAGGATGGTTGGAAGAGGAAGTTGCCACGTGTGTGTCCCCATGCCTGGGCCAGTTGTATCTGACCAAACTGCTTGTGGTGCTCCACACAGGCTGTCTTTGCTGGAAAAATATGCAGTGTAAGTTTAAGGTGTTTAATTTTATATTCCACATTGAGCCTGGAAACACATGAAGATGCAAAGTAATCTTTGTTTAAATGCTGACAATATGCCCTTGAAGATTTTATATGGAAATTAAGTCAATTACTGTTTCTGTAATGCAATTACTGTTTCATTAGGAACAGTGTAGTGTTAACATGTGGGTTAGTATTGATCAGGAAAATCTTTGTGTATAATATATCTGGGATAAAGTCCTGTATGACTCAGCTGACCTGAATTTATCCTTCAGAAGACTAAAACTTGGCAAGTGTGATGAAGCCTGGCAGCCTCAGTTTCCCCACCTGAACAGTGGCCCCTATATATTTTTCTGCCTGTGATATTCCTTTGCAATTTATGGATTAAAACCACAGTTTCTAACTCATACATATTTAATAGTACTCCATAAAAATTCTTGTGATGTAGGTAATGCCATTTCTAAAATGCTCGATTTGACATTATCACTTCGTTTTTGTAAATCTCAAATATGTACTTGTATCCCACCTTGCCCCTTTGTTTCCCAGCCATTCAAAGCTCTGCTGCTGACATTGAAATGCTCCCTGTTCCTCTGACTTTTATAATCTGTGTCTGATTTGACTATTGATATATTATTATACTTCTTAAATTGTTGGTTATTTCCTTTCTGGTTTTGTCTTCTCTTCCACCCACCCAGCCCATGTTAAAAGCACAGTGGATTTATGATGAACTAATTATAATGTTTCTTTTCTTTTGCATTCTCCTTGCAGTTCCTGCCAGGCTGTAACTCACTGTTTAGCTGCAGCCTGATGCACTGTGGGTGTTTCACAGGAAACATTTTGCCATGGCATCGTTTTGCCTGTGAAAACAGTGGAATGATGACAAGTTTCACTTTGAGCTCCATAATTTTGATGCTTGGTGTTGATCGGTACCAAAACGCAATCCAGCACCAAAATGTTGCAAAACGCAAATATGGATGTGTAATTCATGGTGGAGAAATCTTGTGGTGTTATATGATCATGCTGGTATTTCATTAAGATAACAGGGTTGGGAATTCTCTCCTCAGGATGTGCATTTGGAATTGGTGCCTCCTTATCAATAATGTATTTGGGAATGTTTTTGCTTTGTATTTATAAGCTTGTAGTTTCTTAGGAGAATGCAGCCACATGTGGCAGCAGGTTTAGAGGTAGTTCATCATGTATTAGTGAGCGTGGAGGCAATTCCAAAGCACAGGAATGTCTGGATTAAGCCTGGAGGGGTATTACTCATGGTTTTTCTCAGGCTAGTGGGGACTTTTGTTTGCCATTCACTTGGGAAAGGGAGCCCAAAGGAAGGTGGGATACGCCCCTTGGGCTTGGGGGTGGAGCTGGGCAGGAGGGCTCAGGGAGCTGAGATTTCCGTGGGTGTTTCCTGCTGCTCATGGAGTCCCACAGGCCTGGAATGCTGCTGCAGCCAGCAGATGTAATGGCTCTCACCTGCAGCTGGGTGCAGGTTCCTGCCTGGCTTCAGGGACATTCCTGCATCCTGGCACTCCGGTGTGTTGGAAGTAAGCTAAAAAGGAATCTCCATGGCTGCATCGTGAGCCTCACAGCTGTCCTTTAGCTGAGATTTCTGCTGAAATTTGGAGTGATTTTGAATGATTTTGAGTGACATTTTGACCCCACCTTGTCTCTTCTGCTTAGGACATGGGCTCTCTTGCATGGGTTTGTCCCTTCCTAGCAATCAGGGGCCATTCGTTCAGCTGGAAATAAAGGACTTTGGGAAGTGTCGCTTCCTAGTTTATTACTGTGTCAGCATTAGCTGCTTGATAAATATTATCTTAATATTTATTGACAAGAAAAATTGTTGAAAGTCATGGGGATGTGCAGAGTGCATTCTCACAAAAGCTGTCCAAGAGACCTGTTTGATTAAGTTAGGAAAATCAGGAAGTAGATGTTGGAAAGGGTTGTCAGATCCAGCCTGGCTGTGCCACAGACACCCAGTTTGGGAGGTGTCTCTGAACCCCCACTTTTCATGCTCGCACCACTGCAGTGTTTCGCTGCACAGCAAACATACCCAAAACACACGTTTTTTATGGTGACTTAGGATTTCTGGCTGCAAGATTCTGGTCATACGGCAAGTTTGCAGAGTTTGGGTCCTGCCCACCTCCTGGAATTGAAGACAGTTCCCTTTAAAGACTTGACTTTGTTTGGCCCTGTCTGAAATATTTCTGGTTTCCATGCTGACACCTAGGTTTTCTTCAGCAAAGGCTCAGAGAAACTGCGCTATTTTCCCATCTCTTGCACAGAATCACAGTAGGACCTTGGGTTTGTTCTGCCCTTGCTCATCAGCTGTAGGAAGTACCTTTTCAGGGTGCTAGCTTCCCAGGATCCAGCTCCCTTATCTTTGTTCAGTGCCAGCTAATGCAGTGTCTGTTCACTGCTGGACTTTAGGCACTGATAAAATACAAATAATGAATGATGACGATGGAAAACAGTTTTTACCTTTCTTGACTGTCATATTGCTGTTGGCCTGGAGATTAATCGGTGATTTAGTAGCAGTCACAAAAAAATAATCTGAAATTGCAATACAATTGATAGGAATCACCATTCTTGTCTCTAGTGGTCCCTGAGAGGCCTGGGGACATGACATAAGCTACTGTTCTCGTGCTCATATTCCATCAATCTTCCAGAAACCATTATAAAATACGTCCCTAAGTGTTGGGGGGTATCACTTCTCTGCCTTTTTAATTCCAGTACTGTAACATGGCTGTTAAGCACTGTGTAGCACAGTGACTGCAGGCACAATTCCTCCGACCTCAAGGAAGAGCTAATGGAGTAAACACTTCTAATGCCTTGCTTGATTTTAAGAGAACAAGTAAATGCTTTGAAACAGAGGAGAACAGCACTGTGGTTTTTAAACTGGAGATGTTCAGACATCTCTGGATGGATCTTTGTGTTTCTGAATCACATTCTGCAAGATATGTGATTGGGGAAATAGTTGGACAGAGTTTCTGTAGAGGCCTGCAAATACCCTCAGTCTTGTGTGTGAAGCGTAAAACATCCCAGTGATGCATGTGCCAGTTCATTTGTCCCTGTTTTTAATCATTTTTACCTGGAAGCATGTGCTTTCTGTGTTCAGAAGGAATGTTGTGTCCTTGGGGAGACAGTCTCTGCTCCTGTTGTGTGTCCCTCCCCTGTGTCCTACCTGTGCTGCATGGTGTGCGTGCCGAGCTGTGGCATTCCAGGTGCATGTCCATATGAACTCCAGTGCTCCTTAACCGGGAATAATGAGCTCTCTTTCCATCCCTCCCTCTAGGTTGTGTGGAGGAAACTTGGAGATGCTGCAGGGTCGTGCCCTGGAATTAGACAACACTTGTCAGGAAATCAGTACAAAGGACCTATGTAAGAGGCCCTGAGCAAGTCCTCTCTCTGAAGAGCATGAGTTTGAACTGCCCAGGAGAGGGGAAGAACTGCGTGTCCACCACGATTCCCAGCTGACGACGAGGGGTCTGCACTGCGAGTGACTGCTGCAGAGGGGTGGCCATTCCACACAGGGGTCTGCTGGGGAGCCATCTGTCAGTGTCCCCCAATCCTGCTGTTCCAATACCCCGGCTAATGAAGCGCTGCAACCCTCACTGCAACACTCCACCCTTAGAAGCACTGAGGTATTGCCATCCTAACCAAAAGATATTTGGGATTCTGCAGGCGTTATGCGAAATAAGTTTTATTTTGGTTAGTTACAGTGAATCTCTAATAGGTCTGAACGAGTTTTCCACTGGATTTAAGAGAGGTTTTTCAGCAGACTGGAGAGACACTGATAAACTGTGCCTTTGGTCTCTGCAGATTTGAGAAAGTCGCTTCTTAGTAACTCACACTTCAGTCTGTAAAGGATCTGTTAATGGTGCTTAGGCAATTTCCAGGTGATTTTTTTGCTTTGGTAGAATACCTGCCTTTGGAGGTGCTAAAAGACCATAAAGTCCTAACCAGCCAGTAGTGTAGCATAACTACAGTACTTGTAGTGATCCACAATTTCTTTCTAAATGGAAGTTAAGATAGCTTTCTTTTCGATTTGCTTTGATGCACATCTTCTGAAGAGGTGTAAGGTGTTTAATGAACGGCCCTCTAATGAACAGAATACTTAGACATCACTATTACAGGCCTCAAGTCAGGATTTCCATCAGAATTTCTTTTGGAAAATATTTTCCAATTGTCAGGATGCTAATTTCTACTGTTTAATTTCGAGACGTGCTGGTTTATTTAACAAGAGCCTAGGAGGATCTAAAAGATTGCACTGTACTATAAAAAAAAAGCTTTTCCTGCCACTGTAGCATTCTTTCAAAGAAAAAGGTTTTATTATCCTCAGAGCATGTCTTTCATTATTATGAGGCAGAAAGCTCTTGTTCAGATTGCCTGAGATTTGACCAGACGGCGCCCTAGATGTGCTAAGTTTATTTTTATCTCTGTGTATGATCCTAGTTGTGTGTATTGAATTACGATAGATATTTTGTGTATATCTTAAAGCAATGATAGTTTCATGTATGAATGTGCGACAGGCTTGTGACTGAATGCTGTTGCTTAACTTTTTATCATAGCTGAGCATCAAAAAGACTAATAAAAATGAATTAAAAAAAAATAGGAATGCAACAATTCCTGGGTTTCTGGTTTGTTCTTGGTTACAAAGATTTGAGCCAAAGTCAGAACCTCTGTTTTTCTGAGCTTGGACTGTATCTGTGGGCTATTTACAGTGGAATGTAGCTCGGTTGCTGTACAATCTTTTGTTCCATAGGAGTATGATGTAAATCTGCTATCTGTCTTCAGAAAAAGTGTGTTAATTTGCAGCAGTAATTCTGTTGGTTTCTGTTGTTATTTTCACTTGGTACCATTCAATGTAAGGCCTCTGATCCAGCGTTGCTTTCTCGGGCAAAACTCCTGTTCACTTCTTCTCCTTGAGTTGGAAATGCAGAATCCAGCCTTCTGTTTTGAGCCATGGCTCTCCTGCGTGGTTTCTGATATAACCCCCAGCCCAGACAGCTGTCTGTTCTCTTGCCATGTTGTTTTCTCCCCTGCATATTGTTTGCAGAGTTCAATCTCGATTGTTGTATTCCTATCTCTGTATGTATGAACAGCTGTAACACCAGTACTTGTGCCTGCACTCTGGACGTGCAGGGGCCAAGCGAGGGACACTGGTCTTTTGACACTACACTTGTGTAAATTTTGATACTGTATTAAAACTATTTTTTTACAGTTCTGCATACGATGGGGTATCAAGTATTGTGTTCATCTTAGCAATGTAATAAATTATAGAATCCCACCCTTGTTTGCTCTCCTTTACTGACTGAAGCTCTGAGGTGCTTGGGCTTACAGGCAGTTTGCCTTCAAGGAGCTGTTGGAAACGTTTCCTGCTTGGGTGAGAAATTAGCTGCATGCTGTGCGGTTTTCTTCATTTTCTTGCCAGGTGTCTTTAAAAAACCCCAGCACTGTGAAGTCGCTCCTCTGTTTTCTGCTAAACGAGGTATAGCTGTGTGTAATTCTGCCAGGGGGTTGTGACCAGGTGTGACTCGTTCAGTCCTCAGCTGTGCTGCGTTTGCAGCCCCAGGACACCTGGGCTGGTTCTTTCTTCCTCCCTTCCTCACAGAACGGTCTTGAGGTGAGGCCAGGAGAATGTGCAGCTCCTGGAGTCTTCTTGTGCAGGTAAGGGGTGCTGGTGGGGCTGGGGGAGGCTGGTGGTGTCCCATAGTGTGTTGGTGGCCTCCTGTGACACCACATCCCTGCCCCAGGACTGGCTTGTGTGGGTCAGAGCAAAGGGCTGGCTCCTACTGCAGAGCTGAGAGCTTTCACTATGTTTTCTGGAGAAAAGAGATACTTAGTACAATCAGTATCTTAAAGCCAGTAAATCCCATGGATACTCCAGAAAATGCACCTCGCTAGGAGGAGAAAGTGGGCAGTGTGTGTAGAAGGGGGTCAGTGATCTTGGGGCAGTCTGTAGCCTGCTGAAATGCTTCTGTGCTAATGAATAAAAATTGCTGTAGTACTTGGGAACCTTCAGCTCATCTGTCTTGCTCCCTGCCCACGTGGTTAAGCCTTTTTCAATGAAATATAATTGTGCCACGCCTCATGGACTCTTTGTGCAGTTGTTTTTAGCAGAATCTTGCTTTGCTTGAAAATTTGCACGTGTTGTTACGGGCTTTTCCCAGGATCTCAGCTGAGCCTGAATGAACTATAAATTCACTGTGTGAGTGAATTTTAAATAGCACTTGTGTAGTGGATGTATGGAGTGGATTTTACCTTCTGTACTGCAAAAAAGCTGCTTTGCTGAAGGGTTAGAAGGTAAAGAATAGCACTTTGTTTGCAGCAAGTGACTGGTTTCAGTAGAGCCTGTTCCCCAAAGGCTGCAATGATGGACATGTTTATGAACGTGGCATGAAGCCAGAGTGCCCTTTATAATGTTTTGAGCAGAGCCAGCCCAAACAGCCTCTGTGGCCTGGGGACAGTGCCTGGCCCTGCGCTCCTTTGTGCTACCCAAACCTCTCAAACACCAAATGCCCCCCAGGCTCTCTGTGTTGCCTCCCCAACAAATACCAGCCATACCAGGGTACTGGCTTGTTTAATTCCCAGAATGTTTTTGAAGTAAGACTCAGGGTGGTGTGAATTATTTATACCGATCTCACCACTTTGATACAGAAGAAAATGGCTCAGCTATTTCTTTCCCCCCTCAGTTTTGAGTGGAAAAAAAGTCTTGATGAGAATGTCCTTTGTTTTGAGCAGAATGGGCCAGCAAATGCAGCTGCTGGGTGTGTCATGCCAAAACCTCCTTCTATCTCCACACTTATGTTTTCCAGGCTCAGGTGAACCATGTACAGGGGGACCCCAGCCATGAATGTCCCCAAACCAGCACCAAACTGCAACTCTGGTCATCCAAAAGCCCTAAGGTAAGAACAGCTGACTTAATAGCAGCTCTGCCTGGAATGAATAAATAGAGGCTCTGCGTTAATTAATCAAGCAGCAAACAGGAATTTGCTGGGCTGCTTTGTAGTTATGGTATTTTCTAGCACACGCAGTCGGGCCCAGAAGGAAATTGTGAGGTGGTGTTTGCCAGAGCGGGCACCTGCATCTGATGTGTGTGGTGTTGGGAGTGAAGGGGGAAAGGGAACTTCTAAAGGAGGAATGAACAAATAATCTTGCTAGGAATTACTTTCTTCTTAAAGACAAAGCTCCTTTCCCTCCTCCTTGGTGGCTCCAGACTCTTCCTGTTGGTTTTTTTAATCCCAGAAATAGCATGGTATGGCTAAGATTTTCAATGTGTGGAAGGTCAGAGAGGTGGGGAAGGCTTAGCAAGGCTGCGTGGGATGCTCCTGGGCATTCCTGCTGGCATTGGTGGGGGTCAAGCAACACAAAGATGGTAGTGTGAAGGAAAATTAACTTTTGAATATTCTTACATAAAAACATGGCTGTGTTTTAAAAACTTAAGACAACATAGACCAGAGACATAAACCTTACTTGAATCTTTCTTAACTGTTGAAGGCTCACTCATTTCCATGTAAGTAATTAGAAAATTGAGAAATATTGATGGGGATGATGAGAAATAAGTAAAACCAGATCAACCTGTGATATTGATATGAGGGCTTTGCTAGAGTCTCAGACTCTGAGGAACTCCAGCCTTGTCCAAGCATTCGTGGCTCTCCTTGTGCTACATTGCTTCTGACTGGAACAGCTTCCTAAACACCTGGTTCACAAAGAATTACAAAATCATAACTCTCCTCTTGAATAAGAACTTGTTATAAGGATCTCATCAAAGCACTGGCCATGGCCCTAAAGTTTGAAGCTTCTTTGGATTTTTTCCCCCCCCTTCTGTGTATAGGTTGAAGTAGATTTAAAAAATATTTTTAAGTCTGCAGATGAAAAAGAAATAAAGGAAAAAATGATGCTGGGAGCCCATCACCAGCCTCTGGAAAGAAAGAGAACAAAGGGAGGAGGGACGGGGACCTGTCCTGCCAGGATCTAGGCTGCAGGTGAATCTCGTGCTGCATTTAGGTGGGACAACACATTTGGAATGAACTCACCTGTGTGTGGCAAACACTGAGGCCTGAGAGAAAGGCAGGGTGAGAGAAGGTGGTTTAACCCCTTCACAGGTGATTTCATTGTCTTTTTATCATCATTCTTGCTAAATGCCAGGGGCCTGGATTGACCTGTGAGCAGTGGTGTTCCCAGCCTGAATGCCTCCACTGTACAGCAGGAGGGGTTAGGTGGCGTGGTGTTTTTTTCAAGAAGCTTTGGAAGTCCCTGGTGGCACATCCTGGCTGAGGCCAGTGTGCTGAGCCCTGTTCAACCATAGCTTCACTCACAGCTGAAGCGTAAAAGTCAGAGTGAAAGGAAAATGTGCTCTCGGGTTTGGAGGAGGCCTTTCCAAATAGGATCAGGTTTGTTGTCAGAGCTGTGGTAGTTGGCCTGGACATCAATCAATGGTGTGGGGCTGCTGAGCTGCTCTGTTTTCACAGGCATTACACTTCCTAAGGGAGGAAATACACAACCTAAAAATACAGCGTTTGCCTCTCCCTGCTGAAGGGGAAGTGTCCACAGACTGCTGCATGTTCCCACTTAGGAAGGCCTGGAGCCCACCCTACCCAACCATGAGAATCCCAGGAAAAGCACACCGTGAAACATGGAAATGTTTCCATGGGAACTGTTCCTCTACTCCTGCTACTAAAACAGACCTATAACACTGATGATAACAGGTCCCAGTTTCTGCACCAAACTACAAACAGTGAATGCTACAAAGGGAGCTGGTAAAGAGCAGGATTGTAAATCAACAAAACTGATAAATTAGGTATGTGCATGCCTCTCCATGAGAAAGCACAAGCAGATAAACAAAGCTCTTGGGGTGGAAAAAAAAAAGATCATTTTAATTACAGCACATCCAGCCAACATAAATCCCATGGATTGTGTGAAATCAGGTTTGTTCCTCTGATCTGCAGCAGGAAACCCTGTAGCAGATCAAATGTGTTCAGGGAGGCTGTCTTGCTAATTGCTGCTCCTAGCTGAGCCAAAGCAAACTGTTTAGACAAAGGAGAGAATTCACTTTTTATTTAGTATTAATTATGAAATAGCATGTCTTGATGGGCTTCACAATAACACTACATTTCCTGGGGAAGGGAAAAAAAGTACTTCTAGTCCTGTGAAATAATTGGCGAATTAGCCCATTGCTTCAGGCTGGAACCCCAACATGTGCTTACAATTACATGCAAGATGGGTGATGTCATGAGTAAGGCCTTTTCTTGAAGCACAACAAATTATGAAACTCATTTTAAAGCCTTTCTTATGAGCATTCTTGTATGTTCTGATGTTAAAACAGTGTGGTTTGGCGGTTTTGTTTTTTTTTTTTTTTCCTTTCTGGCATGATTTTCACACTTCCTTTTGGTTTTTATTTTTAAGCCTGTTGTGACTGTTCTGCAGCATCTCTGTGGCTTCTCACTAGAGATCTCAGAGTTTTGCACTGAGTACCTTGGGGGTTGGATGTGTTGCTTGGGTACTCTCACTTTATGTTGCTAAACATGGACTGAAGGTTTTAGTTTCCTCCTGTGCTGTTCCAGCATGTGTGGTGTGTCTTGGAGTAGCTTATCCCTGTTTGTAGCCGTGGACAAACAAAGCCAAAGAGGCAGGGAAGAAGTTGTGTTGGTACCCTGACGGAATGGAAACTATGGGAATGCTGGTATAGAGCATCCATGATCCATATGTGCTTATGCTAAGTGATAAATTTACTGTGTCCAGGAAAATGTTTCTGTAAAACTGAGCTGGATGGGAAGGCAGGTATGTGCCAGCAGAGAGCAATAAATGCTGCTCTAAAGGCACTTCAGAGACGTTTTCGGGTGTAAAAATGAATAGTTGGTTAAAAAAAAACCCCAACCAAATAAATGAAAAAGACAACATGAGGCTTTCCCAGCTGCTTCCCTCAGCTCTTTGGAAGCTGCCTGTTCTTGGAGGATAGTTCCATATGATAGCAGGCTTGACTTTTTCCCTCCTAATATCCCTACTATTAGCAGGAAAAAGGAATAATGGAGAGAAGAGGCAGACAGTGCTCGGTGCCCAGACTGGCCCTGATAAGGTTTTATCGTTGATATCGATTAATTAATTGATGCTCGGGTCTCAGTCGGAAATGTCCTCGCCTGGTTGAGGAAGGGACCGAGGGCTTGGTCCTGCCCGTGTGTCTGTCCCAGGATTCTCTTCGCGGGATCGGGGCAGGGATTGCTGGGGGTGTTTCTCTCTCCTCTCTCTCTGGGGGCTGCTTTTTACAGTGGGGTTTTTTCACGTGATGCAGCCGGGACGGCGGGAACAGGCGGGAGCAGCACCACACACACGGACAGCCCCCTCAGAGCCCCTCCCGCTGCCCCACAGCCGCCCCTCTCTCCACTCACAACTCCCATCTCCCGCATCCCCTCTCTGCCCCCTCACGGCTCCATTCTACCCCCCACAACTCATCTCTTCCCCCTCGCGGCACCATCTTCCCTCACAACTCCCCTCTTTTTCCCCTCACGGCCCCATTCTCGCCTCATACCTCCCTTCTCTCTCCTCACAGCCCCATTTTCCCCCACTGTTCACTCTCTTTCCCCTCACAGCCCCATCTCCCCTCACAACTCCCCTCTCTCTCCTCTTTCTCACGCCTCCATTCTCCCCTCACAACTCCCTTCTTTCTCCCTTCGCGTCCCCATTCTCGCCTCAGAACTCCTCCCTCTCTCCTCACAGTCCCATTTTCCCCTCACGGCTCCATTCTCCCCTCACAAATGCCCTCTCTCCCCTCACGGCCGCATCTCCGCCATCTTCCCTCACGGCGTCATTCTCCACTCACAACGCCGCTGGGACCGGGCCTTCAGCACCAGCACAGGTACTCGCTGTAGATACGGAAAACACTGATTTGGGAGAAAAAAAGGGGTTGAATTGGGCGATTTCCAGTGCTTTGTGTTATAGAGGGAGAGAACTTTCCTTGGACTGAATGGAATCTACATAAAGAATTTGTGCCTCCACCTGTGCCCTTGGGTAACTCAGCAGCTGTTGGTGTCAAGGACTGAAGAACTTTCTGAATGCACATTATAAAAAACGGGTTCTAAGTCATATTTGCTGCATTTTAGTTTTCTGTCATCGTAAAAAATATATAAATATTGAAGTCCATAAATCAGATTGATTGCAAGAGAGATTACCCTGTGCTATTCACTTGGATGGTGAGGAAATACTAGCCAGAACCTTTTATCTTTCTTTCCTAAGACTAATTAAATATGGTCCCAAAAAGGTGTCTGACTAAACTAATTTGTAATTCCTATTTCACACATTATTAGCCTCAGAATTCCAGTGGCCTGAACAAGAGGAGCTGAAATTAGATAAATTAAGGAATGGTATTAGAAGAGATCTGTATAACCAAAGTAACTCTCCATTCAGATGTGTCTTGTGAGTGTTCATTCTTTTCAGATACATTAAGATGACCAAAGGGCTGGGAAAACGACTGCAATGCTGAACTATAACTGCACACACCCCCAGGTTTTTACTCTGTTTTCAATTACTTGAGTGAGCCGTAAAATTTTCCAGCCCACCAGAAAATTAGTGCTGGTTTACCAGATATTCACTTAACAAAAAGGACCTGAATCCCTTTATGTTGCTAGTGCTGCTTTACTGACACAGCCCTGTTAACTGGGATTTCATGGGTATAAATGACTGGAAAATTACCTCAAAATGATGCATTTTCTGTTCTTGTTTGGGTGTGTCTGTTGCGATTTCCTAAGGAGTAGATAAATTACATGGAAATTGTCAAATCTAGTGATTAAAAAGGTTTTAAAATCAATTTCACTTTACAAGTTGGTAGAGATGGTTGACTCTGTATGGGGTTTACTCTGGGTTTGTGGAGCCTGGGGCTAAAATGCAGGCTTATTTTATTCGGTCTTAGCTTAGTTGTTTATGTTAGTCTGTGGTGTTATTTGCTGTGGAACTACTGGGAGGCATCTGGGAATACTTGATGGCCTTTGCTTGGGAACACTGCTCAGAAAAATCCTGCTGTTGGAACTCTGCTCCTGAGGGAAGGTCCCTTCAAGCTGCTGCTGACTTCAGCTCTAGTCCTTCAGATAATTTCAGAAAATAAAGGTAGGTCCCGAACAGCTTTGTTAACACCATTTTTATTAACACATTTTCCTTCTATTTTAAACGTTCTGACAGGCGTCCCTTTGGGTTGCTTTTTGTTTTTGTTGTTGTTGTTTGTATCTATGCAAAGTATTTATTGACATGAAGAAAAGCCTTCATCTCTTTGAGAGGCGGGTTTGGTTTGCACATGGTCCTGCTGTGCACAGGAACATTTGCTGCTGATTAGAGAGGTACAGCTCTGTTTGCAAAGCAAAGTGCTTGCATGAACAGATTTCTCCCCTTTGCCTTCTGGTTTCTCTTCCTGACTGGAGTTTTCCAGGTGCAAAATGGTCCTCACTGAGAGAGAAGACCATCTGTGTTTTGTTGATGCTCAGAGGAGTAAAACTTTGCAGATGAGAGCTGATTTTAGTCCATCTCCTTTTCTGCATTGATGCTAGAGTCGGTTTTGTGGCTGTGCCAGGCAAGTTGGCAGAGGCTGCTGGGCCTTGTGAAGTCATGCTGGGCTGTGGCTGGAGCAGCTCCCCACTCCTTTTATCCCATAGGAGTATGTTTGTTTTGTGTAGGAATGTTAGTCTGTCAGAGAAACAGCGTTTCTCCTGCAGTCAGTGACAATAAACATTGTGTGTGTGATGCTTTAGCTCCAAGTCCAACATTCCACTTTCCAGCCTCTGCTGTTGGCATGGCTCAAAGCAAAGCTGTGGATGAGGGAGAGAAATAGTGCACAAAGGAGTATTTTCTAAATGCCTTTGCTGTGGTGGGTGCTGTGAACCTGGCTGGGATGTGTTGCAGGGGTGGTTTCATCACTGTGCGGTGCAGACCTCCAAATCTCAACATTTGTATATGCGTGTCTCCCTGCTGGCCATGGAGCTCATGGCAACTGAAAGAAGTTTCCCTCAAAATTTAACAACACCCATTTGTTGGCAGGGGAATGAATAATTGATGAAGTGTAACACCTTAGTAGTGGCATCTGGGAGATTTTGGTCCTAAGCCAGCTCACGGCTCTGTAATGTGGAGCACCAATACAAAAATGTTTTCTGTGGTTTTGCCATGCCCAATTATTTGCCTGGTGTATGGGGAAGCTGCTTTTCCGGGCTCTAAATGTGGCGTGATTCTCTGAGCCCCCTCATTCCTCTGAAGAATTCCTCATTCTTCTGAAGGCTGAGGGGAGCAGTGCACCCAGGCCTGGTGCGGGACTGTCACAGCAGCTTTTGGCACAAGCAACGGTGAGTAGCAATTTCCAAAGCACTTGAGCAAGTTTCCGCTTCCCAAAGCAGCTCCCGGATGGCAGGAGAAGCAAGGATGCCCCAGCCTGTCTGCATATGGTAGGTGACAAGGTTCCTCAGCTACTGATATGCTTTAAAAATATGTGTTTTAATTTTCAAGAATGCTGATTCTTATCTGGTGGTTTGTGCAATATATCACTTGTTTGCATAAATTGATTTTTACCTACTCCAAGAATTGCCATGAATTTTATCCTGGCATTGGGCTTACTACATTGTAGGAGACAAAAATGAAGAGGATAGTGCAACCTTTAACCAGAGCATAAAGGATTCACGGATGTGGAATTTTTTTTTTTGTTTTCCTCTGTAATGAATGTACAATACTTTTCTCCATTACTAGCTGTTGGCTGTAGAAGTGAAAATAAAGAGGCTGCCAACCCAAGGCTATAGAAATGAGGAAATACTTGTACATAAACCCATTTGCACTAAAATATTGCACTTGTCCAGAAGATAAGTAACGCTGTGTGTTAGTAGTGGTAGGAGAGGGATGGTTTGCTGTCCGCCCTAATAATTTATCCCATGCAGAACATTGCCTGTGGACTAAGGCCTTGATAGATCCTCTCAGCCATCCTAGTGTAGCAGGAATCAAGGTTTCGTGTTTCACTCTTAACTCAGTGGATCAAGCAAGAGAACTCAGAAAGCAGAATTGATGATTAATTTGCTGGGTGTGCATGTTATTCCTGCTGTGAATCTGCATGGCTTAGTCCGCTTGAGGATTGTGTGGTCTCTAAGTGACTAATGGTGTGTGCCTGCTTGCCGCAGGGGGTTGGTATGTTTAGAAAAACCAGTATTTGAAGAATTTTCAGGAGTCCCTCCTCGGGGGCGTAGGGTGGGCAGCTCAGATGCAGCTAAGGTGAGGCAGCAGCTTGAGTGTTTAAAGGTGTTTCAGTTTTATTGTCTGTACTCTCCCTTTCTCTAAGAGGTTGTGTCAGTGTGCTTTGAGCTTAAAGGCAACATTGCTGAACATGTTACAGACTTTTGAAAGTGAGTTTGATAGTGTTGTAGGGCAAGAAATCACTAACTGGCGGGTTAGCCTGCAGTCAGTCCTGCATGGCCATTTAGAGCTGACGATGCAGCCACAGGTTGTTAAACAATTTTAAGCAAGGCCATTTTCAAAGCTTGTAAAACTAACATTTAATGAAGCGAAACACAGATCAATGATAAATTTTGTGCAGCGGCTCAGCTGTATTGATTGCAAGGTTCAAAGACTTTTAGTATGGCCCTATTAAACATCTATAATGTTAGGGTTGAAATGATGCCTGGCAAATGCTAACAAGGTTGAAAATAATTCCTGCTTTCCAATAATCTGCTGCTTTCCAGTCCGTAGGGAGGGGTGGGAGCTGTTTGGTCATGCAGGAGATGCTCTTGGGTCAATCTGAGTGGGCTGCAAAGAAAGGGACTTGTGTGTGGTGCAGTGGCAAAGGCAGCACTGCAGCACCTGTGGCCGCTGAGTGTGCAGGTGTGGGAGCTCTCCCTCAGCACTTGCACTGTGCAGCTCTTGTCTGTTGTTCCCCGAGGTGATTTTGGCTGTTACACGTGGACAGGGCTAAACCTGGTCCAAGTCTGACAGCCAGGGAGGAGTTTGGCCCCCCATGCCTTGTGCCTGGGGCACTGTGGGTGGATGTGCACGGTGGCCCTGGGCAAGGACCTGCTGGAGACTGTCTGCCACAGCGGCTGTTTGGCAGAGCAGCTGAGGGTGTAATTTAGCTGTACTTGGCTTTGGCACGCTGAAAGCTGGATCCTGGCTCCAGCCTGGTCCCCTGGTGAGAGGTCTGTAATTTGTAACCACTCAAGGATGCCGGCGGCTTCTCTTCTGCTCCACAGATATGTGCCCGACTCGGCAGGCTCAGCTGAGCCATGCCTCCCTCCTGCCCAGCAGTGGGGTGGGAATGGGAAGATGTATGATCAGGCAGGCAGTACTGCAAAAATAAAATCAATACAGATCAACCGAAGAGTTTTAATCTTGCCTTGTAATAACTCCTTATCTCTCCATCCCCCTCATACATTACAGTGTGGTGTCGTTAAATGCTGCTCGCTTGCAAATCAGCACGTCCCCGTGCAATGTAGTGACTGTAAACGTGTGCACACACCCCAGGAATGCACCCCTGGCTGTGAGAACGGGGGGGATGTGCATGGAAACAAACTGAGGCAGCTTCCAGGGGGAGTACAGCAGGGCAGGGCCTTAGGGAAATGAGTCTGGGTGCAGAGTTTGAGCCTGGCAGCTCCTGGTCCGATGACATCCCACACTTCACACCTAGGTAGGAAGGGATTTTCTTCTGTAAAACAGCAGCTCCCTCTCCTGCATATATTCTGATAACAGCAATTAGAAACATAGCAGCACACCAGGGAACTGCTAAATATAGAATGGCCTGAAGGGATGAGCTTATGTTTCCTGGATTTTTTTGTTGTGATTCCCCAACTCTACCTGCCTTATGAATGGTGCAGGAGAGTTTAAAGGTCAGGTGAAGAAACCAGCTCAGGAAGAGGAAAAGGGATCTCTACTTCTGCCACCGTGGCATAAAGGAGCAAGGAAATTCCATAGGCAAATAAGGGACCATTAACTCAAAATGAGTTTTTGCCAGCCTGTGGTAGATAAAGCTCCTGCCAGTTCTGGGATAAGGAGGAAGAAGCAATGCTGAACAAAAGGAGAGTGGGGGCTTGAGCACAGCAGGATGTTGGTCCTGCAATGGAGCTCAGAGAAGGGAGGCTTTGTTGAGGCTCAGCCCTGACCTGGCTGGGCCCACAGCACTCCAGGACATCATAGCTTCTGTGTAAGAAATCCTGCTTTTAGGAAATTCTTTCCCTTTAGGAAATGTACAAAGAGCGAGAGCTTTAATTCCTGAATGTCTTAATGCAAGATGAGTCGTTGTCACTGCTGCAATAACACAAATTTTGCTTGTGCATAATATATTATTTATTTAATGGAGACTGAATGAAAGAGCTCCCTCACTTCCCTCTCTGTGGTGTGCAAGTGTCTAGGGAGGGTTTGGTGCTGGCTTCAACAGCTCACGCTCCTAAAGACTTGACATCTTGTTTGTGTTACCTAAATAGATACATGCTATTTCCGGGAGCTGGTGCTGGTGTTGGGCTTTTATGACAGTCTTCATACACAGTTTCATTTTTAGCCTAGGAGAGGCCACAGCATTTTGCCAACTCAAAATACCTGACAGTGACAAGAGGAAGCAAATTTCATAAAATAAAAAAGGGGTCAGCACTGCACAGGCTGATTATTTATAAATAGTGCTGCCAGTCGATACCTGATGGTTTATTGAACTTAATGAAACTCCTGTAGCCAAGTGTGTATTTTAAGAAGGCATTTGACCTTGGGCATCTCTCCTGCTGAGGGGAGGCTGTGTGCTGTGTCAGTGGTTCAAAATCAATAACCTCCAGTGCTGTCCTGTTGAGAGCTCTTGTAGTTAAGGGTGATATTGTAAAATGTGACAATATTCTGCTGACGAATGCCTTGATACTGATATCTCTGTGGGGAAGGGTGGGCAGGGTTATGTGGTGACTCTGAAAATGCACTGATAATGAATGAAGAAAAATGGATAAAGTGGCATCCCCAGCAGAATTTAGCACATGGACCTGCTGCCCTTGTGTCAACCTTTATCAACGCTGTCCATGGGGGTCTGAGTGAAACTTGTTTGCTGTTGTGATTCACAAATTTCATGAGTTTTGTTAGGGCTGTGGAATTCATACTTTATGTCCTGCTTTTAATCATGGTAGGGTGATATCTCTGTGTGCAGAAATTATGCTTGTCTTGTACACAAAAATTAGGGCCCAAGTCTCACTTTAGGGGGCAACTGGACACTTTAGGCTGTTGCTTATAAATAGTTTAAGGGTGAACATCAGGAAGAGAGAAGAACTGTCTGATGCAGGAGTAAACGGGGATAAACTGGACGTGGCTGCATTTATCGGATCAGTGGGAAGAGGAATCTCAAGCTAGAAAAAGCGTCTGCCTGTAAAGACCAAAGAAAAAAGCTGAAGTTCCTTTTAAGACTGGCAATTTCCATAAGGAGATGTACGTTGGTAGAAAAAGAGTTGGATTTGTTGCCTTAAAAAAGGCTTTTAAAAATATTTAAGGCTCCAGACTAACTGAGATGCTTCACATAGAGGAGTTTCCGTGCACAGCATCAGTTTGAGGTTGTTGGCACTACATATGGCCTAGGCTGAGCTTGGATTTTCTGGGTTCTTGGGTTTGGAACTGAGGTGTAGCTCGAAGTTGAGCTACTCTAGAGACTTAATGCAAAGTTTTTTGATAAATCTATTTGTTCCAAACCTAACTTGTGTTGTAAGATGTAAGCCTTTCACAAGGATAATACCATAATGCTGTTACAGCATGCCTACCATGGCTCCAAACCTCTGGTTGTGGAAACACTCCTGTGTCTCTTGCTTCACACAGGCTGACAGGAAGAGAAGCGATAAATGCAAGTGTAGACATAGATGTGTAATTGCAATTTTCCAAAATAATTTTTTCAATAACATCTTTTAAATACTTTATGTATTAAAGAGCTCAGCGGGTCTTTTCTTAATATACAGTGTGATTAATTCAAATGAGGAAAAACAGTCATGCAGATAGGCTTTTCAGCTAATGAACAGGATGCATAAAATATGCTCTGCCTCACTAAGGTGTTATTGTCATCTGACATTTTTGGAAACTCCCATGGAATTTATTTTGCATTAGCTTCTGGTAGTGCTGATGGAGTGGGTGAATTATTGTCTCCTTTGTCTTGAGACTTGGAGTAATCCTTTGTACAGATTTTCAGAAGTTTCTTTAGCAGAATTTTGAGTTAGGCACATTACTAGGAGAATTGCACGCAGGAAAGGTTATCCCAGCAGCATAGGCAGAAGAGACACATCACTGTGGGTCAAGACAGGAAAACTCAAGTCCCATTTTTTTGTGCTAATAAGTCTTAAACCTTCATTGCCTATTTAAGTCCCTTGCACATTATCTGTACAATATTTTTTAGATATGTCCTGGGTCTTGACAACAAAGGGGACTGGCTGCCAAACCGGAATGGACCTCACTGAGTCCTTCTAGATGGGGAGTGATGGGGACATTCTGATGATCAATAGCTACTTGCTGGCAGAGGCTAGGGGTGTCTCTAAAAAGAGCCATCTCAGGACACTGCCCGTTCATGAAACGCTGGCTGCTTTGGTCTTTCAAAGCAAAGAGCTCATTAATGAAGGGGAATCAAACCTCCTTAACATCTGCTTTAAGTAATCTCCTGGCAAATATGATTCTGGCCCAGACTGAGTATTTCCCTGAACTTAGGTATAGGGTCAGAACCACTGTTACTTCATCTATTTCAGACCTTTGATATGAGTAAGTGCATTGCTGTGCTGATATAACAGTTTGCAAGCTATACTTGACATATATAAAAACCCAACTTCCTCTCCAGCCTGAACAATAAATGTTTTTGGGAAAATATCTTGAAGAGAAACCCCCTTAGTAAAGCCTAGTTTATGGTTTTCTTCAGTGAACTTTGTTGTTTGAATGCATGTCTGTCCTGGGCCATGTGCAGAGCACTTACCAGTATTCTCTACCTGAAATGTTAGTAAAGTCATTTAGCAGGGAGCCTTTAATTTCCCTGGCTCAATCAAAAAGCAGATTTTGCTCTCTAGCTTCTGAAGTTATCTTATTACAGAAAAGATTTTCTACCCTGAAAAAAACCAGAAGAAAACAGAAGAGGAGTTCCTAAAGAGATAAATGACAGACTCAGCCTTAAACCCTGAACTTGCAATTTATTTGCAGAAAATGTTCAGGGAGTGCAAAGACAGGACATCTGTTTCATGTTATTCCCAAAGCTACCTGCTTATTCAGCTGGAGACATCCCCACCTGCTCCTCTAATGAGCTCGGATCTCACAATATTCCATGTTCTTTACTTTGAACCTGGCCAGAGCTGTCTGAAGCAAGGGAACACTTCCTAAAATTCAGCATAGAGCAAACCTTCTGCATATGTGCTATTGGAGTCTCTTTGACTCCCACATTTCTGGAGTTGTGATGGCTGAATTAGGCATTAGTGTACATGCTCCTAATGTAGGATGTTGTGTGTGAAACTAGAGCAGTTTGGGGGCTGGTGAGGGGTCTGGGCTCTGCCTTGAAGAGAGACTTATTCAGTGTGATCCTTTTCTAATGCACTGCTGGCGTTTGACATTTACCATCGACCGCTTACGCAAACTTAGGGGTAGCAGAAAGAAACTGGGTGGTTTTTTTTTCCCCCCCCCTTCCTGTGCTTTAATTTTACAAAGTAAATATCACAAAGAGCTGCTTTGCAGGTGCTTTTTAGCACAGTGAGCATAACGCTTGGGGAATGCAGCTGAAATCCTTGGCCAAGGCTGCAGAGTCACTGTGTTTCAAAATGCTTATGACTTTGGTGGAAGCTCTGGACTCAGTGTTCACAGCCTGCAAAGGTGCCCGCGGCAGTGGGAAAAGTGCTCCAAAATGGTGCAGTCATCTGCTCAGGCAACCTTGTTTGCGAGGAAGGGGAGCGCCCTTGAAACTTTACAGAAGTGACAGGTCCCAGTCCAAGTCGCCTGCTCTGAAGGTGTCCATGGCAGCATGGTGCCTGCCTTCCTTTGGAGGCTGCTGGTTGAAAGTGGTGCTCAATTGTACCTGAACATTCTGAGCTGACTTCTTGTGACCTGTACAGAGCTGAGAAAATGGGGCAGCAGGCGAGACAAAGAATGGCTTTTGTAGACTCCCAGGGAAAAATTCCTTCTTGGATAGAGACATCCCTGAGAGCCTTACTGTGTGTCCTTCCTCGTAGTGTGCTATTTTTTGCTCTCCCTGTAGTCAGATACACATTGTCAGACACAGATCTCCTCATTCAAGAAGGACCTTTGGTGTCTGTCTTATGCTAAACATTGCCATTAATGAGCCATTTACTTGATGTGATGCCTTTTGCCTTTTATCAGCCACTGTTTCTGGGGCTAGTCTTGGCAGGAGAGGATACATCTCTGATGGATTCCCAGGAGGGCTCAGGGCAGGATCCATTAGGATGAGGGCAACAGCTAAGGAAAAGGAGTGGAAAAACCGCCTTGTGATGGTACCTCCCAGTAAATATTCTCAAATCATTTAAAGAACTTGTAGACTTACTGTACCAAGCCTTCCAGCTGCCTTTCCAGCAACAAATGATGTGTCCTGCCCCAAAAAGCCATAGGCTATGGATATATGTGGGGAGCAGTGGGCAGCCCCAGCTCATCCTGAGCAGAGACTCTTATTCTCGGTTGGTTTTTCATTTCCCACTGATTTTTCAGAGGATCAGTATAAATATCAACAGTGGTTTTTGGTGCCAACAGAATCCTGGATGTGAGACTGGGATGAGATGTCCTGTGGTGGTGGTGGCAAACAAGTCTGGGTGTGATGGCTGGAGGCACCAGAACTGCTTTAGCAGCTGTTTTTGTGCCTCTGCTCCCTGTGCTAGGAGCTCTGTGTCGTGCTAGTGCGCCCCTGCCATGTGGCACGAGCAAGTGGCAGTGAGACCGTGAGCCATATGATCATCTCTGATGTGAAATCCGACATCTCTGGCAGGGAGCAGCTGATTTTCAGAAAGCTTCTACATCAATGCTGGGTTGGAGGAGTCTGTGGGATTCTCTATAACAGGAAGTTTTGCGTCTGCGTGTTGGACCTGACTGGATGAAACTCTGTGGCAGTGGCAGATTGAAGGATGTGTGAAAAAATGTGATCTGTAAAAAGCAACTAAAAATTGCATATAATGAAAGGGGATCTGCAAGGGAAGTGTTTAAGTAAAGTGCACTGAGAGAATCATCTTTATTGTGATAATAGTAAGGTCCTCTCTGCTGCTGTGTCCCAGGAGCAGTAGATCCAGAGAACAGAGCTGTGACTTCCTCTGTTGGAGTGGGCAGGAGCGCAAATCTTGTCTTTCTCCACAAGAAAAAGAATTGGCAGTGGTGTGTCTGCCTGTTGCACAGTGCTCAGCGTGGAGCACTCGGATTGTCTCTAACTGCAGCCTTTCCATTTGTACAAAACCATCTCATGGTAATCAGTTTTATTGGGTTTGGCCAACTGCCAGGTAAGAGGCTGGATAGCACACAGTCTTGGCATGGTGCTCCACAGGTCCGGATATGCTCCATTTCCAACTGCGTGTGGAGTCTTTAGTGACTTGTATTGCACAGTTATTGCGTACTGGGTCAGTGGAGGCAGCACAGTACGTAGCTAAGTGCCTTTTGCAATGCCCAGTATTATTAGAATTTATGGCATTTAAGTTGCTCTATGTGTAGAATTAAGTATAATGATTTTCTCTTTGTTAATGGGTTGGATTTTTCCTGTTATTGGCACTTAGGATTGCTGGGGCAGAAAAATAGATGAGAACACAGAATTACAACAGGTTGTAAACTCAGTTTAGCACCAACTACATATAATTATACTTAAGAAATGAAAATAATAGCTAGAAACTATGACGTGATAGAAAAAATGTGAATCTTCCCTGGAAGAATGCCTTTGCTATTTGTAGCCCATTTCACATGCTTAGTAACTTAGTTCTACATTGATTTCTGTAAATGGTACTGTAGCTCACAAGGTGGCATTTAGCATATTAAATGGACTAAAGAGGAGTAGTGGCCCCTCAGAGTCTCTCAGGGCTCTGATAACTCTTTACTGGGACCACGAGAAGTGGGAGGCTATTATAGAAAAGTTCTGCACACCATCAAAACTCCCCCATTTCTTTGCAAATAATGCCAAAGCACAAACACTTGTCTGGAACCTGGGGCTGGACCTTTGACCAGGCAGTGGGACATGCTGCAAGGGGACATCCTTAGGGAACTGCTGATCTGTGCTGTGGGCATTGCACCACTTCCAGGAGTGAGCAGACCATTTCCAGACCCACTACTGTAGTTTTTCCTCCAGTGACTAAAAAGTTACAAATACACAGCAGGTGTGAGACCCACTGGAGCACTCTTCCTAGTGGGAGGGGAGCACCAAAGAAAGGTTAATAGCAAACTAACAGAGGTGGATGTCACTGAGGTTTTGTCCTTCCTCCTGAATGACCAAACAGTTTATTCACTCCTAATTTAGAAATTAGAATTAAAAGGGGGCATCTTTAAAAAAAATTCAGTTCACAGTGGCTTAGGAATTTGTCCCTCGTATTGCTTGCTAACCTTGCCTGTAAATGTGACATTAATTCTGATATATGGCTGCAGGACCTCACAGGATAATAGCTGCAGGTTCCCAGCATGTGTGACAGGTCAGTGCCCTGCACCTCAGAGCCAACATCCATCACACACAAACCAGGCATGGCAGATGCAAAAGATCAGCTTATGCCCATTTAACCACAGGACACACTGTAAAATTCTGTCCCATTTAAAACAGTTGATTAACTCTGGTGATATCTTTCCCCTTATCTCTACCAGTCAATAGATGTGTCTCCATCTAAGTCTTCCTTTAGGAACAAGAGAGTTGTCAATACCTCAGCGGGCTATTTGCAGGTATCAGTTTTGTTTAAGCATCCTGGGGGCTGATTTTGTTCCTGTAATATCCATGTTAATAATAATAACTTTTGAGAAACCCATTAAAAGTCTGCAATGGTAATTTAAAAGAAAGGTCAGATGCACCATTCCCCATTCCATAATGATCAAGTTAGTAACTTTTGATGGATACATTAAAAGAGGCTGTGGTCCCTGGGTATATCAGAGAATCAAAACAGGCTCCTATTTCATCCAGAGTGTAACACCTGCAATGAAATGGTCTTCTGGCTAAAACAGGTGTTTCTAAGAGGGGGAAGCTTTGCTGTTTAAACTGCATTCAGCCAATATTGTGGGTGTCTGCCAATAGACAGCAACCCATAATCTATATATAAATTAAACAAAACCTCTTCATGACAAGAATATTATTAAAGCTGCAAAGTCAGACACTTGGAGGTGAAGAAATGCCAACATCAAAGTTTCCTGGGTGACCTCAGTTTGTCCTCTCCTTTGATCGTGCACATGCATAATGATGCGGTTTATAATTATACAGCCAGAAGTTACTCCTTTTTTAATGGCACATCCCCACATTCAGCATTGGAAATACCCTTGCTCCTGCAGCTATGCAGTGCTGGGGTCTTGGCTCTGGATTGATGTTGCCTAAACCAAAAAGGTGATTTATGGAACAACATCAGATTTCTGCCCTGGAGGAGAGCATATTGGGGTGTTGTCTTGTGGATACTGCTGGAATTTGAACACCCTGTTAAATCCAGACTTACCCCATGGTGGATGAGAGAGGGAAAATGGGACTCCAGACCTGCACAAGTGCTGTCGGAAATGGACTGTGGGCTTTGCACACCATGCTGTAAGGAAAAATTATGCTGGAAATCTTTCAGGAGTTTCTCCTGGCGTTATGTGGCTCTGTGTCTGTGAGCATATGTGTGTCTGGTGAGCCCTGGTGGGATTTTAAACTCATTTGAAAATAGCACTTGTGCTTTATAAGGCAATGCATTTCCTGGGGAATTTGGAGCATCGTTCTGGCAAGAACAAAGAGGACAAGTTTCTCCAGTCATCTGCTCCTGCATTTTAAGCTTCTTTCTGCATACTTCTGATCCTAGGTACATAAAAGATTATTTTAGAAAAAAATTTCTATTAGGGGTGTGTTATGATTCTTGCACAAACAGTGATTTGCACAAACAGTGATATTTACAACTTTCAGATAAAAATGAACAAATTAGGTAGGACTTCATAGCTCCTCTAACAGACCTAGCAGCACTGCAGCTACAGTGACTGATGGTGGCTGCAGATCTTACCGGCCACTTCAGCAGATCCATCCCTTCCCTCTCCAAGGCATGGAGAGCTCTTGGTGTGGCTGACCGGAGCTCAGCCTCCACATCTGAGTGTGTGTAAGGGGCCATCTCTGTCACCTGGGGTACCTCAGCTGGCTTTAACTTGCTCCTAAGCTCTTGGCTTTGTGTTAAGCCTCTGCCAGCAGAGCCTTTCATTTCAAAGTAAATGGAATTGGGACTGGTCTATGTAAGTCTGCTGTGCTCCAGTCAGAGCTTCTAGCAGTGTTGAGGGCATGAGAGCAGCTAGAGATCAAGGCTGTGCAGAGTCCTCAGCTCATCTTTTCCTTCTGAATTGTCTCACGTTTTGTTTTGGGTCTTTTCTTCTCCCTGTTAGATCTGAGGGTTGACTTTGTAACCATCTCTGTGCTGTTGGGGGTAAAGGGAGTCTCAGCATGTCCTGCTGGTGCAGGACCTGCCTGCCTGTGACACAGGCACCAGTGCTTGCAAGGGCTTTCTGATCTCTGTGAAATCGTAGTACAATATAGATACTGAAACATGAGAGAAGAACTCAGGCACAGAAAATGAATAGAAAATCAGCTTTTCTATATTAACTCTTCATCTGCTGTGACTCTCACATTGTGTGTGCACAGTTGTCTTTGTTTTGAATTTATTTATTGTATTGTCAACCAAAGGAGAAAAGCCCCCAGTTTTATTCATTATGGTGGTTTTGATAGAGGTGTTAGAGACTACAGATGAAGTTTAAATTTCCAGAACAGATGTGTACGTTTACACGCAGAAAGTTCAATTGTTTTCTTTTTAAATAGGTTTTGTTTAATACTTGAGTTTGATCTTGCTTCAGAAGGCAAAGGAAATCCTGGTATAGAGCCAGAGACAGAGAGTCATAACAGACGTTAAGCTGAAATTAGACATGAAAGATTTTTTTTTTTTTTAATCTTTTGTCTCTGGAGCCTGAGAGAATGGTGCCTCTCCAGTGAAGGCATCACAAAAAGGGAAATTCAGCCTCATTGGAAAATCTTTTATTTCTCTGAGGGAGAAGGGAAAGTCTGAGCAGAAATATTTTGAAGAGTGTCTGTCTCTCTCTGACCAGACTGTGCAAACTTCTGGTTTGATTTGGGGGTTACTTTGCGGTTGTAAGCTTCTGGTAACAGTTGGCCTAAATATCAGCAGAGACTCCATCAAACCCCTGTGAGGGAGTTATGGGGAAGATATGGGGAAGAACATAAATACAAGTTTATTCATTGAATAGTCCACATGAACATACAATGAATTTAGCAAGGTTGGATCCTGGTGTAAGAAGTTTGCAGAAACTTCACATTTTTGAAGTTTGCAGAAATGGAGCAAAAATGAGAGGGTTTGCAGATCAAAGTGAGTGGCACTCACCTCCCGGGGCAGGCTCAGGGTCTGTTCTCTCTGGAGGTTTTCCCCAGCTCTTAGTGGTTCTGTGTGAATTATCCTTCAAATAGGTTTCTGTAAAGAAAATATCATTCCCAGAGGCAGGATCAAGCTGCTAAAGGTTGTTCAAAGGAAAAATAGCACCGGTTTTATTTACAGAGACAAAGCTTAGCCCGTAAGGGTCTGTAACTTTATCCCTGTGGTAAGAGCTGGGAGCAGGGGTTACAGGTGGAATGGGAAAGGGCTTGGGCTGGTGTTTGGGAGAGCTGTGTGTTCACTCTGTTTGCTGTTTTTCCCTTTGGGTTTGCTCACAGGGGGCTGTAATCTCATAAGCCTCTATTTCATACAGGAATCTAAAATATGGAAGGACATGCCTGAATTGCAGAGATCTGAAAACTCATGTGGAGCTTTGCTTCTCCAAACTCCACTGTTGTCAAACTCTGCAGAAAAATGCTATAAATGTGGTGTAAGTGAAAGCCACATCAGACTCGTGGTGCAAAGCCTGTGTTTGAGACAGATGTCTCAAAGACAACGAATATATGCAAGTCACACTTGCAGCTAAGGAACATCCTTATATCCTTGAAGAGAAGTTTGTCACCTTCCCAAGCTCATAATAGTGATTTTTTTTTTTTTTTTTTTTTTTTTTTTTCTTGCTTNTTTTTTTTTTTTTCCTGGCTTGAGCTGGTGAGTGAAGCTCATGTGCTTGCAGAGGACCAGCTTGCTGTCATCTCGTTGGCATTCTGGTTTGCCACTTGCAATTAAATCTAAATGTATCTACGTGCCTTCCCCAAAAGACAAGGACCTGCTTGCAATGAGCTTCCCAGTGACAGGGATCCAACTTCCCACTGTGCTCACTTTGTTTGACCTTTGGAGCACGGAAGGTTGTGATGCGCCAGCCTGCAGGGACCTGCACGATGTCTCTTAATTGTGCTCTGTAATCAGCGGCTCGTTTGCAACCCTCTGCAATGGCTCAGCTTTGTCCTCCAGCTGAGGGCACCGCGGGAGGCCACTCTGCAGGCAAAGGCACGAAGGAAGATCAAGTACTGCCGGCAGCTCTGCTTCGATGCTGGGAGACTCCTTGGAGTTGTGAGAGGGACCTCAGCGCGTGTTTTATGGTGTATTGATTGGTAAAGGAAGCATAAAATACTGCCTAAACCCGAAGTCTCTTGGGAAGCTGCCATTACTCAAGGCAAAACTAGACCCGAAAGGCTGAGGCCCTAAAAAGCATAAATTCCCCTCTAAAGATGTGTGTGTGACCTTGGATTTAATCTGAAATCAGGAGAAATAGGTCCCTCACAGGAGTCTGCAGCCTCATAGGAATGAACCTGTTACACCACAATAAACTCTGCAGGGGTTAAGCTGGGTGAAGCAGGAGAAACCTTCATTGCATCGTCAGGGTGAAGAACCTACAAAGTTTTTTCACTTTCCCAAAAAAGGGAAGAGTGAAGGATCTTTGACTTTGGTTTTGCTTTGGATTAGTATAAGTCTGTGTGTAAGCTCTGTATAGAAATGGGGGCACTTAAGTGTGCAAAAACATCCTTCACGCAGGCAGTGGTAAAAGTGGGCTGTTGAAGAAATGGAGATCGCTGGGGACGGTCCAAGGGAGATGTGACTTTGCTTGTTCAAGGTGTCCATGGTTCAGGTGCTCTGCTGCCTGGAGAGCTAAAAACATAAGGGCAGACATGGCAAAACAACCCCACCATGGAACCGAAGTGCCATGTGCTCAGAAATTGGTTGAACAAGACACTCTGTGACCGTGAAACCACATTTGAGAAAGGCTGAAGTGGATAAGCTTAGCCCTGAAACTGCTTCAGCCCTGAGGAGGAGGTGAGCCTACAGTGTGAGATGGCTCTTATGAGTCCTTCCTGGAAAATTTAGCTTCCAGAATCTTTTCTGGAGTATTAGGCTTTCTCATACAAAACAATCATTCCCTCCTTTGATGGATTTTTGTGAAATATAATCTGCATAAATGGAACTGCTGCAACCCTACCTAGATTGAAGCACTGTTGTATTATAGGACGGAAAGAAATGGTTGTGTTTTTCTTCAAGGCAAAATTTCTTCTATTCTTGACAGCTTTTGGGAAAAAAAGGTGGTAAATGTGGAGTGAAAATCTTTGATGGGGAAGTGAAATAGTGAAATAAAAGTGAATTATAGCTCAGTTGTTTCATTTTTTAAAGGTGAGGTCTTAAATTTCTAAAGTGGCCATCCAGATGCTAAAAGGCATAACTTCTACAATTTATTACAGCGCATTTTCTCTTTTATGTCCAATAAAGCACTATAGATGTTCTTGACCATACACCTCTGTCAGAGCATGTGATATATACCTGAAGTGTATTCCCTAAGCCAGGGGACCACAGGGCCATGTTTGCTTTAGCCTGTTTTACTGGTCCCTGTGATGTGGAGCAGTTGGAATGAGCTTTAAAAACCTGATGGGTAGCGATGTCAAACCAGTGAAATGGTAAAAAGATAATGTAATCCATGTTTTCCTGCATGGACTGAGCTCTTAACCAGACCTGGCTTCCTGTGGGTTGTGCTTAACCAGAAAAGCAGATCTCTGCTGCAAATGAAGTTTTTATACCTTTTTTCCCCTCCCCTTACTGTGGGGAAAATGGCATCTTGATATTGTAGAGAGTGAACCTTAGAAACAGAAGGAGGACAAATGCAAGTAAAGAAGTGTCACGTGTGTTTCTCTGCCTGAGAGGGAAGAGGAGGGTGAGCTGGCAAACCAGACTGAGGAGTGACTGCTCCTTCTCACACCACTGACCCCCAACTCTGGGTTTAAAGGCAGGGACAGTATTTCTCCTAGGAGTAGTGCAAGCCACAGCTGATAGGCACTGGGCAGGTTACCCCAGGCCTGTTTGTTGTGTGCTGCAGAGCAGGTACAGATTTCAGAGTCAGGATGTTTGCCGCCCAGGCGGGGTTTTGCTAGCTGTCAATATGTTTGTTGTACACGTGGTGAAAATGGGCCAAATTACAAGAAGGGGGTGATTCTGTGCATGTCCTGGTCAAACCAGGTGTATCTTGCTGTGCTCTTGGTAGTAACCGGCATTTTTAATTGTCTGTGGCACATGCATGGCCTTACATTTCAGGGGAATCAAATAAATTTGACTTAATTGCCTTCAAAGTGCTGCAAGAAAGTCAGCGGCTGGGCAGAGCTCAGCACAGCCTGAACTGGGAGATCAGTGAGAGCACAGGGACCCCAGAAATAAGTTTTTACAAGCTCAGAGCTTTTATAGATCGATAAATAATTTCTTACCTACCATAAGGGGAAGCAGTGTAATCTAGAAAATATTGATGTTCAATTTGCATTTAAGCATATCCGTATTACATGTATATTTAACATTTCTATTTGTTAACCATACATTCTTGTTTATGTTAAATACTTTAAAAATAGTGAGTACATCATATAGTCAATATTATAAATACATAACTTTTTTCTTACAATAAGATATTGGCTATATTTAGTTTACTACACTTCAGCTTATTAACATGAGTTTTAATTAAGCCTAATAAAGATGATGTCTCCTGTAACAGTTCGATAGAGAAGTAGGCAAGATTCCAGCAGTAAATGCATTTAATCTCTTTAGGGCAAAGGAAAAAAAATGGTATTTTATGCATTCTAGTGGTGAACATTAAGGATGACATCTGGGAAGATCCAGTGTTGGGTTGGAAATGGGACAATCACATTGTTCCTAAATAAATTGATCCTGCATATATGGCCTTAACTGAACATGAGGCTGATTTATAGTGGGCTACTTCCTGTCTTCAAATTGAATGTACAGACATTTTCGTCTGTATGGGATATTTCTAGAGTGTATCTGGGATGAGGTAACTAATCTGCAAAAATAGGAGGTTTCCCAAACAGTCGGTATTTCTACTGGTGTAGATATGAATAGGTCTGTTAAGACATTGTGGTAGATGGCCCACTCTAAAGACTTTTTAGTGTAATGGGAATTTTTCCATTGCTTTCTCTGGCACTTGATTTAGGGTCCTTTTCCCTGGAATTTGGCTGAGAAGCCTCACAAAAGCTGTACAAAAACTGTTTATTTCCATTGCTTCTTAAGAAAACCAACATGATGTGGTTCTGGAGGTTTAGTTTGGCTAAACTGGATTCTTTTCTTGCACATTCACAGGCTGCTCCATCTTAGCCTGTGGATTTCTGCCACAGGACTCCTTTATTTCTCTTGTCTAGAAATTAGGACATGGGTGGTTATATCTGTTCCTTTCCTGTCAGACTGCTCTGGGTGGCTCAGGTTAGCAGTGAGTTCAGACACCCTCTCAGCTACCTCCAGCTCTACTTACTTAAACACCTGGTCTTAAATGGGGGATTTTTGTAGTGCAAATTATGCTAGGAGCATATTTGGAAGGCTCTGAAGAAAGCCTTGGCTGTGTTCATTGTTGTTATTCTTGCAATCTTTGCAGAGGTGTAACACCCAGTCAATGATGTGGGATCACTTCTGAAACGCTCTGTTCTCCCATCCTCTATAGAAATCCTTTTTCTGTATCAGGTCAGAGCACAAATGCTATGAAAAATGTGATCTATTGGTAAAATAGTGATTTGGCTGAGAGAAGTTCAACAAAAAAATGACAAAACATGTCTCCCATCTGTCTCCCAAGCAAACTCTGTCTTGAGATATTGTTCTTTGTTCCCATGCTTGGAGACAATAGAGAGCCCGATTCTTTCTCCTGAGAAGAGTAATAGGTTTTCTTCTTTTAGACTGGATATGGTATTTGAAATGCTCTTGGGGTGCTTGCCTTCACTTATCTTCTGTTTCTTGTCTCATGAGCCTGCCAGTAAGTCACTGGAAGAGGGTTTTTTGTGTTGTGAAGGAATTTTTTCATTCCTTTCCATGTTATATGATGTCTTTATCATTTATATTCAGGGGAGTAACAGGGCTTTCGAAGAGCATAAGGCCGTGTTGCTTGGGAATCTCAGCTCTGCACACATTTGGCACACCTTTGATTTGCAGGTAGAGAGTTTTAAATCTATTTTAAGGTATTTCTTTTGCAATAAGTGCAGAATGGATGTCACCATGAAACCCAACTCTTGTGCTAGGTTTTGTGGAAACATGAGCCAAGAATAAATATATTTTACTGCTTGTGAGGAGGGTTTTGTTCCAGTTTTGTGTGCTGTGCTCTGATCAGACTGCTGAAGACAGCCTGTGTGAGAGTGTAGATGTACTGACACCCTGACTAAATTAACATATCCTCACTGTTTCTGGGGTCTGAGGGTTTTTTGGGTAAATATTGCACTTGTTTGTGATATACAATGATTTTTTGATCAGTTATGTTGATGGAGGGATGGATGTTGTTTCCCTGGGGAAGGATCCGTGACCCTCCCTGACTCAACTGCATTAATTTGCAAAAGGTTCTCCCTTCCTGACCAGAAGCAGAGTTTCAGACCTGACTCTTCCAGAGCCACAGTAAAGAGTATCCAGATGGATGGGAGGACTGGGTTAAAGCCTGCATCACAGCCTGGGATAACTGCACAGTGAGGATAGAGCCAAAATGTCCCTCTCTGGCTCTTCTGATACTCTCCTAGGTCTTCCTGCTCTCTCCCCTTGCAAAAATCCACGTTATCCTTTCTTTTCTTTCCTTTCCAATTCTTTATTGCTTTAATAATACCGACAGGATCTCCTGCTCAAGCTGCCAGACAGGCAGCTTGTAATAACAGAGGCACAAAACCAGCACAAGAGATTTCCTGGTTTGACTAGGATTTGTGTGCAGGAAATCTCCTCCTGAGCCCCATGTGAGTGCAGAGAAACACTGCAGCCTTGCAGCCGAGCCAAGGCATGGAGCTGAGACCCATAACCACCCCAGCTCCCCCCACCACTGAAGGGTAAAAACATCAGTCAATGTCTCCTATACCTGTTTCACAGCAGCTTTTGGGTGAGCACTCAGCCTCTCTGCTCTCTGTGAGCCCTGGTTCCCATGCAGGGCAGCAGCTGTGGGACCAGCGTTCCCTGACTTGCAGCCTCTGGAAGTTTGTTTGTTCTCTGCCTTCATCTGATGAGCTGGGTGTGGAGCAGGGGATCTGTGGATATTGCATTGTGAAGGGAAGGGATTCCAGTAGGTGCTTGGGGAGAGGCTGAGGAGTATCTTCCATGGCCTTTCCAAACCAGAGTGCTCCAGAGCTGTTCCCGAGCTTATTAGCACTGAGCCCTCTTAATTCCAAGAGGCTGCTCGATGGCCGCTTGGGAGATAAGGGAAGATTAAACAGAAGAGCATAAGTGCTTGAAGATGAATCTGTAACACTTCTGATGAAAAAGGAGGCTGGATTAAGTGAGAGTTGCACCTCTGTGAGCTTCATTTCAGAGCAGGGATAGCTGATCTCACCTGCAGCTCCCCCCCAGCTGCCCCTGGAAATCAGCTGGCTCCAGGCTGGAGAAAAATTCAAGCCACTCTGGCATTAAGCTAAAATCTTTTCTGGAGGTCTGCCTTAAAAAAATTAAGGTAGTTGTGTAAGGGACTGAGAGGAGTATTGATTGAGACTCAGGGTCTGATGGCAAAAGCACAGTTTAAAGGGTGGCATGAGTTTTGTGAAGTCACAAGGGATGAAAATGATGAATCAGAGGAATGCTCTGTTAAAGAATTGCCTTTGTTAAAAGAAGATACTCCTTCCTCTGGAAAGCATCTGACAGAGAGCTAAAAAGAAGTGACTAAGTGTGAACAATAAGCCTGATTCTTCTACTGCACTTTGAGAAATAAGGACAGACCTTGCTGAAATACACAGGCTCCTACAGCTGGCAGGAAGGGCAGCCCTGTACAGGAGGATTCTCTCTTTCTGTGGGCTGGGTTCCATCTTGGCTCCAGGCTTGTCCATAGGGATTTTACCTCTAGAGGGAATGCTGTGGGGATGGTTCTATGCCAGTGGCTACTGCAGTGGTGAGAGGGTTTATAAGAAAACCAAGAGGATAGTTTGGGTTTTGTCCTCTTGGAAAGTCCTCAAAGGAACAAGAAAATAGATGTATAGACAGCTCTTGACTTGTGCTGCAGCTGCCCCAGAGTGCATGAGCTGGTGCTGGGGGCCCCGGCTGTCCTGGAAGGCAGCAGGTAATCCATGGATGAGGGAGGGGCACAGAAATGGCTCTTACAAGAGTTCCCATAAGTAAAACTAAAGACTGAACGAAGAGATGGCCTCTTTCCACTTTTCAAGGACATTTGCTGTTTATTAAAAGGGATCTGACCCTGCCCTCTCCTATTTTGCACTGTTGCAGCTGATGAACACTCGAGTCTTTGGCCAAAGGTTTTACTGGCAGATGTGCCACTACAGGGAGTCTGGTGGAGCTTTGCCTGTGCCTTGACTGCCATACTTGAGCCTGTTTCTTGAAGTTTACCTGGGAAAAGATTTAAAAAATGCTTTGGTATGGCCCTTTTCAACAAAATGATTTTGTGTTGCTCCTGGGAAGCCAATTGACTTGATGCAGCTTTTGGCAGGAAAGAAGAGCTGCAGCTCACAGCTTTTAAGGGACTAATCTTGGTGTATTTATTTCTGGTGTCTTTGTTGGAGTTCAGCCATTTTAGGACAAGCTCAATGTTTCTTTCACCTTAGTCTGGATTTTGTCATTCTCTGAGAGCTCTGAGGTTACAGAACCCCCCTGAAATGTGCCTGCAGCCATCACTTTGGGGCCTGTTTCAATAAACACTCATGCCTGAGCTGGTGTCAGTGCCCTTTCCCTGGCATTGCCTTCCCTGCAGTCCTCACTGAGGTGTCATGGATGGGAGCACTGAGCAGAGCGTTGGCTTTGTTTGTGCTGGTTTCCTTGCATTGTGGTGCTTTAGGCTTGGCAGCAACTGGCAAATTATCAACATTGGAAGCCAGGAGATTCCAAAGGGAAGGTCAATGGCTGGGCACATCCCACCTGAGGGAGATTCAGTCGATTGCACCACACTGTGCTGGCTTCTCACGAGTTTCCAGACCATGAAGTGCACTAAGATGACATCAGTGGTCTAAACCCACGAAAGCCAGGAATTTTGGACTTTGGGATGAAGCTCAGGCTTCTAAAATGCACGTGTGTGCCTCAGTAGCACTGTTGCTCCTCTACAGGGAGTTCCCAGGGAAGTTTGTTTGGAATTGGAGCAGTTGTCCATCCCCAGCCCTGGGCTATGCCTCTGTGCTGCACTAAGACTTGTCTTTGGTGTCTCTCACTGGTTGTTATTGGGACTGGTGTTGCTGCCAGGGAGAAATGTAGTGCAGTGAGATGAAGACACCAATCTGATTATGGTGACAGACTATGAAAATAAACCTCTCTCTAAGAGCAGAGTTTTGACAGTTGTCTTTTTTTTAAAGCACATTCACAAAGCTTGGGATTTTATAATTTATTTTCTTACTGTTCAAAGCAGAAGGTTGCATGCACTAGACACACATGGATATGTAAAATTAAATGCACTAAGAAAGCAATAAATAATTCTGAGCCAAATGTATACCTCTTAAAAACTTGTTGAGTTTCTGGTTGTATTGGGTCTGCCTGGGACGGCGTTAATTTTCCCCAGTGCTGAGCTTTGGTTTACATCCTCTTAATTGATTTGTCTTTGCAAAGCTTTTCCTGCAGGACAGAAATTAGTAGGGCAAGAGCTTTTTAAGAAAGTCACTTGCAGTCACTAAAGAAAGGAAAAATTACTAATTATATATGCAATCAGTTCTGCTGGTGAGATAGTGATGAACTTCCTACGGAATTGTCTGTGGAAATCTGTCATTTTTTTTTTGGAAACAAAAAACTCTTGTAGAATACTTTGGGGAAAAAAGGTCATGACATTTGAGAGGTAAAAAGGAAAAACACAGTATAGTGTGGTTTTTTTTTTTTTTTTTTTTTTTTCTCTCCCCCACAAACCTTCACTGCCTGGGTTCCATACTTCTGTCAGCAATTTTCTTTCCCTTCCTACTTTTGCAAGATCGTTTTAATGTGAATTTTGTCCTGACTTGTGAGGCACAGGAATTGCCTTGATTTACCCCAGACTGTAGTGTACCTGTCCCCTGCCCTTCTGGCATAGCCCCTCTGTGTGCTGTCCCTTCAATAATGTGTGGAATAATGAGTTTTTGTCAGGGATGTAGCATTGGCTGGTGGGAGTGGGTTGGGTTTGGTTCTCCTGCCAGCAAACACGGAGCCATCAGCAGGGACAGCCACAGAATTCCCTAGTGAGGTGTCAGGTGTGGTAAACTGCACCCTGATCTAGGAGGATGATCTCTAGAGAGGCTCTTATCCAGCAGAAATAAAGAGCATTTATTTGTATTCGTATTTAATAATGAGCCATAAACTGCATCAAATCAAACATGGGTTCCCTGTTGCATAGTGTTAAATCAAGGATGACTTATAAATATTTTTGCTTCCTTCTTTGTATGCTATAAGGTGCTGTTTAAGATGGAGAGCAAAGGAAATTCATGTGTTATTGCACCGAAGGGCTAAATCGCATTTGGACTAACAAAAATTGTGCATGTTTATTGAAATGTGGGTGTCAAATAGGTCTGTTTGCCTCAGTCCTTCTTGTCATTATGGATTGTTAAAATGTCAGACACTTGTCAAAGAGCAGCTGCATTTCTATAGTGAAGGTGCCATGGAGGGGCTGGTTGGATTCCCCCAGAGTGATCCCTGCAAACCCCACTTTGGAGTACCCACCGTGTGCTAAAGGAAGCAGGGAGAAGCAGGGATTTTCCCACAAATTTCTGTGGCTTTGGATCATTCTCTGTGCCAGTTTTCTCACCGTTTGCTCTGCCACGGCTCTTGCTGTGATCAGCAAACTTCCAGGATTTGGGCACTGCAAACAGCAGGTACCAGGGCAATGGAAGGGGGTTCTCTGTACCCAGGCATTACACTCTGCTTGCACAATTTTCTGCCTGGGAAGTAATCTTTGAAAATAAACCCCAGCTTTCTGCTGGGATCTGTGTCTGTGAAGGGCAGTGGGAGAGGAATGCTGCTTATCCCTGGCCTGCTGGATTGTATCACTCCTATTTCTCAGCAGAAATGTTCTCCCTTTGCAAGTGAAAAGAGGATCTCTCAAAGAAATCTGTTGGCAGAGCTGTGACCTGTGCTCCCAGTGAAGCTGGGGTTAGCAGAACTCCTGTCTCCAGCCCTGAGGAGTGCAAATGGGCTCTGCCAGACCTTCCATATCTCTGCCAATTTTTTCTTCCAGTTCAGTTGGTTGCTTTTTAAAGATTTGTTGCAGAGCTTTTCTTTTTTAAGGCAAACCAGAGCCATGAGCCTTGCATTTAAATGAATGTGTGCGCTCAGGTAAATACAACCGATGTAATAGAAAAATAAGATTAGAGATGATTTGGGAAATTTTCCACTCTGTGAGAGGGCAGAGTCAGCTCCCTCCACACACAGTTTGGGGAGCATCTGGTCAGTGCTTTGCGACACTACAGAACAAAGAAAATAAGGTACATTTTGTACCTGGATTGTAACGCAGGCAGTGTGTTGGGTTTGGGGAAGTGGTGCTTGTTGTTTTAGCTTTTTTTTCCCTCTAGAATGCACTACTTTTGCAGTGCCTCTTGCTCTGACAGATAAAATCTGTGGTACTTTGTTACTTCTATTAGAGCCTTTTTTCCTAGGAGAAATACTGGCAATGTGCTGTATCAATAGTATTCAACTCTGTTACCATTGGGAACCACCTTAACAACTGAACCACCAGTTAACAACTGAACAGTTGAATCTTTCCCTTCTGTGGTTGAGAAAAAGACCTTCATTCCTCACTATTCCTAATTACTCCTCTCCTCAGTACCTGCCATGATCAAACATGTGAATTTGATGGGATAAGGAATGAGCTTGGCTTATATATAGAACAGCTGAAAATCTTGTGTCTATATGAGACTGGATTTAGTGGGAACATCCTGAGGAGTTGCACATGAGTCAAGCACGGCCAGCACCCGTGCAAGGGTCCCTAATCCTCCCTGGCCATTGCCAATGCTGCTTCTGAAGGACTTGCTGGACTTCAGGAGCAACCACGTCACTGAGGTTGATTACTCTGAACTGTCCCTGGCAAGGCAAAATCTGAGGGATTGGATTTGCAGTCAGTAAGGGAAGTATTAGACCTTATATTAAGCAGTGGAGAGGTAAGGGATAATATACTTTATCATATTTCAAGCCTGTAACATAAACAGTGATGGATGGTTCTTATCTGAGTGCTTCCAAACAAGGTTTTGAGCCCACCTAGCATGTTGTTGTTCCAGCTGAGGATGTAGGAAATCAAAGATAAAATGATGAGATGAAATGACCTTCCCCTCTGTCTCTCCCTATAGATGATTTACATTGAAGCCCAGATGCAAACCTAGATTTCACAGCTGGTTTTTTCAGTGTAGACTAAACCAAAATCTTGGTTCCAAAGCTTGTCAGCATTCAAAGTAAATTACATCATAGTTTATTCTCCTTTCTGGCAGAAGTAGAGTGAAGCTCTCAGGCAGAGATCAGTGTACAGTGAAGAAAGCTTCATGGAAATGCTGCTGTTCACTAGAAGGTATATTTATTTATTCAGTTTCTGGAAATCTAGAGGGAAGACAGGGATTGTCCTAATGAAATTGGCAACAATAATTGTAATTAAACCCAAACTATTTAGGTTTGAAACAGTCATTTAGAGTTTGACCAAAGCTTGGCATTGTCAGTTCTCTTCCTTTCTGACACTGTAGATTTATTTCTGCTAAGCCATTATGAGTTTAGCATTGACTTCCATTAAAAACACATTAAGCATGTGAGAAGATTTTTGTCACAGCAGAGAATCACTAAGAAGGGCTGTGTGTGACGTATCAGGATAAAAGGGTTATTTCAGTGTTTGAGCTGTGCCAGCATGAGGCACACAACCCCTTTGGAAATGGGAAAAGCTAGGGATTGCTACAAGACTCCATCATTCTTCTTTACCCATTTGGTGCTGCTGAGCAAAGGGTTGTGCTGGGGTGAGGATTTTGCTGGAGCTGGGAATGGAGTTGCCCCCTGGCCAGGGCAAGGAGTGGTTGATGTCCATTGCATGAAAGGAATTACATAATTCCTTTCCTACATATTTCTATAACTCCCGCAGCCTGCATGGGAGTGCTGGTGCAGAATATGTCCATAAACCAGAAATGTGCCATCTCTAGAGTTAGGAAAAGTGCTGTCTTTGTTATGCTTCCCTTCCTGCAGAACTTGGATGAAGTCATATGAGCTGCCCAGACAAAGGCAGAAATGGGGATATTTTGAGTGGAAAACCTTTGGCTTCAGATTTTTATTTCTTCCACTGTTGTTGAGGGCACACAATAAATCTTCCCTAATTATTTTCACTTGAGGCAATGATGCACCAGAGTGATGTGTTAGCTTGCCCCGGTGCAACAAATATTCTCAATTTACTTTTTTACAAGCCTACTAATTTCCATGGATTTCTAGAACTGTTTGTGAACTGAGGAATGACTACATGATGGAAAGGGATATAAAAGCCCCCAAGCACAGTACCTTCAAAACACCTGCAGTGAACAAGCAGACAGACCATGCATCTATATCTCAGAAATGAGTGAGACCCTTCACAGCTGATCCTTCATCATCTGCCACTGCTATAGCAAGGCTGTCTTGGGCCACATCCAAAAGTTTTGTGGGTGTCCAGGGGTGGCACTTGGTGTCCTCTAGTCCAGATTTGAGATTTTTGCTCCAAAGCCCTTTGAGCAAAAAGGAGATGAAATATGGTTTCTTTTTGCTCAAAGGGGCCCAAAGGTCTTGGAGGAAAATCAATTTGCTTGACAGACTTGGCAAGGAGAGCTCTCAGCTGGTGGCTGGCATCTCTCCAAGCTCTCTCCTGTCCAGGGACAGGCAGGATAATTTAGCAGATCTTGTTGCAGCAGAGTGGGGTAACCTATTTGTGGATGCGCAAGTGACTGAAGAGCTCAGTGTGTGAGCGCTTGGGAGAACAAATCTGTTTGGTGCTGGCTCTTCCCTCCTGTGGAGAAAAGGAATGTATTTGACCCTGTTCTGTGTCAGGCACCGGCTCAAAGTCACTTTGAAAGGGGGCAATGGAAAGCACTGGGATGGTCCATAAGTGTCCAAACATTATGATTTTTCTCAAAAGCACACAAGATTTCCCTTCAGTCCACGGATATACCATGACTGACTTGTTCTAGCAGCAGTTAGCTGTATTTTCTATTTTCCCTCATTTTTTTTCTGACTTCTTTAACTTTTTAACCTTATCACCTCTAACCGAGAATGTTTTGGGTGATTTTAAATGAAATTTCAACACTACTCTTTTTCAAGAAAAGGCATTGCTGTTACTTTAGCAGCCTTGCAGACATACAGTTTTTACTGCTGTAACACAGCAATGGAATAATGACTCTTCTTGAACCCTTCTCTGTTTGTTTTTACTATCACTGTGTGTCTTGGGATTTAAGGATCTCTGAAAACCTTCCTTGTGTGCAGCCCCTGGCAGGAGCCAATGTGTTGCTGGCACAGGTTGCCCTGAGGTGCTGGGTAGATGAGTTTTTCAGTTCCCTCCAATCCCAGTTAGTAGCTGTGCTAGGAAAACCACAAAGGGAGAAAGGGGAGAGATTGGCACACACCCTTCTCCCTCTCCAACTGCTGCATGTCAGCCCTGCCTTCAGCTTTTGGACACCCTCTTTTTTTGTCACAGGAATGTGTTGCACGAAGAAAATTTGTTGTTTGAATGTGCCTGGTGGTGTTTGCAATGAATCCTGTGTTGCATTTGTAGGATGGAGGCTGCTTTAAATTCATTACCCTTTCATTACATTTATTCCGTGGGGCTTTCATGCACTGTTTTCTGTAGGACTGAAATAAATGAGAATCCTGGAATATGAAAAGAAAGTTAACACAAGGATTAAGCATTTCTTTGTTTAGCAGACAAATGATAAAATCATTGAGTATATGGGATGAAAACGACAGAATGAAAATTGCAAGTCCTAAATGTCCAGCCTCATTTCTAACCTGCATGTAGAGGAATCTTGTGGTTGTCCTGCCTGGAAGAGTCAAACACCTGAGAATTCCTGCAGTGAGGGCTTCCTGCAGTCCAGCTCAGCTGCCCCTGGGCTGCACAGGGAATGTGGGACTGTTACTTTTGGCAGGGATAGTGAGGAGCAGGCTCTGGCATTGCACATGTCAGCTCTGTTGTTGGGTTCTTCAGATCACTCTAGACAAAGTCAGGAGTGATTTAGCAGAGCTGATTCTGCCCTGAGGAAGAGAAAAGAGTAACTGACCTGGGAGGATCCTTTCCCACTCTTTTCTGATTCTGTTCCTGTTCTGATCCTCTGGGACCCAAAACGGTGCAGCGTTTTGCATCTCAAAGTCAGCCTGAGCGAAGGTTACTGAATGGAAAACAAGTTCATCTGAGAGTATGGGAGATGAGTTTGCAGAAGGTGTTAAAGTATTCTTTGACATCACTAACTTGTGCTTTTGATCATAGGAAATGTAACCAAAAAACTTCATGGCATCCTTCTCTTCCCTGGTGAAAAATGGTGTAAGAACACATAAGAAAAATCACATTATCCCCTTGCTCCCCATCTCTGTCACAGGGCCAATGGAGTAACAGATTAACAACTCAACATTTTCTTTAGAGCCTCCCTTCCCTTCCCACAGGCAGCCACGTCTCCCTGTCCCTGTATTACACAGAGAGGACAGCCCTTAGCTGCCACCTCTCCAGTTCTACCAGAGCTGTGCCAATTAAAGAGGCTTTTCTGTATTTATTATGGAAGAGTTACTTACACCCAGTGACATTTCTGCTGGCTGCTGTTAAAATCCTCTCTGCTCCAAAGTCAGCAGCTTCATCTCAGAGTGACAAACAAAACTGTTACTGAAGAAAATGTCTCCTGAAGTGTAGAATGTAAAATTGTTTAATGGTAAATAATACAGTCTGCAAAGTTATGCTGGGAAAATGGACTAAAAGGAGAAATCAGATTTAATGTACTTCAGGTTTGTGCTCTTTGCAGTTACAGGAATTGATCATGCAGAGTTAGTGAGAAGGGTAAGAAAACTCGGGGGATACAAACACCAACACATCTCAGGAACAAAAAAAGACAAAGATTTCAAAAAAATGCTCTTTCTTTTACTTGTGAGTTGTTCTGCTTATTGTTTGTTGTTGTTTTGGAGTTTCTTTGTTTTGTCTTTTTTTTTTTTAAGAAACAGTGGATTTCTTTTATCTTCTCCTCTTTCTTCCTTTTCATCTTCTTTCTTAAATGTCTCATTAGTTTCTGCTGTGGAGTTGTGCAAGATGAAATGTTGTCAGCCTGTGCTGATGAATACCTCTCTGCAAACCTTACATAATCCATCCCAGCCCCAAATCAGGTTAGTGCAGAAATAGAGCTTTACACCTTTGAACTGCCAACTCTGCAGCAAAAAGCAGCCGCTGGCATCGTGTGCCAGGCCAGGCTTTGCCAGCACAGTCAGGAAGACATTGCACGAAGTTTTGGGACACAGAAATGAGGAGTTGCAGCTACTTATGCTGTATCCTTTGGAAGTCCTCCACCAATTTATTAACTCTGAAAGAGGTGCATTTTTTTCAAGGTTGACAACGGTGGAAAATCTCAGAGTTTCAAAGACCATACCCAATAATGAGTTTAATTTTTCTAGTTCTCCATTCAACCCATCATTTTTCCTGGCAAACACTGGGACATAGCAGGGAGGCTTCTGTGTAATTCCATTATTGCCAAGGGCCAGATTGTCAGCTGCATGTTTGAGTGGGGGACACAAAATCATAGCAGGGACCCACAAGGATCATGAGAGTGCAGCTCCTAGGCTGGACAGGTTGCATTTGCAGCAGTGTAGGTGCAGTTTAGGCTGACTCTGTTGAGATGCTCATCCTCTGTGCTCCATGAAGGAACATCCAAAGCAGTCCAGGAAATGGACTTTACAAGAAAAGCTATCAGGGCTGCAGTTTTTTTTTTTTTTTTCTTGGTTAGTAAATAAAATGTTTGCTGGTTACACAACATTCCTAGGGAATCCTTCAATACCAGACAGGGTGCTCATTATTTTTCACCAGCCATGACCACTGTTCTGTGTTAAGGCAATTTATTATTTTCATGTTTGCTGTCAGAGAAGGGTTTGTTTTGTCTTATTTTAAACTTCCTTGAAGCCTGTGCATAAACATTCACCTGTTGCTCCATAGCAGGTAAATAAGAATTGAGCCTTTCGTATGCTATGGGAATAAGATGGAAATGCTACACTGAGGATGCAAGCAAACAAAATAGGATTATTGACTGATCTCTTGAAAAATGTATGTGCATTTCTCCTGGCCCTACTGTGAAATGAAGAAATCTGAGTAAATGCACATCCTTGAGTCTCTCCCCTCTGCTACTTACCGTAGATATTTGTCTCCTCGTATGTTGGGGCAGCAACAGCAAAATGCATTAAAAAACAGAAGTACAAGTAAGGACTGCAAGGAATGAAAAGCTCTTGGAGGTGCTGTGATCTGCAAAGAAAAATGTGTTAGAGTAAATGTTCCTCTCCCAAAATGGGAGTTTGGTTGCAAATGAGGAAACAGGGGGAAAATAGGAAAAGTGCTTTTCACAGAAGTAATCCAGGGAAATCATATGCTACAACTTTCTTGCAGGCCAAGCACTAATTTAATCACAGGAGATAAAATGTGTCCTATTTCACTGCAGGACATGGGAAGATTACCAGCTCATTTATTTCAGGATTTAGGTGGATGTGCATAGGTCATACTTCATTTTCCAGATGCTTCCTGCAGAATATTTGGACCAGCTGCATGGTAGAAGCCTGAGGATGGTTTAGGAAAAGGGCCATGTCCAGTCTGGAACCAGAGGAGGCCTTGGGGGCTGCCTTGGTCAAGGTCTAGATTTCTAAATATTTGTTTTCCTTGCTGTGTCACATGACAAGTGCCAGAGCAAAGGGACTTGCTTTTCTCCTTCCCATTTCCATGTGTTTGCTGTCTTTACCACTCACTAGAGAATTATCAGGTAACAAATACATAAACACACACACATAGAGATTCTCATTAAATGAAGAAGGGCTAAGTAACTGCACATCATTGACTTTAGTGGTTCCCAAACGTACATCCTGCATTGCTTTTGGATCGGGGGCAAACCCAGCTTTGGATGTGAGCTTTGCCTGCAGGTCTTCTCCAACATGAAGGAAGGAGCCTTTCGATTAGAGCCACCTTCAGTGTGGGGCTATAATGTGATGCTTCTGGCCTGCTCAAAGTACTTTTACTGGAATAAAAACCATGCCAGGAATCGTGTTTTATAATGGACCTTCAGCTCCTTAGCGCAGGAAGTGGAAAGGGGCTGATGGACACCTTTGGGATACTCAGAAGTAAAAGACCAATGATCTGTATTGAAGACTCAGGAATGAGGGAAGGAGGCAGGACCCAAGAGAGAGTGAGTGTGGCTGATTCCTTAGTGCTAATGTTCCTCAGTGTGTAAATGCAGTAAAGGGAAATTCAGCCACTTGAAAAGGAAGTTTCAAATAGAAGGATTACTAAAGGTTGAGGAAAGCAAGGCCCTAGTCCTGCTCCAGTCAGGGGATGCTGATGGGCCTCTCAGCTATTCAGAGCCAAAAAAAGCCAGAGATGAGGAGGCTGTACCCCCTCAGGAGGGATGCTTATGAAGAATGGAAAATGTTAAACCAACTACTCTGTGCAATTTATTCAGGCAAAAAGCAGGAAGGAAGGAAACTGGAAATGAGAATGCAGTCATAAAGAGCAACAACCAGGTCAGTGCTATTTTTAGTTTTCATAAAATTATGGTTCTATTTAGTGAAGGAAAATGGAGTAAATTCCTCTTTGCCATCAGGCAAGGATGAAGGAAAACTTGAACCTTTTTCTCTTCTCACTTTGACTAAAATTTGCCAAAAGGTTTTTTTTTTTCCATCTCTGTTTGTCTAGTCCAGGTCTAAGATAAAAGTAACTGCTGTTTTTGTGATATGCTAGTGTTGTTGTCTCTACTGTTTGTAAGAAAAGATGGAAATGGCTCTCCTTGCAGGCAGCTCCCAGTCTGTGGAACATGGAATAATGGGAAGCTCATTCCCTCTTTCTCTCCTTGTTATGGAGTGCTTGGGTTGGTTTACTGCAGGTGTTGCGAAATGCTGGGTTTGAGGTGGGGCAAGTCACAGACTGCCACAAAAACTATGGTGCAGGGGCATATAGCAGGAAATGGGAAAGTGAGCCTGAAATATCCACAGGCTATTTAGCAGAGGGGGTGGGAGGAGGAGGCTGCAAGACAGCACTGCTGCTGCACTGGGCACACAGCCCTTGGAGCCAGAAGAGGCTTCCCAGGCATGGGAAGAGCTGAGGAGGCTCCAGGGCTCTGTCTCTTGCTTGTGTGGATTCCCCTCTCTCAGCACTACGCTGCTGTATTTGACTTTGAACACAACAGCTACCATTTCTGTGAATTTTGAGACGAGAACGTTTCTCGCCATGACCCAAATGCCCATCTCCCAAAGATTGTGTCAAAATCTAATTATGAGTAATTACCCTATCAGATGTCTGCAGCTCATTCATTCCTGTAATTGGGTGTGCAGGGCTCAAAGATTTCTGCTGAAAGACGTGTAAAATGATGCAGCTTACTGATATTTACCTTCAATATGTTTGTGGTGATGTTTTGAGTGCAGAACCTCTGCGGTCAATAGCTGTGGCTGTAATGGACACTGAGCATTTGGAGCACTGCCAACATTCCAGAGCCATTCCCATGCCCTGCCTGGGGGGAATCCTGTGGTGGGCACCACCAGTAACATCCAGAGAGGAGCTTCCTGCAGGAGCTGGGTGAAGCCTGTGGCACTGGTGGCTCACACAGTGCAAAACTCCAGCTTTGGGCAGTGAAGCCCATAGCAGTGTGAGAGCCTTCCTTTGCTCCTTATTCCCAGTTTTGCTTGAATTCCTGCTGAGCCCTTGAGTCTTTGCTTGAACACATCTGGGTCAGCTTCTGTCCTCATTTGGATGTTGGTTCAATTTTGGCTTTGAGCAGGTTTTCATGAGAACAGCAGAAGGCAGAGACCGGCCCCGGAAAGCTGCTGGAAGTAGGAACATTTACAGATCTTGTGGGTTGTGTAAGCAGAGAGGTAAGAAGGACAGCAATCACAAGAACAACCCTCTTCCCTATCTTGTTGAAACAAGCATCCTTTCTCCTAGGACAAACCCAATACTTTTTGTACAGCAAAGGGGGTTGTTTTGTTGTTTTAATGGATTTACAAATTAAATTTGTTATTAGCAGTGACTCCACCACTGTGATGTTAAATGGCAGGAAATTAGCCTGCTCTGTTACAGCCACCTCTTATTACAAATACCTTTCCCCTTCTCTTCGAAGAGGCTGGGTTTTGAAAAGCCCTGAACAAGGACATCATAGAGAATCTTAATTCAGTTCAGTTTAAAAGCTAAATTAGAGCAATTGATTGTTTTGTTCTGATGATTAGAGACTCCCAGCAGAAAATCCTGAAACATCTGTAAGAGTCAGACTTGAGGAATAATAATAAGTGATTCAGGGCCGTTTGGAAACTTCTGTTTCAGCTCACTGACAGTTATGAATGTCATAATAATAATTAGAAGAATTTTCAGAAAGAGCTTCAAGTCAAACTAAAATGGAAGGGTTCATTTCAGTTGCAAGAACATTCTTTTAAAAACAAAAGGAAGCAGGTATTTTCTGAAAGCTGGAGAGCGACCTTTTACTAGAGCATGTAGTGATAGGCCAAGGGGGAATGGCTTTAAACTGACAGAGGGTGGGTTTGGATTCAAGATTAGGACGGAATTGTTCCCTGTGAGGGTGGGGAGGCCCTGGCACAGCGTGCCCAGAGCAGCTGTGGCTGCCCCTGGATCCCTGGCAGTGTCCAAGGCCAGGCTGGATGGGGCTTGGAGCAACCTGGGATACTGGGAGTTGTCCTTGCCCATGACAGGGGTAGAACTGGATGGGCTTTAAGGTCCATCCCACACAAACCATTCTGTGATATTTGTGTTTGAAAGACAAATCCAAGTCTTTATTTAAGAACATTGGTGGAGGTTTTGAGGCTCCTCAAAAGAGATTTTTTGCTTTTATTTTCAATGTCAGATTTGGCACTATAGGCACAGTCCTGGGGCATGATTTGAAGAACCTTTATCCTTCACAAATCAGACAAGCTGGCAAAATATGCTGGTTTGGTTCACTTTGATTATTAGTCCTTATTTCTCCAAAGGAAACAGTTTCATTTTGAATAGATTGACGCTCTGCAGAGGTTGAATTCTGAGGGATTTGCTTAGACAAAGTTTCCAGAGTTACCCCAGTGCAAGAGAGATTTCCTGAGCCCAGAGCTCTGCTCAGTGCTATTGTCAGAGCAACGGGATCCTCTGAGGGAGACACATTGTGGCAAGGACAGCAGGAAGGTCAGCCCAGAGAACTCTGTGAACTGAAAGCTCCGTAGGCAAGGAACAGATTGCAGAAAAGTCAGGGGCAAACTTCAATGAAACATCAGCAGAACAGCTGAAAAAAGAAAAGTTATGAAATCTTCCATAACGGATTCATCTGGAATTGTGACTAATGCATCGTTCTGGTACTCAGTGACAGAAACCTCAACTTCAAATTCATTGTATTTTCCTTTGCACATGTGGTTTTCATAGGTGCTGGAATGAAAACACAAAGACAAGCCTATAAAAGCCCTCTATATTTAATGACACAGAAATCTCAGTATAGCTGGCTTGCCAAGAAAAAAATAAATCACATTCTGCTCATCTTTACCTTTGCCCTTTTTTATGTTACTTTTGCTTTCTTGAGCAGTTGCTGTCTTTAAACCAATTCCCCATAAATGATTATTCATGACACTAGAACTTCACATGATTTCAGCTGCCACTGCCAGGCTCTGACTCCACAGCAGTAGCACAGGAACCAAATCAGAAACCAAACTTGCCTCTTAGCTGGGCAGGCTTGTGGCCATTGCATTAGATGTGTACAGCTGCTGACAGTGTGACACTGATTTTGGAATTAATAATGAGCTCAAACTGTTTGTAGCATTTTGTGTGTGTTCCTTGAAATGTGCTCTGAAATCTCTTGACTCTAAAAAGGCGTTTTTTTTTTTTCATTGGGAAAAAAATACCAAGTCTTCCTGTAGAAAACAAATAGATAACATGACCTGAGTGCTTCCAAATGACTCAAACTGGAGGACAAAGAAATCATAATGTGTATTTATCTTTGTCACCTGCTCTCTAAGCAAAACGTTATTTGCCTCTTGTGCTCCTCCATGGGTTTGAAATTTTTAAACTCATGGCCAAATCCAACCAAAATTTGCAAGAAAGAACAGCAGAAGTCTCACAAATGATTAGGTTGTTAAAAATTTCATGAAATGAAGCGGATGGAAGTAAACCTGCTCCAAGTCCAACCCACATCCAAGTAAGGACTCCAGTAAGGATTTTTTACTAGATACCAAAAATTTTATTTTGGCAAATTTGGTCAATGTAGCCTAGGAAAAAACTCCACTGCTGTCTCTGTCAATCTATAAAAGGTGCCAATCAATATAAACAAAATTTTATTGGGTCTTGAAACAGCATGGTCCTCAAAAGTGTCTCCTATTGGTTTGCAAGTTGTGTGTTTTTTCCATTTTTTTTTTTTTTTTTAAAGTAGGTGATTTCATTATATTTTGGAGAACTGTGATTGGTTTGGAATGTTTTCTGATTAAAATCACAAACCCGTTTCAGACTACCAGGGTTTCCATCCAACAAGCTTCACAGGAACTATGCCTGCAATTAGGATTAATTTACCGAATGACCTCTGGAGCAAGCAGGGCTTTCCCAGTCATGGGCCATCCCTGTGATGCAGGTTTGAAGAGAAAAATATTTACTAAGAAGAAGGGAAATTACAGCGCTTTGCTGAGTTAAAGGAACTGTGTGTAAATAAAGATACCCTCTGCTCCCACAGCCCAATTATAACATTGATGTGCGTGATCTGAAAATTATGTGCTGTGAAAGTAATCCCCAGTTACAGACCCGCCTCTGACTGGCTCTCCTTGATTTCAGGCACACATAGGATAATTGCATGCTCCAACAGCGATCTTAATTTGAATTATTCCAGAAGAAATGCCTTTAGAAAGCAGTTTTCATCGTAGGCACTAAACCAAGCCTGTGAGGGGCAGGGAACAGAAGGGTCTGTGACACCAGCTCACTGGGTGAACCCCTGTGGCTGAAGGCACAAGTGTGGCTTTTGCCAGACCTGTGAGAGAACCTGCAGGGCTCAGGCCCAGGAGCGTCTCTGGGATGGCTTTGGACACCCTCATGGGCCTGAGCACCTGCAGGTGAACATCAGCCCCAGGTGCAGTGGGTGAGTTTCCAGGAGAAAAAAAACCAGCAACACTAAACCCATTAACTCTCATCTGAACTAATTGCTGTTATCAGTTCTCTGTGTTTGGGGCAAGGGAAGCTTTTCTTTCTGGAAACATGGGCCAAATGCTGTTACTTTCTTTAAAAAATCACTTTATTGGAAAGCATCAATAATTACAAACATCCCCAAACAAAATGCTGAAGAGTTTCCTTTAAACGAAAGGATAAGAAAACACGATGTGCTCTTGCTGTCAGACATCACAGTAAAGCTGGGAAAGTATCTCCTGTAGGATTATTCAATTTTTGGGCTAATTTTGCAGGCATTCATATAAATGTATCTGAGCTGCTGTTTGATTGGCAAGGCTGGGGTTGAACTGTGGATTTCTCTGCTACAGGCAGGAAATACTCGAGAAAGTCAATGCATTGCCCTGATGTTTTCTGAGCATTGTTGATATTGCCAAATTACACGTTTTGGTGAACACACTGAAAGTTCAGCATGTCCCCTGAGCTTTTCTGCAGCTCTTTTAAAGCATCACCTCTGTGTTCCCCAGCAGGGACTGGCTGCGAAGTTAATGTAGGACAAATTTGGGATGACTCAGGGGCTGTTCGTTACTGTGCATACACTGGATATTCATTACCCTCCCCTACAAGCTGTTTCCCGACCCAGCCGCTCTGAGTCAGGCTGGTGTTTTGAAACCAGGGAGTTTTGTGAGGAAAGACGAGAGTGCTGCTGGTTCCATGTACTGACAAAAGGCTGGTTCTTCCCCTGGCTTGGGAAAGGAGCTGCTGCATAATAAGTTGCTAATGCTTGAGCTCAGGAGGAAAAAGCACGGCAAGAATCTGCTAAAAATATTCAAGTCATTGCTTTTATAGACAGGCCTGGCTCGGTGTGGATGTTCAAGCCTTAAAAGCACAGGTTGAGCTACTTGAAGCATTCAGTTGCAATTCAAATTAAAAGAATAATTTGAATAAATAACTCCAAAGTTGCAGCCCTATCAAGCAGTAAGGCAGGACGTGCAGCTGCCTGAATCTGTCTCTGTGGGATGTCTTACCATCTCCTCTGGGCATTGTGTTTCCTCTCTGTGTGGAAAACCACTTGAGAACAAACATCCCTATGGCAGGGAGTGTTGCTTTGCTTGGTTTGCTTTATGGTAAAGCAGAGGTCAGGTGGGACCTTACGGAAGGAGGGTGAAGCTCCTTCCCTTGGAGATTCATTGGACTTGCTCAAGAGTGAGCAGGAAACTGGGAGATTGCTGGGAGATGCAGAGCCACTTTTGTAAGGAACAGGTGAAATTTCCCATTAGTGGGTAGGAATCGTGAGTATTTTCCTGGCTGTTCACGAGATTCTGGGAAGGAACTCCAGGCTTGTGCGCCAGGGTGCAAGCCAGGCCTGTGCTTTTTAACACATCACCTTATCTTGGGCTAGGGCTGATCATTTCCTCCTTTGTGTTTCCCAGGAACAGTTGGACTCAAATCCTGCAGTCCTGTTTGAACTCAATCCTCTTTGAACTGTGTAACCTCTAAAGAAAGCTGGGGAAGTTTAGAAAGGAAAACAGCTTATCTTTTCCTTCTCCTTGCTGGATGGATGCCCTTATTTTGTTTCAGATCATTCAGCTTTATTTTTGCCAGGGAAAGGTTATTTATTCAGCATTCAAATGTTTGGTCAGCTTATTAAGTTTTTATATGCAGGAGCTTTGAATATTTCTCTTTGAAATGCCATAATGAACCACCCCTCTTTTTTTGGTTTTTTGTCTGGGCAATGTACTTGGCTTTCCAGTCATGACCTTTTCTCAAAAGTTGCCTAGAAAAATAACCTAGGAGAGATTTCTAACTGGTAGGATTGAGAACAGGTGGGACAGTTTATGAACAAGTTTCTGTTACTGATACTGAAAGGGGCATCCCTTTCACAAAAATTGCCAATATTCCCACACAGTGTTCAATACGCACAGTATTCAGCATGGGAAGGATGTGTGCCTGGCAGGGCACCCAAAGCCACAGTGCTCAGAGGGGAAGCCAAGGGCTCTCTTTGTGTGCTGTAGTGTCCTCCTGGTTGTCCAGCTTTGTTCTCCTTGTAAACCTGTCCCTTGTGGGTGCTGCTCTAAACTGGAAATAATCCCTGAACCTGTGGGCAAGAGAGCCTTTGGCTGAGGGTGAACTGCTGGCACTCCAGAGCAGTGACAGTTTTGTGTCCTACTCTTACGTCTGGTGGAGCTTTAACAGGTACAGGAGTGTTGCTCTTTAGGGCAAATTCTGTGTGATGCAGAAATGAACTAAATGTAGAGGCTTTTTTTGTTTCTTGGATATTCTACTTCAGGCTTGCTTCCTGTATAAGGAATGTAGAAAAGCAGCAGCATGGTCTTGCTCTCCTTGCATTTCACCAGGCCACATAATGGCCCTTCCTTACAAACCTTTTTGACTGAATTTACCCATTCCAATTTCTCTTGCCTTCATTCAATATTAATCCTTAATTAATTTCTCTTTAGTTGTGCTGTGACAGAGTAATTTTATTTCACCCAATACCTTCCATTACATTGCTGTTTTCTGAGTTCCCTATTCTCCTTTCTGAGTTGAGACCTGCAGGCTCCAGAGTGAATAAATGAAGGTTTTCTCTTCATTAGATGCTTTGAATTGCCATTCCCTCCCCTCCCCATAACCTGCTCCCCCAGGCAATCCATTTCACACGTCTCCATGTGGAAGCTGGGAGCTGCTCTGTAGGTCAGCACTTATTTATTGCCTCATGCTCTGTTGTTATTTTGACAGACATGCTCTGGTGTCCTCCACACCCACCCCAGGTATCTTCTGCTCCCAGTTTATTACCCTGAGTGGTGTTTCCCTGGGGTTTTCTGGCGTTCCTCTCCTGAGCTGCAGGTGCTGGGCAGCTGTTCCTCATGCAAGGCAATGGGATATTGGTGGCTGATGTTAAGGCAGCAGAATACCAATGGCATCTCTGTACAAGAACAAGATGACCGAGAAGCTTTTTATAAGTGCCTGTGTGACTTAATAACCCCCTCTGTTCAAAAGCAAGTCCCCTGACTTTCAACTCTCTATGTCATTTATGTGATTTTGTTGGCTGTACTTGGTTATTCTCAAAAATGAGCCAAGATCTGGGGGTCATGACCCACGTTTGGAGGAGCTGAACATGGTCCATGATTTTACCTTTGACGCTTTTTCACATCTTCAGCACAGAAACTGAGGCGAAGCTGCAGCCCCGAGCACTGCGCAGACAGAGCACAGGGACTCCCACATTTGTGGGGTGCAATAGCGGGTGTCAGCCCTGGGGAGAAATCCCTGGATGGTTTGGGGTTTGTTTGGGTGTTTTAGGGGCAGGTTCCTGAGCTCTGTGCTTTCCCTGTGCCTGGTGCAGGAGTGTGCAAACATCCTTCCCCCGGCGCCCACGCACCGCAGCAACCCGGCTTTGTCACCGTGTCAGAACTCAGCATTAATATCTCTAAATTCTGGCAATCCACCAGGGAATTTATTGCCATCCCACCACAACAGAAATTTTGTATGCAGACACACACTTTGCTAGGATATAATTGGTGCTATTGCTCTACTTTCCAAATACTGCAGTCAAATACATTCTTGTGGAAAAAGAAATGGATGAATCTTCAATAGTAGGAGAGTCTGAGCCCATCAACAGACTGTTAATGAGTATCAGGCTGCATTTCTCTTCTTGCAGGGCTGCTCAAACGTGGGCTTGCCCCGGGGGCACTCAGGATCCAATGCATCCATTTAGAGAAATGGGTTTGTGGTACCAGGGAGTGGAGCAAAGTAAGGAAGAAAGTAAAAACTGGTGCATGAAGCCCCTGCTGTGTATTCAGAAAGGAGCTTGAGGGAGCTCACAGGGATATATGGCACAGGGAAACTGGGCATTCCAAATGGAGCTGTCTGTATGCTGGAGCCTCCTTAGCAGGCCTTGTCATAAATCTGTATTTTTGAAAAATACTAAGCCTGTTTTTCACCTTGCAGCCAAGAATCTCGGGTGCTATGGCAGTATAAACCAATGCAGTTCAGTATTTACAACCCCTCTCTAGTCAAATGTTTATCCCATGCAAAAACGTCCTTACAAATCTGGAAATATGTGCTTGACATAAACTTGATTCTGTAGTTTTAAAGTCTTATCTTGAATTTTGTTTTTCTAAGAATCTCAAATAGCTCTTACATTGTATTTATCTCGCTGTACCTTGCTGTGCTGTGGCACTTTGTGCTGGTGTTCAATTTGTATCCATATTGGGAGAAAGGGAAGCACTGGAAAACTGCCCATCTCAGGAAAGGTCTGGATGCATTTCAAGGTTCTCTTTCTCTCCTGATCACCACGTCCTTTTCACCAACTTTTGGCATTCATGCTGTTCAGTTTGTATGTTTACTTACAGCCTAAAAAAATTCCATGGATCCTCTTTTGACCTAAATCAGGGAGGTGGCTTGGTTGGACACTCTGGATAGACAAGGTCAGTCAGTTCCCAAAAAGTGCTGCATGAGCTTACAAAGTGTCCATGTAAAGCTGGTCTACCCAGACAGCAAACACGCCTGGAGCTCAGGAAATTACACCATCAAGCATGGAAAACCAGTTCCCAAAACATTTTGTTGCTCTTTTATTAATTCAAATGTCATTCCTATTTTAATTCACATATTCCCAGCTAACGTTTAATTAGGACAGGTATTCTGCAGTTACTGTTTTTAATTTTCTTCTAGCTGTGTTTCCATTCCTGTAGCTGCTTCACTGCTGGTTTCACTTTTACAATTGATTGGAAAGGTTTATTTTCCTTTAATGTTAGTCTTTAAATACTTGCTCCCAACAGGGGCTCTGAAATGTGTATTAGCTTGGATTGTGGGATGAGAAACAGTCCACAGTGCCGGATCCAGAGGGTGATCTGCTACACACACATGTGCTTTCAGTATTTTTGCTGCTTGTCTTACTTATTAATTTTATAATTATTTCAGTCATTACAAAAATACAGCTATCCCAGGAGCCACACAAAGCAGCCATCAGGAAAAGATTGATTCTTTGGTATCAGATCATCCTGTGTCTTTGGCATGGGAAATTAGTGGACATTGCCACCACTCAGAAGGCTTTTTTGCCTATGGAGTAGGAAGTGAATGGTTTTTGAGCTGCAGGCCAGGGGTCCATCCTGGTCTGCGATGGTTCAGGAGAGTAAGATTTGTCAGGCCACAGAACTGCAACACTTTGCAGAAAACTGGGAAAAAACCTCCCGACAGTGGTAAAGGTAAGTTTTCAAATCTTACTCGTGATAGCTTTAACTTGGGGTAGGAAAAGCAAGATGTTTATCAAGACTCGCTTGACACGTTTTTAGCCTTCTCCCTTCATTGTGGTATCTCAAATGGCAAATTCAAAGGCAAAAATGTAATTTAATATAAGAACTTGATCAGCTAATAGTCCAGAACTCTTTCCTGGGGTGACTTCCACACCAGTATGCCAGAAAAAAAATCTGATTAGTCTCAGGAAAGGATAGACTCCAAAGGTCTGAGGCCTGTTACCTCACTGTCACACTCATGTGCAACTCCTCCAAGGTCTCCCCTTCCTTAGCAGTGGTTTGGAAAGTTCAGGTCTGGGCTCAAGGTGTTTGTCCCTTGGATGGTTGGGTTCCTCTTCTCCTTCCCTGGGTGTGAGATCACCAAGGGGGGGGAAGCTCAAAGCACTGTTCCCCCTTTAGTCCCCCCAGTGCTGTGTGGATATGAGCTTTCCCCATTTTAGATTGGAAAATCCACAGCTTTGACATTGGACCATGCAAAATGGCAACCTTGTGCTGGTGCTCAGATCATTCCCAGGAGTGCCAAGAGTATCTCCCCACACTCCCCTGCAGAGGGGTGAAGAATATTCTGATTAAATAAAGCCTCAGTGGCCTCGCAGCTCAACCTTCGCACACTTGAAGAGCCAAAATGGAGCTGTCTTGGTGAGTTCCTTGAGCGCTCTGTGTTCCCAAACCTGCCTGCAGCAGAACCTGGCTCGTGGCCTTTGCTGTTTCATGCTTGTGTCCATAAAACTGCTGGGTTGTCCGGACAGGAACCCAGGAAACTGTTGGCATTTTTGGGGATGGAGTGGCCAGACGCAGCCAGGATGGGAAATGCAGGATTGAGCAATTTTTGTGAATACTTGAGAGCATTCTCATCTGAGTTTGGGCTACCTCACGGCTGAGGCTCTGCTTACACCACAGGCGCCCAGGAACTCCCCCTTCAGGGTCATTAAAAATGAATTTATCCACTACCAGGAATGAACCAAATGGTTGCAAAATTCCTATCCCAATTTCAGATCTTTTTGACAAAAATCATGGAACCATCCAGTGCAAACAGAGAACCTCAGAGAAAGGATGGGGCCAAGCCCCAGGGAAGGTTGGTACTTGTGCCAAGCTGACAGACAGGTCTAACCTGTTAAAAGCACCTAAAGGCTTTACAGCTGTCTCTGATTCACCAATCTTACAACTGGGAAGGGGTTTTTCTCCCAGTATCACCTGGAGGAGCTGCCTCTTCCAATTCTGGAAGTCTTTCCTCTGACTTAAGTGTGTGACAAAGACAGTGAGGAATTAGCACCTGAGTTAGAGAGTAAAATGCTTTAAAGGTGTGTGATACACACGGGAAAGGGAACTGTTCAAAACAAGATAAGCTCTCAGCTCTTATTTGAATGGAAAATCCTCTGTTGCACTAGAGAGGAAGGAAAGCTTCAGCACAGTTAAATACAAGGGCAGGTGCCCAGTGAGTCTGAGCTTTGCTTGCTGTCAGTGTAACAGCTGCTTCCAACAGCAAGAGATGGGCTGTGTCTTCCATCTCTGCGTATTTGCTTTACCTCACTACATGTTAAAAGGTCAGGTTTGCTTTTTTTGTTTGCCATCGCGTTGATCTGGCAGTCCTTTCATAAATGCAACAACCTTAATAATTCATAAGCGCAGAGATGTCAGTGCCACAGCCAGGTAAGACCTAATCCAGGGCAGTGTCCTCGCAGATCACAGAGGATGGAGCTGTGCAGTGACTGTGCCAAGCTGTGGCTCCTTGCTGGAGCCTTGTCTGAATTTCAGGGTCAATGTGGCTGTGAACACGAGAGACAAAATATTGAGCAGCGGGAACTTTCCCCTTGATAGAACTGGGAAAACGCACTTTCGATGCTTAATTGGGATCAAACAAGGCAGAAATTATATCGGAAAAAAATATTGATGGCTTATTTAAAAATAGGAAGAGTGTGCCTCTTGTAGGAGCATGTTTGGGCTGTCAGGCATGGCAGAAATCAATGCTGCAATAGGACAGACTGATGGTGTTTAGAGCAGCTGCTGGCACCCAGAGCTTCATGTGGAACGTGAGCACAGATCTGAGCGTCAGCTGTACCTGGAGTTTCATCTGAAATGTCTGGCATTTTTGAGAAGCTTGAGCTCCTTGTCAGCCAGGATGTTACAGTAGCTGGGATTTGCTCCCTGTCTGGCGCTGTATTATCCTTGGAGAAGCTGCTGTGGCACAGAGAGCGTGTGCTGGAAATCCACCTGGAAAGTAAGGAGCTGCCTGGAGCTGCCCATTCAAGAGTTTTGGACCTGTCTCCTACAGCCCAATCCTGTGACCAAACCCTGCAAAATCAGAAATTCCAGAGGTCTGTGGCTCTCCTTCACTCTCTTTACAGGAAGGCCTGTGTGCTCTTCAGCTGGAAGAGCCTCATCCCAACACACTGAAAGAAATAATGAAAGAAATACAATAGTGCTGCAGGAGCAAACTGATAGGGCTTCTCATTTCTCCTGTTCTGTCACCTCTGTGCAGGTGTAACTATAAAGGAATCTGGAATAGCAATAGGACCAATGTAAATTCTGGGTTTTAGCCCCTCCACATAACAGGGAGAATATAATTTCCAAGTGCCAGGGCTGATTAGCACACTTTGACTGCAAATGTGGAGCAGCTGTTGTATAAGCCAGGTTGTGTGTACCTCGTGTCTATTTGCATACAGATTTGACAATGTAATTGTGTACTGACAGAAAGCTCATGGAAAGAGAAAGATGTGAGTAAATCTGATCCTTGGTATTTCAAACAAAACTTAAAATCTCCCATTTTGCAGCAGAGGTTGGGTTTTTTCATTCACAGAGCATACTTGGCCAAGAAGCCTTGGAGCTGAATTTATTCCCTCTCTTATAATGTAGAGGCCGGCTAAACTGAGTGAGTCATGGTCAGATCACCTGTACTTCAGCATTTAACAACATGCTTTGCAAAATAAAAAATAATCTGCAAGTGAGGAAATCATGAAGAAAACAAATGCAGCCACATCCCCTGGACGCGATGCCCGTTTTCATTGCGACTGCAGGGGATCAGGACTCGGGGCAGTCATGAACATGCTTGAAAAATTTCCTCTCCTTGTCTGCCCTACTTTTCTGTTTCATCACCATTTAAAAGCCTCGGCATCAGGCTGATTTTGGAGGCACTTAGCAGCCAAGGATTGGTGTTTGATAGGAAAATATGCTGTGGGGAGGAAATGCCAAGTTGTTCTCTTGAAATTCTGTCTTAAGAGTTTCTGTTGGAATCTTGATATGAGTCTGAAATGAAGGGAAAAGAAAATGGGTTACAGGACAAAGGTGCCGAAGTGAATCAGCAGAATCTCTAGAAGCAGAGAGAGTATTGGAAATGGTTTACTTTTGTTGTGTTTCCCATTCATATTAAGTATCATTCTCATCATGGTAGAGATGTCAAATCAATGATAGGCAGGAGATCAGATAATAAGAGCAGACTAGGAGTTAAGTGTTAATTAAAACAGCATTTGGAATAATCAGGAAATTCTTTCATATCTGCTGCATGTGAACCTTCCTTTAAGACCCATTATGGTTTGATTTACACGACTATTGGCAATCATATATAGTGGATATTTCACTGTGATAAGGTGCCTGAAATTTGACCAATCTTTGTGCTATCAACACTCTGAACTCATACATGTGACATGAACATCTGTGTGCTGAAAATTAAGGCTTAGGACTTGGAAATGAATGTTTTATACTACAATCCCCGTGGGTCCCTTCCAACTTGGAATATTCTGTGAGTCTGTGACTCCCTGTCTGCTGCAAACCTGCAAATGGAACAACCGACATCCCAAAAGCTGCATTTTGTTTCCTTGGTGTGATTTAGCAGGTTCTAGAAACAGGTGCTAGTCTTTTAGGGAAAAGAAACCACATGAATATTTACAGGGTTGCTGGGGGTGGAGGTGGAAATCTAATTGGTTGTGGAGGAGAATTTGATCCCAAATGGAAGAGATTTTGAAGTTTGTGTGCGCACAAACATACACACAAGTCTGTGTATGTACAAATGTGTAGAGCTGGAGCTATAAAGAATTTGGAGTGGTGTGTGTGTATAGATCCTATAGGTGTGTTTGTGTGCATTTGTGCACCAATTCCTGCAGGATAAAACCTATGTATCATCTGAATATTTAACAGAAAGGCTTGTGCAGTTCTGCATCCTTTGATCTGAGAGCTGCTGCCAGGAGTTGGGAGTTGTTTTGGAAGCTTTGTGAGCTGTGCATATCGAGCGATGGGAACTCAGGCTTATTTTTGTATCATCAAAATGTTTAAGCCCTCAAGTTCTGTTAAGCTGGTGTTTTGTTTTGCTCTCCCCAAACGAAATCCCCCTTGAAAAAGCTAATTTAGCAACTGAAGTGGATCATTGTGCAGAGCATTAGGGCTGTCAGTGGTTAATAGCAAACGGTGATGTTGGAATTCAGGCACCACTCTCCCTTATGATTTGGTTTATTTTACAGCACCTGCAGAAGTTCCTCTCACTCCACGCACAGCCCTGGTGAAGGCAGGAATTGTCATCATCCACCAGTGACTCTTCAGTGACAGGTAGGTGCTGGCTGCAGCCTCCCAGCCAAGTGGTTTCTGGGGAGGATAATCCCCCAGTCTACTCTGGGCTTCCAGTTTAGATCCAAACCCAAATTACAGCCACTAGAAAGTGTTTTCTACGGCTGAACTTCAGTTTTATAGCTACTGCTGTGGTTTAACAGCAAGTTGGGAGCTAGAATATAAATATTGACTTTTCCTTCCTGCAACACGTGCACTTTGATAGAGTAATTTATGTTTGTGGGATAAGAGTTTGACATACTCTTTTAAAAAGGAGTGAACTGGTTGAACAATTCCCTCTCTCCCATGTGGGAAGGCCTCATAGTACCAATCCTGGGTTGAATAGGGTTCTCCAGGGAGCAGCATCCCATCATGGGCATGTCTGGAAGGAGAAGCTTTTCCTAAACAGGAAAAGCCCTCAAACCTTGGGAAAGGTTGGGAAAGAAAGGGAGACATCAGTACTTCATTCTCATTTCACAAGGAGTTTAGCCAGGAAGCAGCCAAGCAAGTACGAACTGCTGGAAGAGTATTTGCTAATCAAAGCATCTCAGATGTGGGGAAAAATATTGCAGGAGCTCACCAACCTTTTTTTACCAAACAACACTCCCCAGTGTTTGTTGGGTGGAGTTTGCAGAATTATATCCTTTGGTGTCCTCTCAGTATTGGGAAGACTGAACTGAAGGCACATGGGATTCTTGGCAAGGAAATTTCCTATAGTATTTACAAACCCATCTCATTTTTGAGCATTTCTGTTTGTGTGATTTCTGGAAAAGTGTTGGTGATACCCCAAACATGGCACTGGCTCTTTACCTGCAGAATAGCAACATCCCACAAAATGAGATAAGCCCAGAGAAACAATCTTCATAATTGCACATTGATTTATCTGGAGTGGGTGAAGAGTTGAGACTGGAGGGTTTAGTAAATATTAGAAACTCTAAACGGCAGGAACTGTGGCACAAATTGGGTGCACTGTGCCTGAGTGACAGAAATCAGGGGAGTGAATCCAAGTGGGTTTTCTCTTTTTAAAAGGAGTCATTCACTGGTGGTGCTGGTGAATTTATAACTACCAAGCATAGATCATTAAAAAATTAAGCCAATCATATTTTAAATGGGTTCTAACATCCAGAACTTTGGTTACTTTCTGATTCTCTCAGTTTTAAAATGACAACATGGTGCTTCCAACATATCTGGGATTACCTCAGTCTTGTTTGAGCTGGTGAAACTCTGGAGGAGAGGGTTGACCTCATTTTTCTCCTGCTTTGGGTTCTGATGCAGGGAATGTTTATTATCAAAGGAAAAGAAAACACATTTGTTTAGCAAACTGTGACAGAGAACAGACTCCATTTCCCTGATCTCTGAACTACAAATTTGAGCAGGACAAACATGTCCCCTCTCATCGCCTCTGCCCAGGGATGAGTGACAGTGAGGCAAATGTGAGGGGACTGAAGGCAAATGCAACTGATCCCAAGGATCAGCCGCCTGTTGTCTCTGCAGCACTTTGGAAATTCACGGCTCTACATTTATTTCTTTTCATAAATTGCAAATTGTGAACCCGCCTCAACCCAACACAGTCCTGAAAACACTCCTGTGGGTTTTTCCTTAGAAAGCCGTGTGTGTAATTTAGAGTTGAGGCTGTTTTCCACTCCCTCTCCTGTCTCAAGAATGCCTGTTAAAGTGCTCAAGGTCCTCGGCTGTAACATTTTTCTCCTCTTCCTGTGATGGGGTTTGAGTTGTCACCCCTGGGTCAGTGCAGCCTTCCCTCTTTGCAGCTCCTTATCCTGGGGGCAGAATCCAGCATCTCCTCGTTGCATTCCATTATGGGCTGTTGCACTCGGAGCCCACTTTGGAAGGGGTGGCTCTGGTTTCTCCAATGGATGTCGATTTTCATTCCATTGCAAAAGCTCGCAGCCAAATTTGACAGCATTTCAGTGCAGGCGGAGTTGGGTGTGCAAAGTGCAAGGGGAACTGCAGTCGTGGTGGAGGAGGCTCTGTGCAAACAGTTTGGCTATTCAGGGCCATAATTACCCAGACTGCATTCCCAGAAATAGCTGCTATACACAAATCAGCCCAAATGCTTTCTACATGGCTGCTCCTTGTCCTCCTAACCTGGTTCATTATGGAGCCACAAGGAAAAACATCTTGAGTGACATCCAGGGATGCAGCTCTCCTTGCTGAGAAACCGTGCAGGAAACCACAGTCTTAATTACATCTTCTAAAAGTACACTAAAACACTCATAAAAAATTAAGACTATTTTCAAACTTATACCACAATATCACTTGGAAAGCTCCAGATAAAGAATATAATTCAAATACAATTTCTATTATAGGGTACTTTAAAAGACACATTTATTTAAATGGCTTGTCTGGCTCCTTTTCATAAAGCAGGTCACCCCCAAAAAGGATTATTTTATGTCTCCTGGACATGTATGGAGCTAGTGCTTCACACAAGGGTTTTAATGGCAAAAAGATGAAAATTCTTCAAGGCTTTGGGATATCAAGTGTTTGTATGACTAGCTGTGTCAGTACTGGGAGCTGGGGGAAGAAGGGCTGGAAATGAAATTGAGGGAAAAATAAAAGAAATAAAGAAAACATTAAAAGATGCAAAATGGGAAAAACAAAAAAAAAAACCCCATGCTCAAAACAGGAGGGAGAGACCCTTCCTGGCTGAGACATTCATCAGTTCAATCAGAGGGTGCAGTGCCTGCAACCTGTGAGTGCACTTTGAATATTTCTATTTTTTAATGTTTATTTTCTGGGGACCTTACTCTGATGTGGCAGCTGTGAGTTCTCCTCAGCTGATGTCCATGACCTGATCCCAACAGCCAGGTTTATCATCAGAGCGAGAAGTGTTAAAACCTTCAGAGAAGGACTAAATGATCCATTATGTTTTGGCAACTGCAGCCTCATTTCCTACCTGCTGCTCGTTCTGTGGTTGCTCTGAAGCAATTATTTCAGATAATGTGGGAAACAGGCCATTGATGAAAGTCCATCAAGAAATCATTATCCCACTAGAAGCAATGTACTGGTTGTTAAAAAGAACTGGAGGGTGTGGATGCAGAAATACTTTTCTCACTTTTTTTGCTTCTTTTTTGAGGGGGATGCAGGGGCAAGAAGGGCTGGAGGGCTGTCACCACATTGTCCAAGGCATGGCAGGTGAGGGTGCAGTGCCACACACGCCCCCTTTGCGCTGCCTTGGATTGTGGCAGCGCAGCCAAGAGCCTGAAGTGCTGACAGTGGAGCAGCAGCAGCTTGGGCTCTTACAGATGAGAGACAGATTTGTTATCTGTCTGTCTGTCTGTAACATCTCTTATCTACCATCTCATCTATTTATAAATCACACCCCACTGCCTTGTGCATGGCAGGAATTTGTTGTTCCTGCAACATCCTGGGGAAAAAATCCTGACCTGGCTCTGAAAAGCAGCTCTAGGAAATCTGTCCAGCCTGAATTGCTAAGAAGGAAGGCAAAGCCAGGCAGGATTTGACTGGGACAGCTGGATTATCATCTAAATGATAAAGTAATGAAGGAACTTGTGCTGTGAGATCTCTCTTGCTGAACAATTTTATTTAATGCTTTACTGTAGACACCTCATGATTTAGTATCAGTGAGCTGGTAGGCAGAAATAGCTGGCCATGTGTATGGGGTACAGGGGACAGAATGGGGGCACTCCCTGCTCCCTGCCCAGATTCCCGCTCTAATTTTGGATACCATTTTTAAACATTATTTATTTTACATACAAGTTAACAATCAAAACACTCCAGCTATGTTTCTCTTCTATAAATCTGTAACTCTTACTGACTTTTCCCCTCCAGTCCAGTTGATGTCTTTAAGCCAAAGTGTCTCCCCAGTTCTGTGGTGGCTGATGGTGCTGTGGATCCCATTCCGTGTGTGTGGAGTTGACACTAAAATTTGTGGTTATGTGCTGAGGTGAGAGTTCATAAAAAGAAGTGATAGTTAATCTTTTCCTCATCTCTTCAAGAGATGAAGGATAAGCAAAGCAGGAAAAGTTTGATTCAAAACAAAAATAGGCTCTGAAAAAAAGCTTTACATAAAAAATTTCTGGAGCTTAAAGCTCCTTCTCCAAAAATACCCCCCTCCTGCTTTGCCCTAGGCTGGCCTGTGGGGGTGGATCTGGTGGCCCCCTGCTCCCATAGGAGTGCAGGTAGGGAATAATTAGGGTTTTCCCCCACACCTCCACACAGGGGGGTGACTGCACGGGTTTGCCTCCTGAAGGGATCCTCACTAAACCCTGACCAGAATAAATGAGTTCAGGCTTTCCTGTGCCACCAAGGGCTTTAATCAGGACAAAGCGGCACTGCCAGAAACCTTCCTGATGGTAAATAAAGGCAATGCAGCAACTCAGCCTGGTTTTTTTTCCTTTTAAGATGTTCCCCCTCCCTTTTAACAACATTTGTCTTTAATTTGATAAAATAAATGTGTACTGCCTTACCACTTCAGTTTTCTCCAGGAAAGCTTCCTTTTCCTGTGGCTCTGAATAACATGTGCTTGTAAAAACCTCCTTGTTTAAAGGCCATGATTCCTGCTGAAGAAATCCTATGGAAGCTAAGCAATGGGTTTGTGCAGATTGAGATACAGTACTTCCCAAAGAAATAGGCTACAGTTCTAAATAGGGCAGATTTTGGTGCCTTTCTTAAATTAATTTTACTTTTTTTTACTTTTAGAGTGCCAGCCTCTACTGTCTGCAGAAGCAGGTGAGGAACCCAAGAGTGGTGAGGCTGCTGTGACACCACTGGCACATTCAGCACAAGACTTACAGCACTTTCAAGCTGGGAACACAGTCCAGGTCGGGAACAAACATTTTTCCAAAGCTCTTACCAGATGAAGGTGCTGGGACGGGCACCTGAGCACAGACATCCCAGAAATTCCTTTCCAGCCCAACCCAGAACAAAGCCAAGGTGTCAGCACCAGCAATAGTAATAATAACAATAAAAATGGTCTTTTCTAGTGCGCAATCCCTGGGGTGTGGATGGGAGCCTCCCCCTCTTGGTGGTACAGGTTGGCTTTGTGTCAGTTCCTTGAAGCGCTGAATTCAGCTGCTGGGAGGACAAGGAGAGCAGCACAATTCCCCAGGATGCTGTCACCCTGAAGGGTCTCTGGGGTCCTGGGGTGCTCAGGCACCCTCTGGGCACATTCCCAGGCCTGTCCCTGTGTCTGAGGAGTCCTCAGCAGCTGCTCCCTCCCAGCTGGCTGCCCCTGGCCAGGAGGCAAACACAGGGATCGGGCCCTGCACAGTTGCAGCCTGAGCCAAGGGCAGGAATGTCCATCAGTGCTTCAAGTGCTCACTCAGAGGAGCAGAAGGGGAAAACCCTTTTATTTCAACAGCAGTCCAGAAGCAGGAGCTCACACTGCTCCAGCTGTGAGGGAAGCTACACATCCGAGAAAGGTCCCAGTCCAATGCCAAGGATCTGTTTGGGCACAGAAACTGCTCTCTGTGTGCTGGGTCTCACTGTGGGACACCAGCAGTGCTCACACAGCTCAGCACAGGGCCTTCTTTAGTCAGCAGAATTAAGCAAATGCTGAATTAAGGCTTTGCTGTCAGGGCTTCATCTGCCAGTGTCGTTCTATTGCAGGAAGAACATCCCTCATACATCAGTTCTCTCCTAAAGGAAAAATACAATATTATCTCAATTAAACAAAAGTTTTTTTCTGCAGCTCTATCACTCCAACTGGAGCAGGATGACAGGCAGATCAATGTAGGTCCTGTAAGTCAGAACAGGTATTCAGAATTGTTTTAGAGAGAGGAAAAACCTTTTCCTCCCACCAGTGTCCTTTACAATTTATGGCTGGGGAAAAAGCAGAAGGGGGTATGTGTGTGTGTGTGTGTGTGTTGCAGTAAACTATTGCTGATTAGCATCCCTGGGCTCTTCTCTTTGTTTTTTTGGATGAACAATATTGAGTATCTGATCCAAACAGAATCCATCCATAATTGCTCGAGTGCTGCACAAAATGGTGGTGTGTTGATAAATGCCCTTTTTTTTTTCCTTGTTGGCAAGTCAGTGCGCTACAAAGATGGGAGCAGGAAAGAATAAACATATGTACAGTGATTCCAGCAAGCAGGTGGAGAGATAATTCCCAACACAGCTTGTGAGGCCTGGTGCCATTTGAAGGTGTCAGCACAGTAATGGGAGATGGATGGGAGCAATACTTGCTGGGGCTCTTGCCAAAAGCACACAGTGCCTGAATCCACACTATTGGTGTGTGCTGCTCTCTCCTCACGTGAGCTGCATTAGAGAGGAATGTGGACAGGGACAGTGGGGTGCTGTTAGTGAGTCGCACAGGATATTAATTGGGAACTGAGCAAAGGCCTCCATCGCAGCACAAAACTTGTGTCTGTGCATGAAAATCAAATCCTTCTCACTCCATGTGCACTCTGTGTGGTGGTGGTGGTGGCATCACTCCTGCTGCAGCAGGAAAAGGCCCTTTAGCTGCCCCCAGGGGCCACCATCAGGATGGCAGCACGGATCCAAGGGACAGGAGCAGGGAAGTACAGGTGGACACACATGAGCCCCCAAATGGAACATGAATTGGGATCTGCTGCTGGCCAGGAATGGTCCGTTATATCCACTATAAATATATGGATTTGATATATAATGGGTATACAAAGGTAAGAATGGATGGAAGTAAGGGAAGACAGACTTAGGAATGGATGGACAAAAGGAAAGAAGGGAAGAAAGCCAGCTGGAGGGCAAGACAAACAGAAGAATGAATAGGAGAAAAGAATGGGTGGAAAGGAACAGAACAGGACACTAAAGGGCAAAGAGAAGGAAGGACACATGGATGGAAATAAAACTGGTAGAACATAGGGATGGGAAGCATGGGAGAAAGGAGGAAGGAAGAAGGAGTGGAGCACAGAATGAAGAACAGAAGAATGGAAAAGAGAATGGAAGGGGGTAGAAGGAAGAACATGTACAGACAAAGACAGAAGGGAGGAAAATAGATGGAAAGACAGATGGAAAAACAGAAGGAGGGAAGACAAATGGAAGCAGTGGCAGAAAGAAGGCCAGAGAGATGGAAGGGAAGGCAGGATAAAAACTGATGTAAGGACAGAAAGGAGAAGAGCAGAAAGAAGGATGAAAGGACAGAAGCCAAAAGGAAGGCAAACTGGAACCAGCAAACTGAAAGAAGGGAAGATGATCACCCACTGTGCCTTGCAGCTCCTGCCCCACGCCAGTGTGATGCCAGCAAGGGCAATGCTTGTGCCTGATGTGATGCTCTGTGATGACCTGGGAGGGGTTTGTGCTACAGGAGGCAGCAGCAAAGTCATTTGAACTTGATTTGCAAACGCTCTCACAACTTAGCAAAGCCCCAGTGCTAATGGGAAGGTTGTGCAAAGTGTTTCAGCACTGGAGCTGTGAGAGAAGCGTTTCCTCTGGCCCAGAGCTGCACAAAATGGTTTCAGGAGAGAAGAAGCCAGAACAAGCCTTTGCTGTCTGTGCCCCAAGTGTTGTTTCCCCCCAGCAAACGCAGAACCTTGGCACTTGTTACAACACGACACAACCACCCCGAGAGCTGGGGGGCAGAGCAATGAAGGCAACATGGATCCTGGATTCCAAAACTTGCAGTGCTTTTTAAATGTACATTGCAATTCATCCCATGGATTGTCTAGTGAGAGCAAGAATGACCTATTTGCTTCAGCTCTGAGCCTGGCTCTGGAGAGCTGGGTTTAGTTCACAGCTCAGCCACAGGCTAAAATATTGGACATGACGTGTGCCCTCTTTTCCCTTCTCTAACGAGAGATTATTACTTCAGTGCCTCACACTGGTGAGAAAAGACAGAATTCATTAACCTCCCTGTGTTCTCAGCTACTCTGCTCACAAAAGGTCACGTATAAATTACAGTAAAAAAGTAGCTATTTTAGGGGATTACGCTGAGTTAACACACCAGGAAATATTCATATTAAAATGAGCAGCTGGCATTAGAGCTGGTACCAGTACCTTGGAGAAACTGGAGAAATCCCTCACAAGCTCCTTCATTTAACATCTGGTGTTGGTTACATCAAGGATGCACTGGAGTTGTAAATCCTGATCGCAGTTCTCTAGAATCACAATAAATTGTCCTTTTCAGCACACCCAGCTCCTTGAGAGACTTGGCTCCTGTCAACCACCAAGGTAAAGTGATTTTGAGCCCATTTGCCCTTCTGGCCTGAGCTGGCAGTGGGTTCCAGAGGGCATTTTTACAATGGATAATAGTATTTATATACAGACCTATATGTAAATATAGATATAAAATTGTATTTATATGGAAATGTATAAAGCAAACCTGTTCTGCTTTTCCTCTTTTGGGTTAAACAACCCTTGTTCCTTTCCTGATCCCCTACAACCACTACCCCTCTCCTCAGGAAGCTCCCTTTGATCTGTGCTATGTTTAGCTACATTTGGGATTTTTTTTCCAGTAGATGGTTGTCCAATTAAAGCCAATTAAGTCTGTAACCTGACATCATTGTCATTCCTTGTGATTTTGAGGGTCTTGCAATTTTACTTTCTCCCTGAAAGGACCACTCATGGGATTGCAGAGCAATTCCATTTTTATTAAAAAGAAAATCTTTGAAGATATCATGCAAAGATTGAAATGATGGATGGGAAAAGCTAAACAACCCAACACTTTCTCTTTTTTTAAAGCCTTGTGAGCTCTTCAATGCTTCAATCATCACAATGATTTATGACAAGTTAATGCTTGGAAGCAGAGGGACTGATGAAAACATCAGACCAGAGCCCAGTTCTAGGGATTGCTGTATCTGAAACACCAAAGCAAAATACTTTTCTGCTGCTTTTCCAACTGCTTTTGGTCTATTTTTAACCAGTATCTCTTCTGCTGTAACTATTTAAGTAACACAATTTAATGACCATTCAATTTCCCAACGAGAAAAAAAAGGGACTTCAACAAATGTATCCACTGCTCTTCCCAGTGCAACATCCACCTACCAGGGAAAACAATCACCAGCGTTTCAATGGGAAGTGAAAACAGAGTTCGATGGGAAGAACAAAACCATACGTTAAAACAGGTTTGTGCCAGAGTTCCCCACTGCTCTCCCTCAAAAGCATTCCCATCTCAAGAAAGTACCTGCTGCCCACGTGCTTACAAGTGGAAGTCTCAGGGATACTCAGACTGCACAGTAGAAGTTGCCAAGGAAACTGGATTCACTTCTGATTCCACATGTTCACATTTCACGTGTTGATTATTTCAATCTCCTTTTTTTTCTCCTCCCACGTATACCTTAAAATGAGTATTGTCCTTCATGGTCTAATTACCACACTGGCATTGCCATTCGGGACAGGAAATTGGATTTGCTACCTGAATCCAGGCACGAGCCACTCTTTTTCTTAAAGCAAGACATTAAAAAGACCTTCAAAATCTTCAGGAGATTACTTCAAATTGCCTTTTTTCCACAATGATAACTGAAATATCCAATGGCACATCCAGCTGAAGAGCACAAATACAACATTCTGTGGCTGTGCTTGTACTGTAAAACTGAAAGTAGACAATGAAAAAAATAATTATTCCTCTTTGTTGTTTTTTTTATTTCGGAGTGTCACCATATGGGGCACTGGCCACACAATCTCAATGCCTTCAAATTCAGTGGGAGTTATTATTGACCTCAGCAAAGCTGGGATCCCCACTGCACTTTTGGGAGGTCACCAGCGGCCTACTTAAAGTCAGCTGGAGCTGGATGAGCCGCAGAGATGCCTCCAGTCTGCCACATTTTGATCCTAGTCTTGAATTTTCCCCCTACTTTGGTCATAGCTCTGTGCTTTATGCGCAGAGATACTCAAAGCAATGCCCTTCAAACGAGAGCCAAATGAGTGAGCACAGCTGAAGGTGATCATTTTCCCATCACCAGCACTGTCAGAACAGTTTTGCGGATCTCTGGGTTTGTTTCTGCTTCTCCCTTGCTTTTCCAAATGATATGAGGGATGCACCACGTGGCAGAGTGCGAGAGGACATTAAATTAATAGAAAACTAAAAACATGAGCTCCTTTGCCCTCATGAGGAGACCACCTTGCATTTGGTGTAGCTGCACCTGTGAGAGTCTTACCTGACTGAGCCTTGCAGCAGGTTCTTCCCAAGCCATGGGATGCAGGATGGATCATGGCCTCTGCATGGATTATCCCGTGCCTGGGGCTGCTCTTAACAAAGAACAATTAAACAGAGCCTGGCAGAACAGCAAGGGTGACACACTCTTCCTTCAGAGAAAAAGGAGTGTCCGTAATCAGCTCCAAAACACAAGAGAGGCTCAGGACTATTCCCAGGTGCTCCTACCTTTCCCTTGGAGCCTGTGTTAAGGAATAGCACCAGGTGTGTGCAGGTCATTTGGCTGCTGTAATGGAGCTGGCAGCTGGAGAGCTCCACAAGGACTGCAAAAGGGAATTCTGGAACAATAAGGCACAGTTGACTCAACTGATAGTTTTGTGGAACGGAGCTATTTGAGTGGATTTTAAGTGGTTTAAAAATTGGGTATTAGCAGGGGATCATTACACAGTTCTCAGTTCCATTAACCAGCTGCAGAGCTGACAGGTTCAGTGCAGAGATTCCATTTTTCTCCCACTGCTGTTTAAATCCAACTAAAACCATTGGAGCCAACTAGTTCCAACTGGCACAAGTAGCCTTTTTCAACAAATTTTTGTAAAAAAAAAAAAAAAAAAAAAAAATAGCTACTTACATCAAATTTCTTACTTCCACATCTGCTGATAACCCTCTGAAGAGACTCAGTGGCATGGGAAGAAAAACAAGGAGTGGCATGGTTCACAGAGAGGATCCAAACACTGGTTTTCCAGAGGACTCCTGTAAGATCTCATGTCAAATTGCAGAGGTGTGGAGAGAGGTGTGAGGAGCTGTGGCAGAGCCCCAAGGACACCTGGAAGTGTGCAGTGCCTCCCTGATACAGTGGCATGAGACCCTCAGGTATCATGGCTTTGATCTGGCCCCTGGCCCCTTTACACTGGTAGAAAGTACAAATAGAATTAAACCAGAACAACAGTGCCGTGATCAATACTCTGAGGTGTTTCCAAAATTAAATCTTTATTTTGGAGACTCTCCTCCTGAAGTTCCCTGGTTCTCCTAAGGAATTCAGTGAATTTCATCATGCCAAGCAAAAAACCTACATCAAAACTATTATTTCATCTCCTAGGAAAATTAATCAGTGTCCTCCATCAGCTCCTACAAGCTCCGTCTGTCACGTCTCCAGCAGCCCTCCAGGAAACATTGGAAAGCACATCTACACATTTCCTTCAAAAGTCAAACCTAATGGGTGATTGAAAAAAAGGGAAAAAAAGGGAGTTTGCAGACAAAGAACATCTTTGTTTGTTGACAGCAATAAAATGTAACTTGTCACCAGAGCTGATATGTTGTATTAATGGCTCTTCTGTGAAAACACTGGGCTGGGTATTATAAATATTGATGTGAGCACACTGGGTTGGGAAGTGTGTGACAGATGGAAACTTTTTAAGGTGAACATAAAATTGTCTTCAGTGTTTCTCCAACTTGAAACTCAAATATCCCCTTTTAATTGGAAGCCGTTATTACGTTTATCACCAGACACAATGTTTGCTGCTGATGCAGGAGATATCCTTACCTGCTGCTGCTGCCAGCGTCCCTGAGGAACAAAACTGAGGGTAAGATCTCAAATGAGCTGGAGCATTAATGTCTGTGTTGTGCATTTGGGCTTTTTTATTTTTGGTATGTAGATGTCTTGATGCTCCCTGTGACAGCCTGGTTGCCATGGTTACTTGTGAACCAGCCTCTCCCTCAGCCTGAGGAGCCAGACGATGTTTTCTCCTCCACACTGGATGTGTCCATTGGACATTCCCAGGAAGAACAGGTCTCTCAGGAGCTGTGGGACCAAGTCAGCATCCAACACTCATGAGTGTGTTTTCAGGGAAAAGGATGTAAGAACATTCCTGATACTCTGTAGAAACGATATAACCGTATCTCCCCACCTCACCAGCCTTTCCAAGTTGCTCAAAATCTCCTTCTACAGAGTCAATATTGAATTAATTCTTTTGAGGGAAATGAGGTTGCACAGACTCTCTTCAGTGCAGTGAAGTCTCCCCTCAAGCCCATGTGCCGCTTCCCAGCCCATCCAAAGGCTGCTCCCCTTCCCAGGCTGCTGGAATTGGCCCATTGCAGAACATGCTCTGGAGTGGCAGGGAAACAGAGTTTGCTGAACCACATGCATGTGCCAAAAAAAGGAGTCAGCTAAACCCAGGAGAGAGGGAGCTAAAAAAGTAATGAATATCCACAAACGGCACCAGCTGCTGCCTCAAAGGGGCTCAATTAAAAAATCAATAAAATTAGGTTTAGTTAGTCTATAAAGCACTGGGGGATTTTCAGCACCCCATTGTGCAAGGACTGCGCCGAGCCAGAGGGAGGCATTCCTGCTCCTGCAGCCCTGCGTGGGCATGAACCTCCTTGGGAAACTCCCACAAACAAAAAAAGAAAACCACATGGAAAACACCAACCTACCTCAAACATTTTTACTGCTGTCAGAGAATTGAATGAAGAAACAACTTTCTACTCACTTTTTAGGTGGGAACCATGGCCCAGGGAGTTGTCAGGACTCACCTCTCCCTGAGAGCACCACATCCTGCTCAGCACAATCGGGAACGCTCCAGATGGAGCGGGAACAGCGAGGTCCAGCACTGCTGGTCCAGAACACCCCAACAGGAATTGCATGAGTTCTGCCATTCCTGAAAAACAAAGAAAAGAGAAGCCAATTAACCCAAGGAAGTGAATGCGAGGCTTAAATGCACAGGAAATTGTAGCAAAGCAATGAGCAGCTTTGCCCTGCCCCACCCCACAAGCAATTTGAGACCATGATTACTGCTTTTAATAAGCTTTAGCTTGTAACTTAGCAAAGGTTGCACACACTGCTTTGAAAAGGTAAAAAGCACCATGAGAGAAGAGTCAGGTGCCATTTCACAGCTCACAAACAGAACACTGAAAAATCCAGTGATTTGGCCAAGTTTGTAGAGGAATTTGTAACAGAGCTGGAGACTGAGACTGCAGCACCCGATTGTTCTGCTGATATTTGAGCTGCAGGAGCAAAGGAGGTGACTTGGAGAAGAACACAAATAGCAGATCTGCACTGGAACAAGCACACAGGAAAAATAAATGGCAAAATGGCTTTTAAAAGTATTTACAACTCATAAAGAAGAACAACATATTTCAGGTGCTGATGGGCATCAGATTTATATGGAAGAATTTCTGCTCAAGAATTTCTGAACAATCTGTACTGTGGAGCTCAGGTGGCAGAAATAGGAGGTCAGGCTGACCAGGGCTGGTGTGCAGGGATTCAGAACCCAAACAAAAGCGAGAATGCAGAACCTGAGCCAGAAATACTTGACATCCAGAGAAAGATTGTGTATAAAAGGTTTTCTACTTTAGGATGGAGGAATGTGAGAAGTTAAATAGTGCCTGCTCCTTGCCATGCTTTAGCTACAATAACTCCCATCATTCACACTTCACATTGCACAGAATTTTCATGGTACGGCAGAGACACAGACAAATGAACACTCTGACATCACACAGGAATTCAGAGACTGGGACCAACACTGGAAACCATGGAGACCATTCCTAGTCAGCAACAAAACCCACTGCAAACTGGTGTCAAGGAGGTTTTAAGGAGTTGGTGTCATAATTTCACTGAGCTCTAGAACAGCATCTTTCTCTGAAGAAAATATATTTGGAATATTGAGAAGCAAAAATCCAACCCCAGGATAGAAAGGGAAAATCCAGTTATTTCATCTTCTCTGTGGGTATTACAAAATGTTTTTTGGCTAGATTGGGTGAATTTGTCTAAGAATCTGCTATAAGACATCACAGAAACCCCCAGCATTTACAGAACAGCAGCTATAAAGAACAAGGCACCCCAGGCCCAGAAAAACATGAGTTTTCTGAAGTTAATCTTCAAGCACCACTATTGAAATACAAATTCAGGTCTTAACATCCAAACCCTGTTCTCCAAGTGCTGGTGTAGTATGAGAACAGGAGCCCTGAATTTTTAATTGGCACATACTTTAAAGAAGAATTTGACTGCAAAGATATAACAGAGAAGCAGAGGGGAAGATGCCAGAAACAAACTCCTTGACCTACTTCCATACCAGAGATCACAGATCCAGAACAGTATTTAAAAACCACAGGAATATTCCAACAATATTACTCCTACCTGCAACTATCCTCAATCCACTGAGCTGCTGTAAGGCCCCAAAAATCTCACTTGAGGCTTTTAAAAGAACTTACAAAGGTTCCTGCACTCTGAGTTAGACGCATGGGGGAAATACTGGCAAGATACCCTCAAGAGGTCAAAACAACACAAAAGACTTTACTGGCAACTTCAGGAAACAAGAGAACTTTGGCTAAAGGTTTAGTGCAGCATTCAGGCAACATAAAACACTTCTCAAAGCATTAACTTGGCAAACGAAGCCCATTTTAAATTACACAAAAATTCCAAGAAGAGAGAATTAGAAGAAGGAGAGAAAGAGAAAATACATAGCAAATCACACATACAGCTACCAGCTCCTGGGTTCCAGCAGTGTTTGGCTGATAGGAATTGCAAGAGGTAATAGGGCCAACACAGGTGCCCTAAATACCCCTTGGCTTTCCCAGGCCCTTCCCCCAGGTGGGACTCCCTGTCCTTTGGCCTCTCAGGAGCTGGGCTGGGGCTCCAGGGGCATCTGTGGGCACTTCCAGGCTGGGATCCAGGCTCTGGGGATGGGGTGTGGAGAAGAACGAGGCCTGGCCTGCCCCCCCAAATGTCTCGGGACATCCATCCTTCCAGTCCCTCACAGCTGGGTGCCTAAATCCTGGCAGTGTTGGATTGCACATTTCTCCAGGACTCACACAAAGAATTCAGCACATTTTATTCAGCCAAAACCACACCACACACCTGCTGCAGGTTTGAGAACTGACCTCAGAGGTGAATAAGTTCCATAGCCAGGACATTCCTTGTGCGGCCCCACGAACCCACCAACACTTTTAGCCAGCAGCACTAAGAACCAGAAGCAAATCTCGATTTCATGGATTTCCTCTGCCTTGCAGGTTGAAAGAGCACCTGGAGCTCGAGTGACCTTTACAAAACAACTCCAGGATTTTCTCACTCGGTTTGTCAGACACAGAGTTCAGTCACATTCAAGGGGCAAGGACCCACTGCACTGAGTGGAGAAATCAAACTGCAGTTTCAGAGTGGGAACCATCAACTGACCTCACCGAAGTACGTACAGCCCAAATCTTTGCTTTCCCAAGGCTTAACGATCTGGGGGTTGGACAATTCCTGGAAATCTTTGTTAGGAGACAGGAGTCTCTGTCCAGCAAGGCCCTCTGCCCTGCCCTGCCTGAAACTCTCCCACAATTCTTCCAGCCATCATTTCCCTTGCTCTTCCTGCTCTTTTCCACCCCTGCTTCCCAGCACTTTCCTGTGCACATGAGTTCAAACCAAATGGGCTAAAGAGGAAGCCAAATCCTGTGGTCTGAGTGGTTGCTCCAACCACCGCTCACTGGAGAAAGCTGGGTCCCCACCAACCTCCTACAGTTAAAAAATTATCCCTGGAACAATGCTACAAGTGTATAAAACATGAGGCAGAGTCCTGCGATCCTGAGGAAGCAGCAGAGGTGAGCAAACCCTGTGGAGGAGAGCTCAGCTCATTCCTTGCTCAGCCTCCTCAGCCTCAACATTTACGGCTCCAGGCTCAGCCCCTCGTGACCATCACCCTGCAAACTTCCTGCTCAGCTCTGATTTATGGGCTGAGTAAATCCAAGCAAAACGGAGCAGTAAAAGAAATTTGTGGGCTAATTTACTGCTTCAGTTTAGGTTAAGGTTTTTAATAGTTATTTGCCTTTATATTTTAGATAAAGATTTGTGAGGAGCCAATTACCCAAGGCAGCACAAGTAGCTGTGACAGCTGAATTCAATGCATGAGCTACTCTTAGAAAGCACTGCCTGATTTTCTGATAGAAAATGCTACAGTTAAATAGAGAGGCCAGAGCCTGTAGCTCAAAATGGGCAAAAAATGATGAAGATAATTCGCATGGAACGTGGCTTTTGAGGATAAAAGCTTCCCAACAGAAGAGAGGGAGATCATTACCGTATATTTATATAAAGCCAGGGCTAGGTTTTTTGTGGGCTCCATTGAAGCTGTGCCAATTTACATCACCTCTAAAGAGTTCATTAAAGCTCCGTCTCACCAGCGCATTGCTCCAGGATTTGAACGTTTGTTCATCTGAAAGATTCATTATTCCCCTAATCCAACTCGGTACCCTTTCTAAGGCTGGCTGTGAAATGTTGATGGTTCCTGCACTTTCCCCCTGCATTTAAACACCCTGCTGTATTCCCTGCAGAGTCTAGCAAGTTACAAGGGTCTGTTTCGCTGGAATGGGTGAGACCCAAACTGGAGCTTTTTAACCCAGCTGTGCTTTGGGTTCTGGGCTCTGCTGCCCCTCAGAGCAAAGCGCCTTTTAGCGCTGCCACGTTGGGTTGTTTGTGCTGAACTCAGTGAAGTCAGATGAATAATTTACACTGAGTTTTGATTGATTTTGTGTCTTTTTCAGTTTGCCAGGGAGCAAGGAACCAATTGCAATTCCTCATTAAAAATCACTTCTGCTTAATTCCTGCAACTCCACTTGTGGACGCTGAATCTCAACTGTCAGCCTTGGTAAGCACAACTCTGCATTTTCCTTGTGCTGGTGCTTCAGCAGTTATGAACTAGGAAGAAATTGTTTAAATAATGTACAACACTCAAACATCTGTTGCTTTCAGGCCACTGATGCAATAGGGTTTAGAACTGCAATGTAAGAGCCCTCCCAAAGTAACTGGAAAAGGGACAAGAGCCCTAAAAAAGGGAGATGATTTCCTCATTTTTAGTCTTCAACTTTCTGCAGCCCCTCACTGAGCAGTGCCCAACACTCTCCCAGTGCTGCCACAGTGGATCCTGTCAGCCTGCGGGAAAAAAAAGCTGTAAAATGATTTACACTGAAAGCAACAGGCCTTTTCCACATTGGCATATGTTAGCATTCAGCATCCAGGACTCGTGGCTGCCAGCACATCCCAGCAGTGACACTGAAATCAGCCCCAATTATTTTGCATATTCTTGGGTAACAATGCCCGTGTGCTGAGCAGGCAGTCACGGACTGTCGGGAACAGTCTGGCACCTCCATCCACACCTCCCGCTCCGAGCTCCGCAGCACAAGTGCCTTTCTGGAGGATTTTTTAGTAGCGCAGTCACGGATCAGGATGTTACAGATCCACACCCACAGTCTGGGTTTTCATCCACACTCGAAAGGAATTTCATTACCTTTGATTTTGCATAGGGGCTAAATCCAGAAATAACAGTGCACCAAAGTTTGGGAGATTTGGGACAGGGTAAGGCACTTCAAATTAAGCCTACGTTTACAAAGCACAAGGAACAGAAAACTACCACAGTAATCCTCTCTAGGCTTAAACTCCCCTACTCCTTCCAAGAGATTAAAAACATATGCCAGATCCAAGTAATTAGAGGTTGAGCATTCCTTGTCCTACTTTGCTCTCCACTTCCAGCAGAGGCAATCCCACACCAGTCGGATGAGATGTTGTGCCACACTCCTGTCCCTCCCTGATCTCAGTGAGTCCTGCAGGAATCCTGCACCTCTGGACATTTTGAAATACGGATTTACATTTTGTGGCTTTGGGAGGAAACCTCCTCCCACACACTTGGAATTCACTGTTAAAAGTTCAAGCTGAGGCATTTTTGTCACTGTCAGTGAACAGTGAAACGCTTCTGATACCCTGCCATAGAGATTAATTCATTAATGACCAAGTGGATTCCTCTGGAGGTGTCAGGCACTTTCAAGGATTTATAACAAATTATACCCAGCACTGCCCAATCTCAGAAGTCAAGAAGTTGTGCTACTGGTAAGGTAAAAAGCTCTTGAATCCCACCTGGGGCAAGTTCTGCTGGGCTGAAGAGAGCAAAAAGAAAAAAATAATCCTGCTTTTCAAACGACAAAGATTTTGATAAATATCCACCAGAGAGCTTTCACGCTTTCATATGGCTTAGGACTTTTGTTTGGTTTTTCTGTCATTATCTACAATATATTTTTTAGGCAAAGGCTGTTCATTTTGAAAAGTGAAATGCAATACTGAAGAGTTAGAAACTTCTCATGGTGCCATCCCCATTAGCTCAGGATCTGAGTACAGAGCATTTGCCATAAATAATGCACAACTTAATCCCTCTGCATTTTTTTTAAGAAAACCCCAACATGCTACAAAATAACAAGAGGGAAGAGAAACACATTTCTGTAAATACATCCAACTCCTATAAACTACCTAATCAATAACTTTTGTGATACACTGAGCTGAACAAGTGATGGTTAGTGAATAATTTAATGACTTTTGGCAGTTTCTACTCCAGAACTGACCGTGAACAGCTTAGATTTTCTCCAGCACATTTTCTCCTACAAATTTTCTCCTAAATAATTTGTATGAACAATTATTGCTCTTCAGAGCATTTGTGAGCACTTCCCTGTGCCTGTGATTGAATTTGAGCTCTTTCAGACAGTTTTAATTGGGTGCATCAATCAAACAGCATAATTTCCTTTTCTTGACATAACCCTACCAGCCAAGTCTCTTTTCCTTCACTTTGTAATCCATTGGCTAATCCAGAATGATGGTTCCTGATCTCCATGATTTGGGAGAGCATTTAGGGAGGTGTCGCTCTCCTAACTGGTTAATTGCTTTCCTGAACAGAGGTAGGGGTAGTATCAGCTTTAATGAATCTCCAAATTAGCATTTTTAGGTCATCAAGAAGTGTAAAATAAAAAAAAGCTGCTGCCCCCAGCTTTTGTTCAGTCCAGTTAAAGCCCAGACTGGTGCCAAGTGGCACTGCTGATGCCTGTCCACGTGGGGGAAGCTGCTGCTGTGCAGGCACAGCCCTGGCTCTGCCATCCCTCAGAGCACCTACAGGAACCACTTTGCCATGACCCCTCCAGTTCAGAATGTGAATTTTGGGAGGCTGAAAGATAGCACGGAACCCAGCTGTTAGCAACACAAGTAATAGGAGATGTAAAAACATTTGGCTCCTAAGAATGGAAATTCAGTTCGTAAAGACAGTCAAGGAAGGTCCTGCAGGAAAGGAAAGAACAAATCTTACATCACACATAAACCCTGAAATTCTCTCAGGATGAATATTCAGAAAATGTGGCATTGAACATCTGAAAGTGAGAATGGATTTGTAATAATGGCTTTTTAGAGGAGGATGAATATTTGATTACATTGTCAATGTGTATTTCCAAAAAATATGCTACACTCTGAGTGATGAATTTGAGCTACAGTTATTTCTAGAAGTGGGCAGATTTTGTAGTAACTCTGATCTTCCTTCCCCCAGAGTTACCATTAATTCATCAAGACTATTTGGAATACATAGCAAATGATGGTAGCTGGAAAAGATATAAAGTTTTTGTTTGACTTCAGAAATTTTGTGCTCTTTAATTCAATAACTTTGTAAGACAACACTGAACGCATGAAATTAGGACCTGAGCTAAACAGTAAGGGGATACTGAGTTTTCTCCTTTCATGTAGCAATTCTGTTAAAGTCAGCAATGATGGAAAACTCTTCCAAGTGGTGCTTAAGAGTGGAGGGCAGAGAGCAATGAGGCAGCAAATGGATACCACATCAATATTGAGTCTTTGTTGGCAGCCTGAGCCATGGCACGGCCCTTGAGCCTGAACTAAGACAGTAGAGATAAACATTTATATATACATTTATATGTAGAAATACGAATATTTGGACACAGTGTCCTTCCTGCTCCCATTCCCACCCATTCAGTCGTTCTGATCTGCCACGTGCTCGTTACTGGTCCCAGTGCTGTGTGAAGCTGCAGATCAGCTGAAGTTTCCTTCAGTAAACCTGCATTGGTGGAGGAGCAAAAATTGACAGCCTGACTTTACAATTGTAACGAACTCCTGTTTTGTGCCACAGGGCCGTCATTTCCATTTTCCGGCAGGATTATGTTATGCCATTTATGGCTTTTCTTCACTAATTTGTTGACTCAAGTTGCCTTTGGACCCTGTTCACAATTTCTGGCTGAAACTTTCAGATTTCATGTTTTCAAACTTAATACTTTTCACTGAAAAATGCTCCTGTCTTTAAATACAAACTTTCCCCAGATTTATGCATTTTTTGGATGAACTCTTGCAGGAGTCAAACCTTACACTCAAGTGTTTTGTTTAGGAAAAGAAATTCCTGTTTCTGTCCTAAGGAATGAAAACCGAATGGGTCAATTACTCATTTCAAAGCAGCTCTTCCTTCTAAAGCTTGGAAACGCCATTTCAGTGGAGGAGAGGAAAAGAATGGAATATATTTATTGAACTAAGGCAACTGGAAGAAATTAGGCTCACAGGGAGGGGTTTTGTTTGTTTGTTTTGTGCCCGTTTCAGAGCAGACACCATTTTTCAATAAGCTTTGCTGTTCTCACACCAGATGGCTTTATTTTCCCAATACTTTATTTGCCTCACATATATTTTCACTGCAAGTATCTTGCACATGGAAAGAGAATGGGAATGCTTTTTATTAATATGCCAGATATTTAACTATACACTAACTCATCCTGGCATCTGAGCCAGATTTGGGGCACCAGATGATTCCATGTGTATATTCCCAGTACAGCATGGAATAGCAGGGAGAGCTGGATTATCCCTAGTCAGTAATTACAGGAGCTACAAAAAGAGCTCTTTGCCAGAGAAATGCTTTCAAGGGTTCAAGTAATAAATTAAAAAAGGGTATCAGCATCTTGTTGGATTCCTGGAGCAACTCCCCATTTCACAGGCAGTTGATTTCCATCCTTGCAGGGAGCTGGTGAGTTTGGGGGTTAGACAGAGCAGTGGGGCTTGAATTCAGCACTGCAGAGAAACTGCTCAGCTTCTGCACGGGACACAGGAATGTGCTATTAAAAATACAACATCCACCCAGACGTGTGTTGTGTGGTGCTGTTTTCAGACCTACCTTTGTTCCCAGCCTTTAAGTGGAGAAACCCTTTGGAAACAGCTGCAGCAAAGCAAATGCTTTCAGGGGCTTGCAGGTATTCTTAGTGTTTATAATAAATAAAGTTATGAGAAACCATCACAGGCACATACCTCTCCCCAAGAATAGTTTGTCTGAAATCTATTAAATCCCATTTTGTCTGAAAGGAGAGAGGCATGCACTGAAACTCATGGTATTCACCTAGGAAAAACCACTCCAAAATGTAGCTTATCAGTCTTAAAACCACTTTGCAGCCTTTATTTTGGTCCTCTCAGCAAATGAAACGCCTAATTACCACTGGAGTACTCTCCTCTCTGGAGCCAGTGCTCATTAAAAAAATCTCCTAAATTCGGATCACTGAAGGCAATCTGAAGCTGGGATGCCACAGTACCCAATGCCCCCGGCACAGCTCTTATCTTTTTTTAATATCCTGAAGGAGCAAAAATAGTTTTCGCAGAATCCAAAATGGGCTTTTATTCACCACTAGAGTCACAAGTACATTTTGCTCTACAACCTGATTTTAAGAGGAGTTTCTCTGCCAGCTTTTTTGTGAGAAAGTTCCTTTCTCTGTCTCCTCCTGTTCCTTCCTTCCCTCTCTGTTGCCCCTCGGAGCTGAGATCCTTGTGTGCACACTCCCCCTCAGCCTGCCTGAAAGATGGCATCTTTTTATTTCAATCACGTTTCTAAAGGCTGTTATGTTTTGGAAATTTATTCTTTGAACCACTGGGGAGGGGAACCCAGGGAATATCTTTGCATTTTTCCCAAGCTATGTTTATTGCATCTGGCCAACTGCTTTACGAGTCGTTTAATATTATCCTCTTGATTACGTCAAAATATTACCTGCTCTCCACTTAAAACTCCTTCTGCATCCTCCTTGCAGGATCCATTCCAGGATACATTTTTACAGCAGAAATAACTACGAGCACAGTGCATTGGAGGACTCAATGATGTTCATAACCACACAAGCACTGTTCTTCCTTTGAGGGTTTTCCACCCAAATGTTTGGAAGGGAAGTTACAGTTCTGTTAATTTCCCATTTTAATTTCTTCGAAATATTTCTATCTAAAAAACAAAACCAAACCAAACAAACAACTAAACCCATTTTGGTAGGATTCAATAGAAGCAGTTAATTTTGTAGACCCCTTTAGCATGGCTTTGGTGAGCCAGGCTTTGTAGCTTGGAGTGGGCCTTGCACTGGGACATGATTTTTGACGCTAGAAAAAAAAATTTTTTCCTAGTTCTTTAATAACATGCTTCCAATATTATAACTTCTTTAGCATTTTAACCATTCAAAAATAATCCTGTTCAATGAAAAAAACCCAAAACAAAGTCTTGTGTAAAAGATATCAGTGAGAGTAACCTACTGATACGTGACTTTCAGAAAAGTTTCAGGGCAGCAACACAATCCCAGGAAAAACTCCCAAACTGCAGAAATCAAGACTGATTTTCCAGAATCTCCACTAGTGGAGGCAACGCTTGCTGTGCCTCAGCTTTCCTTGCCTAGAGGGAAGATCTACCTCCCCAAGCCTCCTGAGGTGCAGGTTTCTCTGGACTCGGGTCTTGGTGCAGTTCTTGGGGTGTCCTGTGCAGGGCTGAGAGCTGGACTCAGGGATCCTGATGGGTCCCTGCCAAGCCAGGACATTCTGTGATTTCCTGAGCAGCTGACTGCTCACTCCCAGTCCAACCAGCCCTGACCTTGGACAGACCCTTTGGGCACTACTTCAGCTCAAACTCAAATAAGACATTACTGGGCACGGGCTTGGCTTCCTCAGCACTGCCACATCATTTCAGTACGGATCTGGGGAACAGGGTGGTTTTGAAGGAGACTCACATCCTGATGCCTCAGCATTTCTAACCCTATTTGCCATAAACAAGAAAGAAACCGACTTTAATGAGAACGCTTAATGCCAAAATTTTTGCAAGTGCTAATGTTTAACTATCTGATTACATTATTAAGAATTTATTTTATTTTGGAGCCGCTGTTTGACGTTCTCAGAAAATACATCAGCCTCATTAAGAGGCTGAGAAAGGCAGAAATGAAGCTTGCAAATGAAATTTAGTTTGTCACCAATACATTAATATAAAAATAAACACTTAAATTGTGCCATCTGCCTGCTTGCTCCAGCATTCCAGGGGGATGCAGCTCCAGGATTCCAGGAGGATGCACAGGAGCTGCTTTCCTTTAGCCTTCCCTTGGCCCATGGTACAGGACGCGGTTGCTGCAGTAGCCAATTGATACTGGCAGAAAATAGCATTTATGCGAAGCATGAAAGAGAAGGAGAGCTGGATTATAAAAAACCAAATGCACAAAGGCAGCACTGGCCTTGCAAACACCACTGTTGGTGCATCAGCAGGGGAATTGGTGTTCTGAGCATTGAAAGCACCAAATGAACCAAATATGTCTCTGTCTCCTGAAAGCTGAAGAGGGGCCACGTTTGCTCTCATTTTTAGTGTCTCTGGTTTCTAGTTTCCTGTTTGAACAGATATCACATAGGACAAAAATCTGCCTCAAATCTCATTTTAGTTTTGTGGTCACTCTTTTTCCCTTTTTCATCTGTTCTCCATCTTGCAGAACTCATTTCCCAGCTTGGTACTGGCGACTGCCCGCCTGGAATGAGGCTCAGCCTTCAAATGCCAAACACAATGAACAAGGAAAAAAAACCGTAACTGAAGTGGCCGTGGGGAGCTGGGGGCTTCTGGCTCAGCCTCAGGCAGGCTGAGCTCTGCAGCTGCACAGCCAGGGAGGGCTCTGCCCTCAACAGCCCCCAGGACGTGGGTGAGCCGAGCCGACAGCTCGGACACTCGGACAGGGATGTGTCCCCAGGTCACTGACACTCACACACAGCGAGCAGCACCAGCTTGTCACACTGGAAACAGGAAGAGTCCAGACTGGGCCAATGCTGCTGCACAAGGACACGAGTTCCTGGCCTGGGCATTGCAGACCAGCTATGGAAACAAAAGGAGGAAAACCAGAATTTGCAGAAATTCTGTACATTTTCTTCCTTTGCCTTCCTTCCACTTTCCTTCTCTCCACACAAAGAGCCAGGGCAGGGGGAACACACCCTGGTGCTTTGCTGGTTTAGGATTCCTGCTCCTGAGGAAGAGCAGCCCCAGGGCTCAGAGCTGGTGACGGGAAGCCAGGAGACATCAAGGGTCCCATGTGCCCCCAGCTCCAGCCTCCAGCCCCTCCCACGCCCTGGGATCCCTGAGGGACGGTGCTGCTGTCCAGGGGCAACTCAGAGCCCAGTGGACAAGTCCATCAGAATATTTAGGACAGAGATGGGATAGGGGAACAACAACAACAACGGTGGGAGACACTAAGAACTTGCCCATCACTGGTGTTCATACATTGGCTGATCACAGAACTTCCTGCTTTCTCATTCCATGGGACATGAACCAAAATGGCAATGGAAATGAAATGGCTACTTAACGATAATACTTCTTTTTGGGGCAGAACACTGAAGATTCCTCAGCCGCACCATGAGCTTTAGGTTCCCCCCAAATACCCTGTGACCTCCAGTGCAGAGGGTCCTTGGCTGAGTACTGTGGTATTCACTACACAAGGATTTATTTGCTAAGATGTCAGTGGGTACTGAGGGGAATAAAATCCCTCTGGGAGAGGAAGAGATGCTTGGGATGTGAGCATGGAAGTGGCTCAGGAGGATGAGAACACAGTGAACAAACCAAAACACAGCCCGGTGGGAGAGAATCCCAGTAATTAATAGGATGTGATGTAAACTTGATTGATTTCAGTGCATATTTACTGCACTGTTCACCAATGATTTATCTTAATTTTATATTAATCATTAATGTATTCAGCTTGACCAGAGAAGTATTATTTTCATTAGTCACCATAAAGGAGAAATTTTTCCAAAAGAAAGCTAACTTTACATGTAATCCATCATTGAAAATTAGCCCAGCATTGCTGCCTTTCACAGACAAAGTTCATAGTAAACTCCAAGGAAAGCCTCTTCTTGCACCCTGTGGCATCAGCTACAATTGCTCAGCCCACAGGGGAGGTTTAGATTGGATATAAGAGAACATTTCTGCACTGAAATATCATCAAGCATTGAACAGGCTGCCCAGAGCAGTGGGGGAGTCCCCATCCCTAGGAATATTTAAAAGCTGCATGGATGTGGCACTTGGGGACATGGGTTAGTGGTGGGAGAACGGCAGGACTTTATGATCTTGGAGAGCTGTTCCAAGCTAAATCATTCCATGGTTCTATGAAAAAAATCCCTTAAAAGCCAGTACTTATTAGTGTGTAAAACATCCCCTTTTCCCTCCTGGTGCTCCTGTGCTCAGCTAATGATCTGGATCAATGATTTAGAGGCAGCTGAGCTGTGCTAACGTTTCCCTCTCTGTAATTAAAAAGAAAAGGAAGTTGTGTGGCTGAGTAGGGCCAGCACAGGTGGCGGGTGCTGAAGCTGCTCTGGGGAGAGCAGGGATCCTCCCGCTGTCTCTCTGTCCGCAGACAATGCAAGAGGTGGGTTTGTGCCTTCAGCAGCACCAGGAGTGCAGGGGATTTTTCCCGTTAGAGAGTAAATGTGCTCGGAGCTCTAGCATTGCCTGGGTCCTCTGGTATTTCAAACACCACTTCTGGAGCCACTCACGGCTGAGGAAATTCAGAGAACGATAAAACCACACCTACTCCTGCCAGCTGAAGGGCTCATCCCAACCCAGCACCAAGCTACAGTGCTGCCTGCACTGAATTATGGACTCAGTGGATGTATTCGAAATACTAAGAATAAAGTTATGATTTTTCCCCCCCATTTATTAAATGAGATTATGTACAGGATATTTTTGTGCCATTGCCTGCATTTGTTCCTGGAAAAAGCAAACAGACAGTGTTTGATCCTCCATTAAGGAGCAAAACAAGATAGTAAAAAGCTTTTCATGCTGCAGCATGAAGAGTTACACAGGTTTTTAATATTAAAAATCATCCTGTTCAATATGCAAGGTGTCCCCCCAGCAATTAAGCCCAGAGAGACCAGCTTCTAACACGTGTAAGTATTAGCAAGTGCACAACACTGAGCGATAAAAGGTGATTTTTGCCCTTTCTGAGGAACACTGGGGTTTATTAATAATACCAAAAGTGGCCAGGTTTGGGCAATGCCACTCTTTGCTCTCAGTGAAACATCTTGGCTTTCTGCAGTTGGAAACCTTCCTTTAAAATAAAGAGCCCCTGGAATATTTATCCTGTTTATACTGTAAAAAGGTAACAGCTGACACTTGATTTTTCATTGTCTTTAATGCTGCTATGCATGGCCTTTAGACATGAGCAAATCCAAGCCTTTCCTAAAGGAAGCGCTAATGGATTGAGCTCAGGATGGTTTCACCTGAATCCAGTTCAAAGGCTTCAACTTCATTTAGCAGAGGCTGTTAATAGATGGCAATATTCAGAACTGAACCAGTGTTTTACTTCTAGATGGGGAAAAAAAAAAAATCTTGAAAATGGAGAACATTAAGCACGAGAATACCTTTCCTATTTCAGAAGAGTTATTTCCAGATGGGACGAAGGCAAGTAGATTTGTCTGTGTGGAAATGCTAAAAGGCTCTCAGGGAAGAATGATGCTCAGCTAAAAACAGGTGAAAACCTTGATGGTTCCTATTTTCTGAAAGCTAATTCTTATTTTTTTAATCATATGAATGACCAGACCACAGCCTGTCAAACTGGCTTTTAATAGTTAAGAAATCAACTTGCATATTCATAAATTCCTGCTGTATCAGGAATCTCTTGTTATTCTCACTGGGTAAAGAATCCCTCAACTCCTATTGGTGATTTTTGTCATGCAATGGCAGCAATTACATGGGTAACTTTTATGCTGAGATATGAACATTTTAACTTGAAAAGTTATTTACATATCCTGAGCATTAAACAAATGTGTACAACAGAGTGACAGGAAAAGGAATGGAACAAAATGGAAGTGAAAAATGGCTGGAAAAGGACTTTTCAAGGCTTGAATTTTCTTTTTTTAACCTCTGAGCCAACCGAGCAGTAGCTCATGCTCAATGAAAGTGCCCCAAAGGACTTCACTGCCCCGGCACATGGTGAAATACATTTTAGCACATCTCAAGCCCCAACCTAATTTCTTTCATGTCACATAATCACAAGGAAGGAAACAGAAATGTGGAATTATTTCGTGTGTGACATACAAACCAATGCTGGCAATTCCACTGGCAACAGGGCAATTCCAGATGGGAGAGACTTCAGAATTCTTATATCTGCTTCGAATACAGCTGGTTCAATTAAACACTCAGCTTCCTGTGAGTGCTTCCCTCTCAAACAACAGCCACCATGCTCCATGCGAAAGCTGGGTCCTACAGTCAGTTTGCCATGCTCTCACTGCTCAATAGGACCCGGCAAGAGCTTTGGGAACTTCAGCTCCCAGGCAGCCCTTCAGCTGTCACACAAAGGAACATTCTAGCAGGCGTTATCCCAGCTCCAGAAGGAGCTTCCTGAGAGAGGTTGAGGTGTCTCAATCCAGTTTTTGACAGGACCCTCCAACATTGTTTAAACTGAGTGTTAGTGGTGGATTTTCTACATCAGCAAGATATATCCTGACCACTGGGTTTTAGTTGGCAATTTTCCTCCTACTTTTTTTAATGAAAATTCCTTCCCTACCACTGCATTTATAGCAAATTGCTGTAGAGTTTGCTGGCATCCCAAAATCAACAGCAACAAAAAGAATATTGAATAGATTTGTTCTGACTTGTGTTGTGAAACAGGGAATTTTATTCTCATCATCACCTTCATGTTAGCACAAATGTATCATGTGATACATTTCCAGAGATGCAAGGGGTTTCTGAATAAAGGTTTCTCTTTTCCTGTCCTCTGAAATCCATCTTGGTTACTGCTTACTCAAAGGGAATGTCTCCCCATGGAAGTTTATTGTATGTTGTTATTATATACACACAAACAGCAACTGCAAGGATTATTTGATCAGAGATTTTTGAAAGAGATTTAATAAATCTGGAAGTGGCGCTAATCTGGGATCTGTGTGGGTCCCTTTTTATCTTTTCAGGATCATACAAGACCAGCTTTAGGGGATACACAGCTGCTGTGCCACACACCTTTGGGGCTGGGCAGAGGGACATGGCATTTCTGAACACTGGGATGCCACAGCAGGTGACATTCCATTGAACCCTCACTGCGGATGAAGTTCCAGTTTTGGAAAACTGAGGCAATGAAGGAAAAGTTCAGTGAAGAACAAACCTCTCTCAAAACTCACCTCTGTGTGTAAACATCAGTAGTTCACGCTAAACATTTCAAAACCTGATTTCATCTACTTTTAAAGTAGTTCCTTTCCTTGCTGGATTTCATTAGGTCCTAAATGCCCTGCAAAAGCTGTGCATGGCACTTTTAAAACATTTGTGTGACCTTTACCAGGAGAAGTATTACCTAAGAATAGCTTCCTGTAGCCACTCAAATACCGTGCACAAAGTAGGTTTATCAGAAAAGCTTGTCAGCATTTCTTAATGACAAATTCTATTCTGGTGGAGTCTCTTCTTTTATTATTATTTTATTTTTTGAACAGCAGCAGCATTTCTGGCAGCAGCACAGGTCTTTTGAGCCTTGCAAGAGGATTTTCAGTATGCACAACAGAACTTCTGTAAATTGTCCAGCATAACATTGTGCTCTGCTCTGGTGTTCCAGTGTTTGCAGGAGGGAAGGAGGGAAGAAAGGAGGGTTTCGCCTATTTAAGACTGAGGGAGGGAAGAACTATTCAGATAGGAAAAGAAAGAAGTTGCTCAGAAAATCTCAACAACTTCATATCTTTCTTTCTCTCCACCGTATCTGCATTTAGAGTCTGTAGTAAGAGTAATCAATTTCCTGACCTGCTCACACAAATGGATAAAGGAGAAGCACTCTCCAAGAGAGTGGGAGTTGAACAAAACAAGGGAAATGCTGTGAGACATTGAACTTCTGACTGAAGCCTGTAAAATATTAATTAATCTTTGCTGGCGATATAAAACACAAACATAATTCAAGACACCATGGAGGGAAAAGCTACTTCTTGTACCTAGCAACTGCAATATTCAAAATGTTTCTCACTGCCCAGGTGGGGAGCAAGCCCTGCCTGGGTAAGTGCCTGTCACAAACAGCTGCCCTCAGCAACACAGAATTCCTCTCCTCTCCATACATTTTTTCCATTCCAGCCTCAGTCAGGAATGCCTGGCTGATTTGGAGAGGCGATTAGGTTGCATTCCTGTTATTACAAGGAAGGGAATCAATACTAATTCACTTAGCTTTATTTTATAAGTGGCTAAAGAGATGTAACAGCAGCCTCCAACGAGGGAGAACACTTCCTGCGTGTGTTGCAATACTAATAGGAATTGGCTCAAGGTAACCACCCAGCAAGAGCTGTTTGCTAAAGCCAATTAGTTATTAATCAGGAGCTTGCTCATTTTAAAATGTCTGACAATTTTAAATAAAGGAAAAATACAGCCTGGAGAGTGGTATCATATCCAGACACTGCTGAAGTCATGTGAGAAAATAAAAGTATGTAGCATAGATTTTGTAATCTGAAACAGATTGTGAAGAGAATTTCATTAAAAACAGAACCTTTCCAAACTCTGAAGAAGTTTAAATCCACTCTGCAAACTGGACTCTTCTCTATTCAACACTTGAACTGGGACTTGGATATGCTGCTATGGAATAGGCATGTTACAGGTTACACATTTCAGATCAAAGGGCCAGGGCTGGATGGAAAAATAATCTGCAAAAATATGCAATTCACTTCCTTGGATTCTTCCCTGAAGGTCTCCAAGGGCAGAACACTTAATGCTGAATAACCTTTCCTGGAAACTCTTTGTAGCAGATATAAGCCACCGAGAGAGACAAACTGAACCACAGGAGAAGGGGACATCCCTTGGCTCCAGCCTCCGGAGTTAGGAACGACCTTATTTCTAAATCCATCCAAAATCCACCCCAGTTTAACTGCACAGCAAATTCCTTCAGCACGAATATCCTCTCCCAGCAAACTCTGTGCTGCTGCAGCCACTGAGGCCTGCACTGGTCCCAAATGAACAAGAGACCAAGGCAAACCAGGATTTTCAGGCTATTTTGCCCGGCATTCAGCAGCACCCTGCTTGCAGTAATGGCCATTTCCCCCTCCAGCTGTTCTACCATATCCGCTCTTCAAACCCCCGTCACTTCCAGTTTTGTTAAGGACCTACAGAGGTTTCAGTTGGCTTAAACAACCAAGTTTCCCAGGCTAGCAAATCAATAACCGTTTAATATTTAAGCAGCTTACAAGCCACAACTGAACTCTGGATGTGGCAGCAGTGTTCCAGCTACAGGGAATTTTTGCAAACCCAATGGCAGGAGCATTGAGGCATTAGCATGAATCCTGCTCATCTCTATTGGAGAGCACAGCACCTCACCTACAGAACAAATACTGCTAATGACGCCTGCCAGGCCTTGCTGCCTCCCCCACTGAGTGCATCCTATTCCAGTCTGGGGGCAGCTCATTGACAATGAGGCTCTCATGGAAAGACAACTCCGAGGCAGCGGGAAGTGCTTCGATTCCCTCTGCCCGTAAAGCAGGCACTGGGATCAATTATCCCCCAGCAGGTGATCCACGGCTGCTCTGCTCTCCCAGGATATGTTTTGCTGTGGGTCAGCTCCTCGGAATACCCTTCATGACTCTGCAGAAACGAGCACTTAAAAGAGAGTTTCTATGCCAAGTGGATAAATGCAGCCAGATGTTCTGGACAGGACGGGAATTCAGCACTAAGGAACCACAAAATAATGCAGAGCGACTGTACACAACAAACCTTCACTCAGGTATTTCCTTTGGACCCAGGGGTATCGCTGCCAGGGAAGAGCTCAAAGGGCTGCTGAGGCAGGAAAAAGAGCTCAAGGAAACAGCTCCACTGACCCCAGTTTAAGGGTCTTTCTCTGTATCTGCATATCATCATTTTCACAAAGGGATAGGAACTGGAAAGTTTCCAAAGATGTTTTCACCTCCAGTTAGTAGCTGAGAAGTAACCCCTATAGGAACAGGTCAAGCAAATAAATAAATAAATACCTGTCTGAAATTTATGAATCTGTGGACAAATTTGACAGAATAGATCTCTTCTCACATTGAAGGAAGGCTTAAAAGCAAAATAATCCCTTCTCTTTTCTAAGCTGTGCGAATACTTTAACAGTGAACACGTTAAGTTTTAAAGGAAATCAATGTTATTTATTCCAAGCCTTTAAGAAGAAGTAAGAAACCTGAAACAAGGATTTTCTGCAGATAAAGACTGTTGGGTCCTTGTAATCCTCAGCTTGCTTTTTTTATCCTGAGAAAATGTACTCCTTTGTTGCAGATAGTTGGCTGCTCCTGAACATCCCTAATCCGTGAGGGGCTGATCAGCAACGGCTGAGTTTGCAAGCAATGAAAACCCTCATTAGGAACCAGTGCAATGAAGAGATTGCTGCCACACAAAGCACTCATCAATCGGCATTGTCCTTTCCTGGGTGATAATTCTGTTTATTTTCCTACATCTCCTTGTGGCAGGCAACAATTGAATTGAGAAGAAAGAAACCATGCAGCTACGATTCCCTGAGGATTTCTGTGTGTCTCTCCAATCTGCTTTTTTTCTGTCATTTCTCACTCCTGAGCTACTTGGGGGTGAGCTCGCAGGACACGCACTGTGCCTATGAAAAACCCTCAATTTTTATCAACTCTTGGTTTTTAAAAATACTTGATGACTTTCAGCTTTGAGGAGCTCCAGAACCATTAATGACCTGCAGAGGGTTGGGCATTCCCTACCAGCTGTGCCACAGGATGGATTTTCTGCCACAGGTTGTTAAAAGCCACCCCAGTGACTCATCTGGGCCTCGGGGGACACACTGTGGTTTCCCAAGCAAGGGAAAAGGCAGTTTTATTTAGCATTTACAGAAGGTTGGTACCAGCAGTTGTTTACAGGAGCAAATGACCAGGGACAAACAGTTCCTGGAAGTATCCAGCCTCTAACACACATTTCTCAAGGAAGCCAAACCTGACAGGTTGTCTTTAACCTGGTATCAATCCACAGAACAGCAGCAGCAGCTAATCACACACATTACTGAAAACCACTGGGGAACAGCACTTGGAGAGGCACAGGGACCCAGGAGCTGGGAATTGGCACAATTCTGCTCACAGACACTGCGTGTCCAACACCCCCACGATGGGAATAACAAACCACCAGCAGCGGCCCAGAAGGAGAGCCCTGTGTGCAGCCCTTAGAGTAACACCCTCCAAATTCCACCTCTCCCACAGGTAGAAAACAGAGATCCAGGCCTCATTTTCTGTTTCTTGCAGAGCAGCCAAAGTCACAACAAAACAGAATCGCTGAGAAACAGCACTAAAAGCTCATTACCTTGCTAGTGTTGCCTGTTCTCAGGGAGGATTTAAGGGGTGTCCCTGTAGAGAGCGCGCATTGCACGGGACCCACAGGGAGCTGCAGGTTCCAATTACTAATGGATGCCTTATGCTAAGGATAGCTGGGGCTCTGGAGTGACGCACTGGAGATCCACCTGGCATGGTAATTCTGGCCAGAGCTCTCAACTCCAGGGACTTGCTAGTAGAGTTTTCCAGGAGAAAATATGTTACTATCACATTTATTTGTCAATTACTGCTAATGGAAACAAATAACTTGCTTACCTTAAAGTAATTACAAACCTCATGCTAAGGAATAAAAATTAAGTTAAGCAAGCACAACTCATTTCTTCACCATTTCCTCACGGGAAAAATAATGAAATTACAGTTTGCAATTTTTAGGAATGTTTAGTATAAATCATTGATTTCATTCTAATAACATTATTGAATAGTCTACAATTCTTTCAGGAGATGCAAGTGCTTTCACAACTCCATATTCTCACCACACCTGATTTAAAAGCAGATGTACATATGGAAATAGTTTTACTTGAAGCTTCCTTCGTACCCCGACCAGCCACAGAAGCATTGTGCAGATGTTTTCTCTTACACAGGTATTTGCCAGCCTTGCCAGGAACCAAATGACAGAGAAGAATGCAAACCTGCCTCAGCACAGCAGACAATTTTCTTCTCCTCTGCCCATGACAGCCTTTCCAGGGGAATATAAAAGAGGAACTTTTTAACAGGGGGCTTTCTCTTTTGCAAGTTATTATTTTCCTATTACCATTAAAAGAACCTGATGACCAGACTTGTATCTTCTGAAATTCTATACTTGTTTCCTTTCATTTAATTTCCTTCAGATTTCTTCCTAAACTTTTCTCTTTGATGCCCACCTAGAACTTAGAATGCTTTTTTAATGCTGCAATGATTCCCTTCAGAAGTTCCTGGCTCCTTAGGAAAGCACAGAGCTGTGCACACACAGGTTCCAGAGGCTCCTCCCACCTCAGCTGCCCATTCTCCAGCAGGTTTAAGCTGATACAGTGCACAAAGAATGATAGAGCTGCATACATTTACCCTCTTTATCTTCATCTTCCTCCTCCTCCAATGATTTAATTCCTGGGTCATTTAATGATCAACTCCAGCTATGTTCTTAAACTTTAAATCAGTCTGTGACCACTTGGGTTGGATTTACTGCTGTTAGTATTTGCACGGTTGTGTTTAGCTTTTCCACGACAACTGGGTTGTTCTATATTTTTGACATAACACAGACACCCGAGATCTCTTTTTTTCATCGTCTCTCAAGCATCTCAACTCATCAGCATTTCTGTTTCATGGTTACAGTCTCCTGGCAACAAAACTTTATCTCAAACTGCCCCCTGTTGTTTTGGAGACCCCGTGCCCAGAGCATGGTACATCTCTTCTTTTTCCAAACACACTCAGTGCTTTTGCTTGTTCTCCTTGTGCTTACCCATTGCTTGCCTGAAATAAGGCACCAGAAATACGCTAATATTTACACCCATGCTACTCCTGTTTCTGGTTGCTCCCTTGCACATGATCCGTAACTCTGTCACTGAGCAAACTCTTCCTTTACAGAAAAAAAAAGAAAAAAAAATCCTCCCAAACCACCAAAAAAGGCTTTGGAGGCTAAACTGTACTTTTCCAAGACAGCATTCACATATCCCAGCTGTACCAACCATACAGGCCTGTGGAAGAGGCTTACCAACCTCAAAAAGACATGGGAAGGCTATTTGAGAATATCTACCTATAAATTCAAACTTTCTCATACTGACAGCTTCAGGGAGGACACCTGCACTTCCCAGGAAGTCAGAGCAGCCTGTTTCCCCATGCCATTTGCAGCCCTGATTGCCAGCACTCCAGCTCTTGTCAGTTCAGAAGAAAGCAGAGATATCTTGGCCTTGGCTTTCACTGTCCAAGGCATGTAACTCACATTTAACACACACATTTGTTATTTGACTGGGGGATAAGCACCAGCTTCACCTGGACATCACACACCCCACACATGTATTTATGCCTATAGATGTTGTTTGAGCCCTGCTCCTTCAGACTCTCATGCAAAAATAAATGTGGGGAGTTTTTTTTGTACAAAAGCTAGACAGATAGAGTGAAAGACTTGTATGGCACCAGCAAAGTGGCTTAGGTAGTCATGACAACCACGTCAGTGCTTATAAAACTTCCCTTCTTCTTAATCTTTTTTGCAGTTTAGATAGCACACATGCGAGCTGCAGAAATGAGTATCTGATCTGCAGCAAGAAAATGAAAAGTAACGTGTTCACAGCAGCCACCACAGCGAGGCTGAGACACTGCCAGTCCTTGGGTGTCATTAACAGCAGTTTTGTCCAGCTCCCAGAGGGGCTCCTCAGTGTGTCCAGGCTTAGGAGACACCAAGAGCCTTATCCCAGATTTGGGGACGAGCAGGGAAGGGAAGGAGGGAGAGGGTTAACACTGCTTTTAAGTGAAGATCAGACACTAAATACACACAGGCAGATTATAAATGTATTCAAATTCCCGTGTACTTATTATTACCAGTTCCTTCATCATCTGATCCCAGGAGGGCTCTGCTGCTCAGCCCCAACACAAGGGACTGTGGGTTCCCACAAACCATCCTTCCTCAAGCAAGAATCAGCATCCATCTTTTGCTTTCCCTCTTCTATGCTCATTACTTTTTCACCTGATTTTCAATGTGGAAATTTAAAATCCCTCCCAGCCTTATCATTCACAGGTGGAAACCAAAGCACACCAGACACAAATATCCCTCTCCATCCCAGAGAGAAGTGAATGGATTTGCTTCCAGCAGTAAGGGAGTGACTGCTGTCAATAAGACAGATCACCCCCTCTCTAATCAAGTGATAAACTCAAGAAAATTACAAAGCTTTATACACCTAAATCTGCCAAGAATCATGTGTAGCTTCAAAGGATAAAAAAAGGTTGCATCTGGACTCTTAATAACAGAACTTACTTTCATGTACTATTATTGTTAAGAAGTATAATTTACTGAGGTAAAAAATAAATAAAACCTTTCTTTTCTAATAAAGTAACTATAGTCAGAGTACTTATTTCTTTCTTCTTTCTCTCAGCTGTGAAGAATAATTCCCTGACATCTGTAAGGATTCCCCAATTTCATGTGGTACTGAACTTACTAGGTCTCCATCAGCAGTCTCAGGGAAACAGCTCCATCTTCTGGGAGGCAGCCCTTCAGTGGCCAGGGAAGGACTGATTCCAGTGGCTCATCCTGTCTCTGCTCAGGGCTTTCTCAGAGATGTTATCGGTGCAGGATGGTTGGGATCAGGAATCAGGCTCTGGGCTGGTTTGCAGGGGCAGCACTGTTAAAGCAAAGCAGAGGGGCTGAGTAAACAGAGATTTAGCAGCCAATCCACGGCAACAAAAGCATCCCACAAAACCAGCAGGCACAGCAAGGACACACACCCGACTAACCCAAATCCACGATGAGTGGATGTAAAACACAAACATCCTTGGGATGATCCCTGCCATGGGCAAGTTCCGTAGTTCCCATGATGGAAATTAGTGACACCACATCCAAAATATTTACCGAGATGAGCAGAGCAAATGCCTGCCAAGAATCTTCTCTAGCAGGCAAAGATTGGACGTTACTACCAGTCGTACAGAATGGGAGAAACTGCTCTCAGGATTTGGGATGATGCATTTAGCAGGGTATAAATGATAGTTTGGGACGGAAGCTTTGCATTTCTTTCCAACTCAAAAGCCTCCACGTAGTGAATTTTCTCGTCCCCACTAATCACAAGTCCTGTGTTCCACAAGGGCTGGGAACGAGCTCCCTGAGTGATGCTAAGGAAGCTCGTTAGGCAGGAATCAATGACTTCAAATTGTGCTGTTTCATCAGCTGTGATTCTACTTCAAGCATGTAAAGTCTGACTAAAGTCAAATAATCAAATATCTGCATCACCTTCCTGGGAACTTTAATACCAATTGCTGAAAACTTTCTGTTAATTATATACAAAATCATTATTTTAGTCTTACACTTTCAGTCACTTTTATGCAGCTTTTGACAGCACTGGCATAACCACCTTCATCTGCAGGTTCCTGTCTACTTTGTTCATTAACTACAGAGAGAAGAGCTTAAATTACCTCCAAGGGTAACTGATCTTATTAAATGTCTCCAACATCCCCCCCTCCCAAGAAAATAATGAGCCTGAAACTAATACAGTAGAAGTTCCCTGGCTGATGCCAGGGACCTGTGCATGGTGTTCCTGGACTGGCCTGGAGGGAAGGAGGCTCTTATCAAGCAACAAATGAGGACAAATAATCATTTTCAGAGGATGTTCAGGACAAAAACCTGTCTGCACCATCACCTTGTAACGTTTAGAGGTTAGAGTTCTCCAAGGACAGCAATGAGAGCACATTTACCACTGTCACGGTTTGAGCCTGGCCAAATGCCAGGTACCCCCAAATTAACACACCCACACCCAGGGCCATGAGTTGAGATAAGGAAACCCGGGAGAAGACGCACTTAGAATAGGCAAAACAGGACTAACTTAGGTTGCAAGTGATTAATTTATTGCTAATAGAGTCAGAGGAGTAAATGAGAAGTAAAATGAACCCTTCAAGGCCACCGTTTCTCCGCTCACCCCCCTCCCTCCTTCCCAGCAGCTGCACAAGGGAACAAGGTATGGGGGGGGTTAGGTCAGTTCATCAC